>JAHBCN010000129.1:0-274549 GCA_019359885.1 Listronotus oregonensis
CTTTTTTGTGGACCTGTGTTTTTTTAAGTTACTAAAAGAAAAAACGAAAAAATTCTTCGTTTATGGGCTTTAATAATTTATCACATTTTTTTTTTATTTAGAAGGGTAAGAACTGAAGATAAGGAGAGTTTTTATCAAGAATAAACTGCGTTGACAATAATTTTTGTAGACATTAGAAGACGTTAATGCATTTAAAGGTATCTGAAGTAGAATGGAAAAAAAAATACTTTAACAAGGGGTTAAAACGCACGAACATATTTGGAAACACAATTAGGTCATTTTCAATGACAAATTACCGCATTTTCATTATTAGGTTTAAAATATAAATAGGCACATTCGTTTTTGTTAATAATGAAGTTAATCCTAGAAGTAGGGAAACTTCGAAATAATATCTTTGATTGAGTGAGTGCTCTGTAATACGTATATAACTAGTCTAGTCAACAAGTTCAAAAACGTGTTAAATAGAGATGAGGCTCCTTAAAATATGGGCGATAGCTCATTCGATCCGGAATGATGTCTAGAAAAATGGTTCGGAAGGATTTTCTAGCAAGCGAAAAATTGCAAAAGTTATTAACAAATTAAGTTGCAAAAAGGCATCCTGTTTTTGTTAATAACTCCAAAACTGTTAATAGTTAAGGAATTAAAAAAAAACACTCCTAATAAGAGGGGAAATTTTCAAAAAAAAAAAACACTTCGCTTCCGGAACTCTATCTCCATTATTTATAAATAAAAAAACGGCATTTCGTTTTTTGTTAGTAACTCCGAAACTATTAATAGTTAAAGAATTTTAAAAAAATCTACTAAAAGAGGAGAAAATCTCCAAAGAAAAACTCTCGACTTCCGGAACTCTATCTAAGTTATTTATAATTTTAATTTAACGCTAAAAATGAGCCTCCGCGCGACGTTTTTGGTTGCGCGCTCGAAGTCAAATCCGAGTACATCACACTAAATTTTTTAAGGTCTTAATAATAATTGAAATTTTTTAAAAAAACTATGGTGTATTCAGAACACTTCAAAGAATTCATTTCCGTTGAAAATTTATCTTAAAGTTAATTTTTCAACAAGTTAGACAATTGGTAATTAACAAAATTGTTTCGAACTTTCGTCTTCATTAAAAAATTTAAAAAAAAAAAATGTTTAAATAATTGTCGTATAAATTCTTTGCTTTGTGGAGCCCTTTTTATATACATATACAGGGTGTCCCAGAATATGTGGGCAATCTCTCGGAATCTAATAGAAAACCCAAAAATATTATGACAAGTTCCCATAAACTTTTTCCCGACCCTCCTCGGAGATACGGGTAATAAAGGACGCCCTGGAATCGTTTTTTTAAATAATTTTTTAAATACTGGGCGTAAATTAATAATTTTTTAATATATGGTTCTAGATAAGTCTTCTAAAATGAACAATCAAATCATATTTGGCTTATTTACTTTGTCAGAACGGACTTATCTGACACAATAATAGCAATTTTTAACACCCTGTATGATAAAGGCTTAACAATATTATTTTTGAATAGCTTTAACCTTAAACTAAAAAAAGGTATACTGATGACCTCGATAAAATCAACTGTTTACGAGAAATAAAATATTATGGTTGGTATTTCTTTACATTATACAGGTGTTTCTAATTGAACGTCAATATCAGAGAGGCATTTTTGGGTCCATTTTAAGAAGAAAACTTCATATGAACGTATGTCCTAAACGTCCTAACTTTTGAGATACAGGGTGGTAAAATTTTCAAAAAAAATCATTTATTTTTGAAAATTTTACCACCCTGTATCTCAAAAATTAGGACGTTTAGGACATACGTTCATATGAAGTTTTCTTCTTAAAATGGACCCAAAAATTGCCTCTAATATTGACGTTCAATTAGAAAACACCCTGTATAATGTAAAAAAATACCAACCATAATATTTTATTTATCGTAAACAGTTGATTTTATCGAGGTCAATCAAGTATACCTTTTTTTTAGTTTAAGGTTAAAGCTATCCAAAAATAATATTGTTAAGCCTTTATCATACAGGGTGTTAAAAAATTGCTATTATTGTGTCAGAGCTAGTCCGTCCCTGACAAACTAAATAAGCCAAATATAATTTGATTGGTTCATTTTAAGAAGACTTATCTAGTAACCATCATATTAAAAAAAAAATAATTTGCGCCCAGTATTTAAAAAGTTATTTAAAAAAACGATTTCCAGGGCGTCCTTTATGTACCCGTATCTCCGTAGGGGAGGGTCGTAGGAAAAAAGTTTATGGGAACTTGTCATAATATTTTTGGGTTAGATTCCGAGAGATTGCCCACATATTCTGGGACACCCTGTATAAGTTTAAAAAATGTAAATCCTTTGTTTATAATAATTTTATTACTGATTTTACTGATTAATTATTATTTTTTTGTCAAACTTGTAAAATTATTATAAACAAAGGAATAATTTTTTAAAAACTTTTATATCGTGATCTTGTTAAGTATTTATATAAGAAATGCTTAATGTACAATGAAGTTTCGAAACAATTTTGTTAATTAACAATTGTGTAACTTGTTAAAAAATTAACTTTAAGTTCAATTTTTAACGAAAATAAATTCTTTAAAAAGTTCTAAATAAACCATATTTTTTTAAAAAAAATCCATTAATATTTATTACCTTAAAAAATAATTTAGAGTGACTTACTCCATTTTGACTCCGAGCGCGAAACCAAAAATGTTGTGCGGAGGCCCCTTTTCAGCGTTAAATTAAAATTATATATTTTCTCCTCTTTAAAGAGCTTTTTTAAAATTCCTTAACTATTACTAGTTTTGGAGTATGTATTACCAAAAAACGAAATGCCTTTTTTACAACTTAATTTGTTAATAACTTTTGCAATTTTTTGCTAGAAAATCCTTCCGACCCATTTTTCTAGACATCATTCTGGATCGAATTAGCTATCGCCCTTTTTTTTGGAGCTTTATTTCAATTTAACACGGTTTTGAACTTGTTGACTTAACATAGAGTATACGATATGCAACACACCATTTTTTATTTTCTTACCTTCTCTAATAGCGACTATCCAATCGATTCTGTCCAAAGATCTTAATGCCAGCAGAAACAACGTATAATCGTCGTCTTGTTGGTACCCCACGAGGAAAGGAAAAAACTCCCCCTCTACGCCCACTTCTTCGTTGGAGAAAAAACACTGCGCAGCTTCGATCGTGTGGACTCTTTCGAGATCAACTCGACCTTTTTCTTTCCGCTTCTGTAAAAAATTATTAGACTTGAGACTTTATAGCTGGTTTCCAATTGTTTTTAATTGCATAAAATTTATAATAAACTTCATTAATAAAAGTCCTTCATATAATTTAAGAGAGTCAGTCAGTATCTACCACAAAAAATATAAAACAATTTTTGTAGCATAATAATAAGTTAAATGTATAAACAAAAATAGCACCTTGCTCTGCATCGAAGCTAAAAAGAAATGCAAATAAAAGTTCAGGAAATCAAGCATTGAACCTTAACAAACACATTTCTTATGAAATGGTATTCAAAACAATGGCGCACCCAAGGGGGGTTAACCCCCCGAAATTCAGCCTTGATTTGAAATTATTTTGCAAATTTTAGAAAAATTTATAATATGTTTTTCCGTTATAAAAGTTACCGAAACTATAAATTAACAAGAGTCATGAAGTAATATAAAGTTTAATTTTTTGTTTGAGTATTTAAACGCAGTCCTCAATAAATTTCTACTATGTAATTTAAGAAAAATTAATCTAAAATTCGAGAAATCGCTTAAACCATCAGCGGAATCGCCACAACATTCAGATATTTTTGCAAATATCAAGGTATTGCTGTTTATAATGGTTGTATTGCCTGTCTCTACTGCGGAAGGTGAACGCAGTTTTTCCACTTTGCGTAGACTGAAAAATTACATAAATTTAAGAAATAGTTCTTCAGAAAACCGGCTACATGGTCTTGCTCTTTTACATATTTATAGAAACTTGACCCAATGTGTAAAAGATATTTTAGAAAAATTTGTTCAAAAGCCTAGAACGTTAAAAGTTAGTTTGGTTTAATTTCTCTTATTTTTTTTTAAATTTTCGTTTCTTAAACTTAGTTTAACTTGTGTAAGCTAGGAACAGCCTAAATGTAAATTTTATTTTTGTTTACCGATAAGTGCAATATTCTGTTTATCAGAAATAATTTTTTATTTAAAATTTGTAGGTATGCAGTATTTCATAACCCCTCCCCCAAAATTTTTTCCTGGGTGCGCCCTTGATTCAAAAACATCAAAAATACTATTAAAAAAATGTCGCATTATGGTACCATTTTTCGGAGTGTATCATCAATTTAATTATTTTTAAATTTCGTAGTACAGCCACTGAAAAAAAAACTAAAAAGCTATTATTAAATTTAAAAGTATTAAAACCATAGTTTATCATAAAACTAAGTATGACTTTTATGCATTAATTAAGTAAATACCATGAACGGCAGTTGTTCACTTTAAGCATATACATACTAGAGGCAGCCCCGTCGCTCGGCAGTGCAAACAGGCGTGCGAGAGTGGAAATAAATCGGACTACTACTATTCTCTCGCGCTTTAACCTGCTGATTGGTAGGTGAAAGGGTTATATACCCGGCTCTGCGTGCTGATTGGTGGGCGGGGTATATACCTCTCCCATTTTTCTTTCTCTATCGCAAGAAAACTTTTCAAATTGTCTATAAAAAGTTATATAAACATTTTTGAAAAGATAAATGTTAAAAGTTTATAAACGACAATGTAATTTTGGAAAAAAAATTCAGTCTAAAATAGTCGATGAGAATTATTTTTAAATTTCTGCCATGTCTCGTTTGTGGGATTTATTATAGATCTATAAATCGCTTTTGTTTAAGTTCAAAAAGTCAGTGTTTAAGATAGGGAAAGCAGTATTTGTTCAGATTTTAGACGAAAACAAAATATACCAGAAATATCAGACAAAAGAAATGTGGTTAAGCAACAATCTTAAATGCGATATTGTTTATACAACCCAAAATTAATTAAAAAAAAAAACCGAAAAGCAGTCCACTGGTTTTATCAGTTACATTAGTGCAAATGTAAAATTTTACAAGTGAAATTAGCTTTCAGGCTACCTGAAAAGATATAAAACATATTATTTGTAATTATAGGAAAGTCGAAAAACTGCGGAAAAAATGCAAAATACATTTTGTTATTTTTTTTTACTTTGGTGAAGGTATTCTTATTAGAGATGCACCTTCCTAGAGTATGAGTGCGTCCCAGGTAAGATAAAAATTGGTGTTCTCGATATTTACTTAATATGGTGATTCATCGATTTGAGAATAAGGGCCATGGAATTGTTTAGTAAAATTTGATAGGTTTTAGCGGATATTTCGCTAAAAGTAAATAAGAAGAAAACGACTTGCTTTTATAATAATAAATGTTACAAATCTATAAAGTTAAACATCCTAGTTCAACTCCATGTGATCATTTATTATTTCAGTATCTTTAAATGTTTTTTTTGAAAGCCTTATTTGGCAGATCTTAGTTTTGGTTATAATATTTTTTCAAAATAGGAATTTATTACCTTTTTCGAAAAATGTAAAGCTTTATATTCGTATCTAACCCTTCTACTTATTGTATTTAATTTAAAGGGAAGTATTTTTTAAATACCGCTTTTATATACCGCTACTATATATGTCTCTCTTCGGTCAACGCATCTCAACATAGGAAACTTTACAAGGGGAAAGAGCCTGATAATAGTAGGAAAACCCAGTCAGTTTTATTTTTATTCCAATTTCATTATATATGCAAAAAAAAAGAAATAGTTTCCCATACACATAGATGATTATATGCAATATATAAATTTACTTAGAATATTACATACAAACTCCCATTTTCTACCCATAAATAATCATAAACATTATTTAAACACTATTTAAGTAATCACAAATAATTAATTAATTTAAAATAATACGAAAGCCATACAGTAAATATACACGCCCTGTTTAAAATTCAACCTTATTTACAAACTAAAGACATTTCACAATAACTTTTTAAAAGCTAAACATACCGAAGGGTTTACCAACGTAGTACAATTTCCGAAAAGCACTTGTACCTTGTCACAATTAGAATTTGTATCTCATGTAGCCAGTGAGAAGCGCTTGAGATGAAAAATCGACTGAACGGGAGAGTGTCCCACCCAGTTCTTGCGCGCATACACCATTACCCCCTTTCGGAAAAGAGGGATGAAAATAATGGGTTCAAAGGTGTGAAACAAAAAGGACAGAACAGTGGTTATCCAATATTTCGATATGCATATATAGAGCGTGCTGAAATTAGCGCGCCACATTTTTGGGGAACACAGAAATAAAACAAGTGTTTCCAAAAACATGACCTATAAAATGTTTCCTACCTGAGCTAATAGGTAATAAAATGCCATTTTAAGGGTTGACAGTTAACCCTTAGATAAGAAAGAAAATAGGGTATTTTACCGCCGCTCGCATGCCCGCCTAATGGAAATCGCATTTTCATTTGTGAAAAACTTGAGTGCCTTTTGGTGATATTACACTGCATTCCTTTTGAACATAAGGTGTAAACCAGGGATTCCCAAAGTGGTCGATATCGACCGCTTGGGGTCGATATCTGTTTTCTAGGGGTCGACATAAACAAAAACTGATTTTGGGGGTTGACGAGGTCTAAAAATCGACCCCTATTAAATTAACACAAGTTCTTATTTAAAACTTTCAAGATAGGTAGGTAGGTACTGTATTGTTTATGTTGTGTTACGTGTACTAAGAATAATTAATATTTTTGTAGGAAATAGCATTGTTGTAGTAATGTAAAGCCTCAAGTTCGTACAAGATGAAAAACAACAACCAAGGCTATCAGAAGTTCTGGTTGCAACGCAACATTGAAACACAGTATCCTACATTGTGGAACATTGCTGAAAAATACCTTATCGCTTTTCCATCATCATACCTAGTTGAAAAAATCTTTAGTGTGGTAACAAACATTTTGACGAAACAAAGAAACCGTTTGAAAATCAACGAACGTGGAGATTTAAGGCTGCAACTCACCAATATTGACCCGGATGTAGCTAGATTGGTAGATAGTCACCAGGTTTATCCATCACACAAAGTTTTATTTTCTCTTTGCGAATTAATACTTTTTTAAATATAATCTCCTACCTACTTAAAATTCTTTAAGTACCTAATTTGTGATAATCATTAGAAATTAAACTTGATATTTACTGAATGTCTTTTTATTTTGTTAAATTTTGATGATAAAATGAAGTCAACTTTACTCACTTAACCAAATGCAAAGTTTTCCAATTGGTACCTTAGTACCTAGGTATTTTGTATCAATAGGAAAAAACTGAAGATAGGCCCCCTTATTTATAATAGTCTGCTAACGTAAAGCATTGCTAACACTCTGTCTTCTTCTATTGACCTAAGTCAGAATGAAAAATAACGCTCTGTAGCAGCTGTTTTAAGTTAGCGGACCATTATGAATAAGGGGGTTGATCTTAAAAGTAGGTGATTTGGCCATGGGGGTCTGAGGTAACAGTTCATTTTGGAAAAGGGGTCACTTGTCCAAAATAGTTTGGGGATCCCTGGTGTAAACTATTTTAGGGTCTACTAATAAATGACATAAAAAGGGTCGCTTGAAGAAAAAAACGGTGAATTTAAATAATTCGGAATTGCATGCTAATAAAAAGGATTAAAGTTTTAGTCGAAAAAAATAGTCTGGGAAAATTGGTATGCACCGCTTATTGGGTGATTTCAAAATTCCTGCCATTTGAACAGGGGTTTATTTAAATAATTATTAATTGCAGGGCAAATTGGCATGCATCTCAAAATGTTACAAAATATAGGCATGCGTTAAAAACCTTAAAAAAGTTGCACATTTTTGTGATTTTGTTTTGACCGCCATTTTGTTATTCATTAAGAAGTATGCCCGACGCGCTAGATTCACAAGCATTTTTAATAATGTTCTCCAAACTTATATGAAAATTTAAGATATAAAATTTGTAGCTTTTAATCTAACTTTAAAAAGCCGTTTTAAAAATTCAAATCGGACCATTTGCCTAATATTCACGGCACTTGCAAGATAAGGGCCTAATTTATAAAAACTATTAATGCGACAATTTTCATCTTTCGGCAGCTCAAAGTATATGTTATTAACTATCATTTCCCAAAAAATCAGCCCTTAATTTTAAAAATTAACTGATACGAATTTTTAAAAAAAGGTCTGTTTTAAGCGTTTTTCCGGCTTTTCTCGGTGAAAAATGGTCGGATCGGGATTTTTCAATAACCATTTTGTAGGTTTTTAAATTCTGTACAAACGATCTTTTATGAGTAAAGTGATATAGCCAGTATTTTTGTTATAATAAAAAAAAACGAAAAAAAGTCCTTTTTTAATAATTATTGTTTAAAAAAATTACCTGAAAAAAAATTGGTTGGATTTTTGATTTTAGTAATCTACAGGTTATTCCGGAAGTCATGGCGCAATCAGATATCTGTTACCATTAATTACAAAAAAATCTATAATGATTGGACTAAAAGCAAAGTCACATAAGGTTGCCGGTTTTTGGACTACTAAAAATTAAAAACAAATTATTTTATTCTACATTTGGTCGTAAGCGAGTATGGCGAATGCCAGGGAGAGCTTTGCTACTTCCAATAATTCTGCAAGGAGTCCATTTGGTGGTGGCATCTGCTTTGTCGCTGGCACAGAATTAGTACCTGTCCATACAAGATCTATGAATGCTAATTACTATCTTAAGAATATTGTAGTAGAGCATGTTATGCGTTTCAGCAATTTTATGGGACCCAATTTTTTATATATGCAAGACAATTCTCGGCCTCACGTGGCTAGGGAGGTACTCGAGTATCTTAATCAAGTTGATATACCATTTATGCAGAGCCAACAAGCTTGGATCTGAATCCGATTGAATATGTATCGGATTACCTAAAAAAAATGTAAAAAGTCGTATACCTGCACCTAAAAATCTGAGAGAATTTGAAAATGCAATTGTCAAAGAATGGGAATAATTTTTTCAAGATTTTATTCAAAATTAAATTAAAAGAAAGTACAGGAGGCAACACACGGTACTAATGTCCCAGTCAATTCACGAATATATTTCCTTCATCATTTCATATTCCAATTTACTTTTAAAATTCCAAAAAGGACTTTTAACTGTAACCAATGTTCATAAAAAAATATTAAAGTTTATTAATTATAGCGATTGGTATGACTTAATATGTTGTTGCGTTAATTTTCTCCACGAGTGTATATTAAACTCCAAAGTTCTAGTAGGTACCCAATTCTCTAAAATAATGATGTATTTCATTAAATTTTCATAAAAAAATGAATAGTTTTGTATAAAAAAAAAGTAAAGCATGTCTCTCTATCTTTCTAAAACCTTACAATATTGTTAAAATAAATAAAAATGCCGTATCCTTTTAGTTTCCACCGTCAATGGTTTGTGCCCTTTTTCACCCTACAGCCCTGAATGCATATTAACGTTTTAAACATGGTTGCCAAATCACTAAAAAATATAAAATCCTACAGAAAAGGTATTTTGTATTCTGAAGGCTGGACATTGAACATGCCTACTGGCAAAGATAATTTACACATGCCAAATGAAATGCCCTAAATCTAACGATAATGAAAGCATTATTTAAGGGGGGGAAATAAGTGTAGATCGACGTATTTTTAGTGATAATTTTTTTACGCATAACGAATAAATATATTTTATTTAAACTTTGGGGTTATTATATACATATATTTAACAATGTATAATAAAATGTTTAAATAATTTCCTTAAAAAATAACGGATATATCTGCTGCTGCATACTGTAAGTAGATATCCGGCTAGGCAATTTGAGTAATCTGTATCTTCTATGTATATCTCACTCTCCACAAAAAAACTAAAATTAATATGTTTTTCAGGAATGTAAATATTTAATATGATTTGTTAATCCATTTTTGTAATTTCTTTTGCAATAAAAAAATAATAAAAATAAAATACAGATATTTTGTAGAATTAAGGTATACATAGAGTGTATTTTTTGAATGGTAAGAACTAGGGTCCCCACACGAAATGGGCAGATTTGGGCTTCCACAGTCTTAAATCCGGCGCTGGTTAAGCGCTCAGACCGTTCGACCGAGGGACACTCACTCAAACGGCATGGAATTTCTTTTAGATATTTTTAGAGAATATTTTTAAATAGTTCTACAATCGATTAATGAAACAAAAAATAATAATTTTTTTCAAGCCTCCACACCTATTTCTCCCCTTTAAATAAAGATTGCTTCTGCAAGCTTCTTCAAAATAACTGTAAATGTCTCTAGTAGGTATATGCTCCCTGTTAAAATTATTTTTTTCTTGACTGGCTATGGCATTTTTTTGCAAAGTAACCGTTTATTACCATCTCCTCTCATGTTCTCAAAGGTCACTTGGCGCTTATAGTCTGTTTCACCGTTTAAAAGCACATAGAATAAAATAAAAAATCCCACTTATTGGTTATACAAGATGCAAACCTTTTGCTGAAAAATTATTCAGTATTTTTTTAATAAGTTTAAAAAACCATGACACTTTAGAACAAAGACAAAGGGTTTTCAGAGGAGTTTGCGGTGCCACATCAACTGATTTTTAACCCTTGGGAATCAAGAAGAGACTCACGCCATTTAATGGCAATGCGAAGAGTCCTAAACTGATGTTTTTCTGTTTTTTGGGTTGTGCACGAGGAGTTCTCCAATGGCGAAGGATGGATGCGCGCGCAGCTGGAAGAGTCAGAACTGACAAAAACCGAATATGCGCAATACCAGTAGCAGTCCTTGGCTGGACCGCCATTAATTTGTGCCTTGCACTGATTTAACATTTTTTGGAATTTCTGGAGGCTTCGAGCCCAACATCCAGATTTTCCACCAACAAAGACCTAGAAAGCTCTGTCTGGAAAGGGGAGCGCTGGCGAATTGGATCTGTAGGGAACAGAGCTAAAAACAAAGAAAGAAGGGTTTTCACAAAAAAAACCCAAAAATTACGAATTAATAAATTTACCATCAAAATAATAATGTTTAAGTATAAGTTGTAAATCACCCTGAATAATTTGAAAATGAAATTAGACAACACTGCAAAACCATACGCCCACATGAGCTTTTGTTACAGAAGTATATGAGATCTTATTAGGGTTTCAGGGTGACTAAATATTATAACGGGAGGGTGACTATGAAAATCAAAATTCTCAGTGATGGATTAATTATCCACGTTAAAATTGTGGAAACATAAAGATCCCATTAAGGCTATATAATATTACAACAAACAAATAACATATAAGAAGAAGAGCCCTATCAAATTGAATTAAGGTAAATTAGGAATTATTAATAAAAATTTTATATTTTTTTATAAATTTTAAACAGTAAATGTCTTTTTTGTGTCATACATTAGTCTTTTTAATTGTAGAACTAGAAATAACTGGAACTGACAGATACGACACTCAATACATTCTTAAATATTCTCTTCCCATATAGCCAGGGTTACTAAACAAAAAGTTACCCATCAGTAGTTGTTACCAATTATTTAACGTTAAGTTAACGACAATTTGTTACTAAGTCAAGTTTGCCTACAAGTTGTTGACAATCTACCTCCGAAAATGGCATGGAAACGGTCAGCAACACTTGTGGTCAAATATCGAACAATTTTCCGACAAAAGCTTGCACCGTAAACTTTTGTAATGAAGTTGTCCTCAAGTCGTAAGAAATCTACTGCCAATTTTCCTACAACTTTTTCGACAACTTGACTACAATTTGTGGAGGTAGATTCCCGGCTTATTGCCATCCACGATGGCTATCTGGATTTCGTCTAAAATGTTGCTTAAAACAGACTAAATATATCTTTTATAAACTCTGCGATGTTTTTGAACTAAATCTTTCTCCCTCTAATAAGGGTTTCGAGCTCAGAATTTCATAATCTAACCTATTTTTTTATTTTTTTTGTGGTGTTTTTATATTAATACTAAAATTTTGTTGCGGAAATATTTTATATAAGTAAAGTTTCTAAAAATCCGAGTAGTGTGCAATTTAATGTCAATTTATAAACAGAGCTGTTAAAGTACTCTTAAAAAGTACTTCAAGTACAAGTACAAGTACTCGTTAAAATGTACTTGCTTTTCCAAGTAAATGCAAAAAGTACTTAAGTACTAACCAAGTATTTTACTTAAAGTAAAACAAAGTACTTGAAGTAAACCAAAGTAACTGAAGTAAATAAAAGTACTGGAAGTAAAAGTAGTTTTTTCTTGACTAGCATTTTTTTAATACCATCAAGTTAGCGCAAAGAAAATGTATATTTTTACCTTACCTGTAAAGTCTGTTATTGCATCGTTTACTAACTCAGTTAGTGAACGATGGTTATTGTGATGTATGTATTGAGATTTTTAGCAGTCATTTTTTTGGAAGTCCAATATAATTTTTTAATTCGATCCAAATACACTTTTTATTTTATAGTTTGAAACCTTATGATCTCCCAAAACTGGTGATTAAACCAATATTTTCTGCAGTTTTACCTTTTTAATAAATCATCATTTTTCTTTTTTCTCTAACAACAAACGTATGTTAAACTAATGCACGTACACTAAAGTCATAAACCTTTAGGTATTATAAGTATTAATTAAAACAAATAAAAAATGTTTTTCCAAAATTTTTTAACTACCTAGTATTTATACAATATTTTGATGTTTTTTAAAAGTACCTATAATATTAAAGGTATTTAAAAATAATTGTAATTTTACCATTCTTGGTGCCATTAACATTAACAATTGAATTGAGAGCTATAATGTATCTAGTAGCAAAGTTGGAATCTTTGATTTTAACCTGTTTGCGCATATCAACTTGAATAAATTGGCGTGGATATTTGCTTTTTTTACTTTAAGTATCTAGATTGAATTAGCTTTTTTACTTTAACTTTATTAACGATAACTATCTTAATTTTTCTTTAAGTAAATTACTGTACTTTTACTTTAAGTACATCGTAAGACTTCAAGTAATTTACTTTACATTAACATTAACATTTCAAGTATTCTGATATAAATTAAACAAGTACAAGTACTTCCTAATAAAAAGTACTTAAGTACAGAAAAGTACTTAAAGTAAAATTTTACTTCAAGTACTTCTAGTTTTGACAGCTCTGTTTATAAAAAATTAATTTGTAAAGGTAAGGAAACCTTATTTAGTGGAAAACTCAAGGGCAAGCCAAATCAATTTTGGTGTTTTTTTATTGCTTTATAGATTTTTAACCGCATTTAAAAAAAGGTAAAATTTTACTTTACGGACATGATGTCGATTTTCATAAATTTTTGCATACGGGGGTTTCAGGGGCGCCGATCACAAATCTAAAATCAGTTTTTTTGCAGCAACCTCTGGTTTTTGAATTATGAGGCCTCCAAGTGGACTAACCTCAACATTCTTCCTTCTTGAAACTGATTACCATCAAATGGAAACATACACTGATTAGGCACTTATATAATAAACAAATACATTAAAATTTACAATAATTTATTGTCTATTTTCAGTAAAAATCACCTCCAATGAATCCACTTTTCTTTACGTTGTAAGTATATAAATGATGTATAACTGGTTGCCCAATTATTAAGTTCTAAAAAAAACTTGATTTATTTAAGGTGTTTTTTACTAAAAATAAGCAATACACTTTTGTAAATTACAATAAAACCGGAAAAATTCGACAAAGTTCTATTAATTGTTGGGTGGAAGTAACAAAGGTCACGTTCCAAAATTAAAATTTTAACATGTTTCTATGGATATAACTAAAAATCAGAAATATTGGCACTTGTCACCCTTGTTATTTTCACTCTTTAGTTGATTTCATCTTATAAAAAACTATCTTTTGCTACACAAAAAAAATTAATCTTGTATTGAATAACATTAAAGGTAATTGTTTAGAATTGCGACTTCACCTATTTTAAGCCATAAAAAATCGAAAAATTGAGTTATAGCCAAGTTTTTTTTCTCAAAATATTCTACTTTTTGGCGCATTAAATAAAATAAGTAAATAAATATTTAATATGTAATTTAATTTTCTCAGAGTAAATTCAATTTAAAATTTCATTTTTTTTTGTTTTTGCTTGAAATTTTTATCAAATAGTTTTTTCTTTTTTAATGTTTATTGAAAATAGAACAATATGAAAAAAAATTGAAAATATTCATTTCTCGATTTTTATAATTTTTTTAAAAATTTTAAATTTACAAATGAATTTTTTTTGAGTTGCCAAATATTTTTATTCTTACAGCTTATCAAAAATAGAATAAAAAAAAATCAAAATTGTCAATTCTTCAATTATTTTTATTTATTTATTTATTTTTATTTTTTTTTTAAATCCATATATTGATGTTTTTCATTTTTTTAAAGATTATTTGTCTTTACACGTAAAATATGAAACAAATTACTAGAAATTGTAAACTTAAAAGCATGCATTTTATTAACGAAAACCTTGAAAAATACCCATTTTTTTATCTTTAAAATTAAATTGACACCATTTTTTTGATTATTCTTAAAATATTCGTAAATGCGCCGTAAAATAAAAAAAAATAATAAACAAAAAATCATGTCAATATTTCTATTTTTCGATTTTTTATAGCCAATAATAAATGAAGCCGCGATTCAAAACAATTACCAAATTAAAAAACAAAATTAAAGCTCGGAATTTAAAAAAATTATTAAAGAATATACCGCCTATGAAAATGACATCTGTCAAAAGTGACACCTACGTAAAATATCACATAGCTATCTTTCGCGAGGATACCGTTTCTTATCGTTTATCTGACTATTTTCTTTTAGCCTGTGGTAAAAACGTTGAGGATACATGGTAGTTAACCGTTACTCCGCGAAAAAATTCTAACTCTTGTTAGTAAAATGACATGTGTCAAAAGAATGAAACCTCAGTTCCTGTTTGACCTCCGATCAGTGAAGTGCTCGCGATAAAAAAAACTACATAGTTTTTTCCGGGACGGTGGCTGGAGGTGCTGAATCAACAGCTTTTGCCATCGGGGACCAAGGAGAAACTCAAGCCAAACGATGGAGTCCTTCTTCTGGGGCTAAGCGCTGTGAACGAAGATTCCTATACCTGTTCCTTTCTGAGGGCCCCACGCACGAGGGATTTTCCTAATGGCGGAAGATGGTTGCGCGCTTAGCAGGGAGGGTGCAGTACTGACAGAAAACGGTTATGCGTGATACCAGAAGCAGTCCTTGGTCGGACCGCCATTGTTTGTGCCCTGCATCGATATTTTTTTGCTAAGAATTCAAGTTTTGGAAAAGTTCGGAATTTCTGGGGTTACAGAGCCCGACGATCCAGAAGTTCCACCTACAAAGCTCGGGAAGGCTCACGTTGACAACAACGTGTGTCTGGAACGGGGAGAGCTGGCAAACTGCCTTGCAGCAGCGCCATAAACAGAGCAGTATCCAGTATCCAGAATGAAACCTGTGAAAAACGACGGTCGTCAAATATAACAAATGACACAGTTTCTGTCTGACCTCCGACCAGTGAAGTCATGCGATAAAAAGCTACGTAGGTTTTTCCAGGAAGAGCGGTTAGCGGAGCCGTATCAATTGATTTTAACCCTGTCGTTTTACATTTTGTGCCGTACACAAGGTTGTCTTTCTATGGCGAAAGATTAATTGCGCGCGCAGCGTGGGACATCAGACTGGCAGCAAGCTGGTTGTACGCAATACCAGTAACAGTCCTTCATTAAATTTTGGCGACGTACCGCGTTGAAAATTGTTAGGACAGTATCTACCGCTATCGCCACTAGTTAGGAGGAGCGTTAATAATGGTTATGTCAAGTGTCAAATTAAAATAATGGAGGATACGCGTCTTTTCCATTGTTTTGGTTCTTGCGATGTTTTTTGCTATGGGTTATAACTATTTGGATTGCAGATTTTTCGATTTTTTGGTTAATTCCCAAATGGATGAATTGGTGCAATTATATTTAAATCATAAACGAAAAGATTTACTGGTTAAAGTTGACTTGGAAACAGCTAATATCTTATTGAATAGAAAATTTGGTTTATATATTATCTTTTCGACTTATTTCTTAACTCTCCAAAGACCTTACATTTGGATTTAAACCTAAAAGTGTATTAAACGATTAGTATGTAAGTTGACACACGCGTGACATACATAAACCGTTTCGTTTTTGCTAAGATAGGCGGGTTAAACACGGTTACAATGGTGGGGGAAAGAACTGCTATTAACCTGTAGTTAAAAACGGTATGTCGCAAAAAAATCCTTATTGATTTAATCACCGTTAATTGTGCTTTTCTTCAATAAAAAAAAACATTTAAAAGGATAGATTAATTTGGCGTCTTCAGATTTTCCACCAACGAAGCCCGGGAAAGCTCTGACTAGAAAGAGGAGAGCTGGCAAGTTGGCGCGTAGCAGTGATAAAAAAAACAAAAATTAAGAACAAATGATAAAAATTTGACAGCTATCAACAAAACCTGAGAAAAAAAAATCTAACAAATATATAGTGATTTTCGGCAAGTTTTTAATTGCATCGTTGGATCCAGCGCATTAAGCGCTAATTCATCAAACCGTTTTTAAACTACCCCTGGAGAGTCCGATGGATTCCATTAAAGCGTTTTTATAAAAAACTTGAGCAAAAAAATATAAATAAATACGGAAGAGAAACACAACAATCAGCTAAGTATTGACAGTTTCAGAACAAACAGCGAGCTTTTTTAAACATTTCGTTTTAATTTGTTCCATCAGAACTTCTCATGACGTCATTTGACGTTCAGCGCATAAATTCAGGGTACTTTTTATCGATGGAACGAAGAACTTGCTGTTTTAAAAATATTTTAAATAAATGTCAAAAAAAAAACATGTTAGGTACCTGACAAAATTGATATCTATCTGACAAAATTATAGTCTATCAAAAATATGGTATATTCTAAGGTATCTGTAATACATCTGTTAAAATTTTAAGTAATTTAATTTAGGTTAAAATAGATTTATTTTTTATAAAATTTATAAAATACAGATAGTATTTTTCTTGTTTACCATACAATTAACATTCTGTATTACTAATGACCCAATAAACTAATAACAACTTCTTACATTATAAAAATGTTTAAACAAATTTATCTAGTTATAAACGATTTTCCTGGAACCTATAAAGGATATGAAAAACATAAATAAACAGTAGTATAAGAAATGAGACGAATAAATAATTTGTGTTAGGCCATGGAAAAGATTATGATTCATAACATCCCAGTAGGTCTTTAACAAGTTATTTTCGAACAAAAGAATCTCGATGTCATCCGTCTTTTAAAACAGCCATTAAAAAGTACCAAAATGCCTTAAAGAATTTAAGGAATTTTAAAAATTTAAAGTCCTATAACTTACTTACCGCTTCATTTTCGTCATCGTAATAAATCAAGTATCTTCTGGTTAAAACGAACCATCGTTTTTTGTAATTAACTAGGGTGTAAACCTTTTTATTTTGGGACCTTTTGACCATATACCCTTGTTTGATAATCAAAGAAGAGTTAAATATCGACATTTTTTCGAATATTTACATAATTAAAAACGTAATTTCTAGCTAAATAAAAGGTCAATGAAACCCTATCGAACCCATAAACCCACTGTTAAATGTTAACAAACAGCAAAATAATATTTGATAAACAAATATTCACTATGCACCACACACTGCACATAACTGAAAGAAAATATTGTTAGGTTAAGTATTCCTAGGTTGCCATATGTTTTCAGTATTCTTCTGATAATCAATCGGAATTCTCATAATTACATTTTTTAAGATTTTAGATATAAAAGATGTCAAAAAAATAATAAATTTACTAGCACCCTATATTTAATTTTCAAAAGGAGGGATTTTGTCATTGTAATACTTCCAAGAATATTCTAAATTATGGTAAAAAGGAAAAAAAGTAATTATAAATAATTGTTTTTAACCGGTTTTTAAAACTTTATCGGACCGGAAATTGTTATGGATGGCAACACCGAAGGTCGTTTTGTTTTCTTGTGTTTCCATTTGTGTTTATTTATTCTTGTTTGGGATAACTGAGTTTTCTCATTTTTGTTTGAGATAAAATAGTTAAAAAAGTTTTTTTAATTAGGTTTAAAAATTACTTGAATCATTTTAAAAATCAAAATAAGGCAAGGGTAAGGTTGCTTCTTTTATAAAATTAAGTTATTTTTATAACATCACCAATTACATAAAACGTAGAAGTATCTTTTCCAGCAGTTATTAAATTTTAAAGATTTTAAACAATAACATGAATAAAATTGCCTTAGGTAAAAATATGTAAAGTCTTAGACAAAAGATAAGTATAAATGTGAAGGAGCTATAGGCAACCAAATATTAACATTTAGTGGGTGCGTTTATATCGGGAACGTTCAATGGGATTCAGTCAAGAGAACGGAGCGGAAGCAATAAATCAACTCGCGTCTAGAGATACCCCGGCTCACGAGCTTCTTAACAGTGTTGACACATGAAACATGCTTTATTATACAGAGATTCGGCGCGTTATTTAAAAAGTAGGCTTTTTCTAAATAATGCATTTAATGTAAAAAAAGCAAATCATGAGTCTTTTTTAATACGCCTCCGCATTTTTACGTCTGATATATAATTGGGGAAAATAAAAAACCGCTTTGCTAACGATGACCGACTAGAACTTAAGGCTTTTGAATTTGTCTAAATTATCCCTACATAGAAGTTATTAACATTTTTATAATTTTTGATATGATAGAAGTTATAATTTTTTAAAAGTGTAATTATATATTCCCCGAAATTTTTCTAATACGTTGTTAATATTTTGTTTATAACTTCTACAAATAATTTAGACAAATTCAAAAGCCCTAAGTTCTAGTCGGTCATGGTTAGTTCTGGTTAGCAAAGCTGCTTTTTTTCCCAATTATATTTTAGACGTTAAAATGCGGGGACGTATTAAAAAAGACCTTAAATTATTACATTAAAATGTAATTTTTTAGCCGAGTCACTGCATAATAAAGCGTTTCATGTGTCAAAACTGTCAAGAAGCTCGTGAGCCGGGAAGTAATTTCCCTCTAGGAATCGGCTGAGAGTAGTAATCCCCCAGGGGTTCAACAATTGATCTACGCGGGAACACCGGAAGCGCTCTAGGGTTTTTGGGGATTTGGGGTCGCTGGGAAGTCCGGTTAACCTCAATCACGTCAAGTTTAAGGTCAAGTGAAGAAAAAACCATCGGAAAAATCTGGAAAAATTCATACATATGATTTCGAGATACCTGAATTCGAATCCGGAGTTTATTTACACTTTGGATCTATGTATATGAATGATTTTTTTTAAAGATTTTTCGTATGCTTTTTTCTGCACTTGACCTTCAAATGACCTTGAACCTAACCTTATGGAGGTTAACTGACGTTAGATTCCGATTCACCGACCTCGAAAACATACGTACAAATTTTTTTAGATTTTTCGAATCTTACTTCATATTTTTATCCCAAAAACACGTCAAAATAACCTTGAAATCACCTTGGATGACTTCTAGGATAGTTGTAAGTAAACGCCGGATTCGGATTCAGCGACTTCGAAAACGTATAATATGTACCTAGAGTTTTTCCGATGGTTTTTTCTTCACTTGACCTTTAAATGACCTTGAACCTGACGTGATGAAGGTTAACCGATCCTCTTATCGTAATCAGCGACCCCAAAAACCCTAAAAGTCTCAGCCGCTTCCGGCTTTCCCGCATAGATCAAATGTTAACCTGTGATATGAATGTGTTATGGTGGATTTTTTATTTTGTAGACCAAATCTACTTGGTCTGCTCCAGATTAAAAAAAATACTGTAAAAAATTAAAACAGCAAATACGACCATAACCTTAATTTTTGTTTTGTTTTGTTTTTATTCAAATTTTAAATGCTTGTAACTCTGTTATAGAGTTTTCTATAAAAAAAAAATATTCGGCAAAAGCAATTTTAGATACAAAGGATTATTTTTAGCCAATAAAAACAATATATGCAAGGGGTCTATTATTCCGTCTCGACATAAACCATGTTTCTAATGATTTAAATTTATAATTCATTGATAAAAAATCACCCCGTTGACCTCTTTTTTTTTATCGATCTCCGAGTCAGATAGTAAGACTCAGTGGCGTATACTTGGGGAACTACTTTTTAAAACCCATAATAGTATATTTCATTACCAGTACGGAAATGACGATTTTTCCGTGCGCGCGTGACAAATTCTGTGTGAGGCGCAGCCGAACTCGGGAAGTCATGCAAGAACGGAAAAATCCATTTCTGGACATGTAATGAACGATATTTTTTATTATACTTAGGTACCTAAAAACAAACTTAACAAAAAACATCGCAAAAAATTATTTAAGAAAATTGCGATTATTTATTTTTATTTTTAAAACAGTAAAACAAATTAACAAAAACAAATTACTAGCTAATTAAATCTAAGAAAATTAATTTTGGACGGAACCGTTACGATTAATGGTTATATTTATTGTACAATTCATATTATTGTTGAAGCTCAATCCCTTTTGTATTTCTTTTTGTTGAACTAAAGATGTTGAAGCGGAGTGTTCGTGTATGTTTTGGTTCTCTTGATTGACTGTTACAGATTTTGTAGTTTCCAAGTTACCTACAAGGCCTAAACAACTTTCGTGATCCTTTAATTTTTCTTTGTATGGACTCCTCTATATATCCTTCTGCTACATTGGAAGAAAGCCATCCCCCGTGTCTTTTCAAAGTGAGCAAATCACCGCCGCTTTCTACCAACATGGTAGCCGAAGAACGCCTTACCCATGTCCGGTATATTCGTGATTTTTTAGTAAGTATTTTGCATCAAGTTTTGGAATACCACTGATAGTATGGCACCCAACATGTTGAGCGTAACAACTTTGGTTTCGGTATGCAACAAATAATCTTCTACTCTCCATATTTTTAGGGCGGAGATCTGCGTATTTACGGTAAAGTGTACAGGGATTGAATTTGCAATTTTCATTGGTAATGGTATAACTTCTTGACCTGTGAGTTTTCCTTCTCGTAAGAACACGACAAGGAAACGCCCATTATCTTCCATATCGTCTAAACTCAAATGTATTAAATCATTCTCTGCACTAAAATTACTTTTGCTAGTAGATATTGTCCATCTGAAGCTCACATCAAAAATTTGGTTACTTGTTCTGATGTAAAAACCTTGGATTTCTTTGGTACATATCCTACAGCTTGTCGTTTCAAAAAAGCGATAGTTTTTGGATATTGGTTGTGAGTATTTTCTTTTATTGCCAAACAACTCTTTAACATGGAGAATCAACTCCATAAGGTGGATGACTTCATAGATTTGGCTTTTTCAGAAAAATAAACTAAGAGAATATCGTCACTCACAATTTTGATTCTGTGATGTGAAAATGTGATATTCATGTTCATATCTCAACCTGGATTATACTGGTAATAAATCTGCACTCACTTCTGCCGCTTGTTGTAATATAATATCGGGAATATCGGATTTTCTTCCAAATCTGAATTCATTTTTTGAAAATGGCATAAATTTCACTGACAGAAAATAAAATATGTCATTAATAAATAAATCGTTGTTATGAACAGTTTCCATGGATGGATTTTTGTATAAGCGCACGGAAAGAGGGATCGGGAAAAAATCCGTGCGCTGTTCTAAAAATGTCATATTTACTGTATTTTATACACAGTTGAAAATGTAGTATTTTCAGGTAAGTATAATAAAAACTAATTTTCAGAGGTAATTTAATTTTTTAACACCATAATTTCTTTATATTTTTGTACGAAACATTTGGCCCCTCCAACACTTTTTGCAGTCAATATACGCCACTGGTAAGACTTAAAAGACTTGAATAAAACTATTCTTTTTTAATTTAAAGTCAATGCATACTCTATAAAGCAGTGTTTGCGTCAAAACTTATTTTTTCATTAGACAAGACATTTTTCGCGACTGTTTGAATATTTTATATTGATTTTACAGATATTTTTATCAAAATTTCGTTATCATTAGGATATATCAGTTTTTTTTTAATTCAAGAAGATAATTCAAGAGAGAAATTGAAGGGTTTTAGAAACACGTAATATCTTGCTTGGTGGCATGAGGGTTACTCAATTCATCCTTGCTTTATGGTTTGGCTGGAGAGCTATGGCCAGCTCCAGTACTACCGTATCAGGCTTGATTTAAGACCAAGTAACCCTTTGTAGTAGGTTACAGCCTTTCGACAACTCCATATTCGATAGTGACTCCGTGACTGTTGGTTCTAAACCAAATATGAGCCTCCGACACAGGCATAAATGTTTATATTTCTATTAAATGTATCTAGGTTGTTAGAAATGAACCGCTAAGTATGTATAACCGGTTTCTGTCAGCGCTCCCAACTGTTCCACTAGTATATGTTTCATGGACCTCTACAAGGTCATGATTTGACGTGTTATACAGTCAAAGCTCCTTATTAGCGCTTCCTTCATTAGTATCTTTTTTCGGGTTCGGTAAATTACTGTTCTAGAACCGTCCGGCGCTTGCGCAGTTCAAAATTGCCTGTTCGGGTTTTAAAGAACTGTTCTCGGACTTTTTAATTCTGAGTTCGCGTTTTTCTAGGACTACATTGGGACAGTTCTAGAACCGTCCGTATCGGTGGATTATGATTGCGTTCGAGATTTTCAAATGTCTGATAATCCTACTACTATTCGTGGATTTAAAAAATGCAACCCAATTTCTATATTTGCAGCTAAAGATTTCTTTAT
Organism: Listronotus oregonensis; assembly: GCA_019359885.1. NCBI lineage: Eukaryota > Metazoa > Arthropoda > Insecta > Coleoptera > Curculionidae > Listronotus > Listronotus oregonensis. Next base: position 22,755 of record JAHBCN010000129.1, read on the forward strand.
TCGCGGATCTGATCGGTACTTCGATACATACACATTGGTAAAAAGGATTCCAATATGTAGGTATCCCAACCGAATATCCTTTATAAACGCGTCATCAAATGGACATGATATAGAGCTTGCATAATTTGCAAGAGAAACTAGGTACTAACACACTTTCCAGACTTGCACTTTGAAGCTGACAACGGACCTAGATGAATTCTAAATCCTTTCTTGGATAAATCAGTAGAACTGGCTGATCTTACAACAAATATTAAAGAAAATCTTATAGATTCAGCTGCTGACGGCATGTTTAAGATGGAATTCCATTCGCAAAGTATTGACGTGTTTTGGATAAAACAAAAAACAAGCATGGCAACTGGCATGGGAAGCTTTAAAATTATTAGTGCCATTCGCCACTTCTTACCTCTGTGAACGGACTGTCTTATGAATGGTGGACATTAAAACTAAAAAGGGAAATAGACTTCAATTAGAAAATGATTTGATAATTAACATTTCTTCAAAAATAGCATGACGATTTGACAAATTTTTGAAAAAGAAACAATCCCATTTTTCTCACTGAAACTTTGTTTTATATAGTAGTATAGAATCTTGCCTTTTCCTTTTGCCGGCGACCCTCTAAGTAAGGCTACACTCCATAGCCTACTTAAGTGTATTTGTGTTTTTGTTTAAATATGGGGAGTAATCTTGTTGCCACCCTGTATAATTAGGTATGCTAAAATTATCAAGTTTTCAGACAACGAATAAATAAACTCTATAAGTAGGGATCTATTTTTATTATTAATATCTAAGGTACACCATTTTTATATCTGTTTTATTGTTATACCAATGACTTATGTACATAGGCGTGCGCACAGTGGGTGCCGTGGGTCCGTGGCACCCCCACTAGTCTGAAAAAGATTACTGTATTTAAAATATGAAAATTATTATTTGATAAGGTTCGATTTAAAAATTACCAAAAATGCACCTTCTCGAAAATGAGTATGGTAAAATCAAAATTAAGATCCACAATGCGCCAAGAATGTTGAGAAAATCTCCGTGTTCCATTTGTGGAACAGGAATTAGCCGCAAATATTGATATAAGTACTGTGATAAACAAATTTTAAAAAATTGTACCTTATGAAAGAAGAATGATTTTATAATAAATAATGTATAATGTACTCGGTTTGTTATTATTTTATAAATATTTACCAAACATTCCTAAAAATTTATTCTTATCAATTTATTATTAATTAATTTTATTAATAACAATGTATTAATATCGATATATTGTTATTTATAGTTTTATTCACTTCATTATTATTATTATTATTATTATTTAGAAAGATCCGACATGACGTATCCTATGGCTCCGACCCCATAGGGCGTCATGCGGAAGGCCATCCGTATCGAAGACCACTCCTCGCGACCGCTCGGTCAGTGATCTTCGGCCAAATTCATTTGCCTCAGTAAACGAAGGGACCCAAGGACAACAAATTTCTGCATTTTCATCACCAGTTGTTCGGGTGAATATTGACATGCGGGAATACACTTCAGCTCCTCCAACATATTTTCCTTAATGCCCCCCAACACGCCGCCAATCAGGACAACCAATCGCACGTTATACTCCGGATAGAGCCTCCGTAGTTCGCCAAGTAGATCCTGATATTTGGCTCGTTTCTCCCGTTCCTTTATATCGATGTTAGTTTCCGCTGGGGCGGAGAACTCAATCACATACACAGAGTTATTCCTTTTATCAAGGAGAACGATGTCGGCTTGTAAATCGTTCCCGTACCGGCCCTTATTTAGCGTAAGTTTAGCACACTTGTCGAGGCCGAACTCCATTCCAACATCTCTGGTGTATTCGTGAACCACTTTAAGAGACTGTTGTAGGTCTCGCTCGCTAGTTACGTACAGTTTTAGGTCATCCATATAAAACAGATGGGTTACCTTATGCTCACGTCTTCCAGGTGGTCCACAGCAATATCCGCGTGTTTTTCGAAGAGACACGGATACGGGAAGCAGCGAAATACAAAATAGCAAAGGACTGAGTGAGTCACCCTGAAATACGCCCCTTTTGAACGTAATTGGTTCGGTAATAATTTTTTGTTCTCCAGATGTTATAGAGAACTTTGATTTCCAAAGTGACATCAGTCGCTCAATGCATCGGATTAGGTTAAGAGGAACCTTAAGATCTTTAAGCAGATGCAAGAGTAATTCGTGAGATGTTGTGTCAAACGCTTTTTTGTAGTCAATCCACGCCATATTAAGGTTGCGTTTGTATTGGATTGAGTCTTGTGTAATGCATCTATCGATTAGAAGATTTTCTTTACAACCATTGATTCCTCTTTTTCCTCCTCGCTGCTCCCCTACATCAGAGAGTATGGGATCAACTGCACTCAATGTTCTAGAATATAAAATTCTGGTGAAAGCCTTGTAGCAAGTATTAAGGCAAGTGATCGGTCTATATTTTTTGGGTAGTTTTAAATCGCCCTTTTTTGGTATCAATATGGTTCGGCCTTCAACAAACCACTCAGGAATTGGCGTGTCCCCGTTGAGCCAAGAATCAAAGATTCTGGTTAAATGTGGATGTGTACTGGGGAATTTCTTCCACCAGTAGTTGTTGATACCATCCGGACCAGGTGCAGAATAGTTTTTTACACCATCCAGGGCACTTTTCACCTCCTCCGGTGTGATCGGCGCACTCTCATGCTGGTCAAGCTGCTTGTCCGCACAATAGGCTCTAAAGTTAGTCAATGCTGGAGTGTCTCTTTGTAATGGCTTTGAGACTTCGTAAACATCCTTCCAGAACTGTTCCACGACATTTGCTGATGGCGGATTTTCAATTGTTGGTGTTGAGTCTGCGAGAAAGCTAGAAGGCCTAGTTACGAATTTATTTGTGTTTCTTATCCCTCTAGCTTTTTCTTTAAGCTGTTGTTTATAACGCCCAATGATCTTATGCGGTCTAGGCAACGCTGTTTGTTTTTATATTATTATTATTATTATTATCTCAGCACCCACACCAGCTTTACCCTGCGCACGCCTATGCTTATTTATGTATTAATTTCTACCTCCGACGCCTCGTCTGTGCCTCACTGCGTCTTTCTCTTCCGTCTGATTTTTTTAAATTAGTTTATCACGCGCTTCTTTCGTGATTATTGTAGACTCGACGACTCGACTTCCAGCGAGAATTACACGTATTAAACAGTCAGGCAGTGTTGTCAAACGTTCTCAAAAAAAAAACCTAAAATTGGGCCATTTTATTTTGAGAGTGACAAAAGCAAGAACATCAGGTCTAAAGGTCAGTTATCATGGTTACGAACTTTTTTTTTGTTTTTGCTTACGTCATTCTTCAATTAAAATGGCCTGCTAATAGATTATTCAGGGCCGGATTTAACTTTTTGCCGCCCATAGGCTAATATATTTTTGTCGCCCTAATATATCAATATTTTTTGGATATCAGAACGAAAAATTTTGCATTAAAAGAATGTAATCTTCACTAGTAACTCTTATAAAATTTAATAAACAAATTTAACAAAAGAAAATTAAATAACAATTCTTTAAAACAAACAAACTTCATAATATAAAAACAAAATATAAATTAAAATTGCAAAACAAATAAGTCTTTTTTGATCTATGTATTAATTAATTATAGGCAAAACCCTATACTAACATTTTTTTTCAAACCTTATTTTCTACAAATTCATTAATTATATCGTTAAAATTTTAGATTTTTTTTTTAGAATTAATCGTAAATTTGCCGCCCTAGGCTTCAGCCTACTCAGCCTTTGCGTAAATCCACCCCTGAGATTATTTGCATATTTATTTTTACTTCCTTTGCTATGAAGAAAATAATGGAATAGCAAAATATTATAACAAATCGAGGTGGTTGAAGATCTACTCTTTCTGGGGTCCCTATATATCACAAAACTTTTTTACTATTTTTTAAATATCGAGATATGTTTATATGGTTGTAATCTACACTCATTGTAATCACACCAAGTTCTGGTCTGACTCACGCTTTGAGTATATCAAGGAATCGATTCCTTATATTTCGAATTTGGGACAAATCAGCTAATAAGTGCCATAATCCGCCATTTTGAATACCTCCATTTCAAATTTCCAAATTTTGACCTAAGATTCTTGATTTCCAAATTTGACCGAGCTCCCCTAAAAGCCCTTATATTCCGTACCTGAGGCAAATTGGTTTATAAATGCAAAAATCCGCCATTTTGAATGTTCCTTTTAAATTACTAAAATTTTACCTAAGATTCTTAATCAGCATCTCATTGTTTTTCGGAAAATAATAATAATAATAATAATAATATCCTTTATTTCGAACAAAATCATTTACAATGACAAAGAAACGTCGAACAATATATTTAAAATACATACAATTACCTAACATATTAAAATCATAAAAAGTATAAATACAATTAATTAAAACCAATAATGGTGCAAATAAACAATCAGGTGTTGAAACACTCTTCGGGGTCCCTAATAACAATTTAATTTTTAAAATCAAATGTTTAATGAGTGAAAACATTTACTCGCACAAGCTGCATCACAGCCTTTGAGTATATCCATCGTTCTCTATTTCACTCAAGTTAGATGGCAAATATTTATAAGCCTTCCGCACGATAATAGCTCCTCTCAAAATGTTGAGTTGTGAAAGGAATTCAATTGACCACCCCTGCCCTTATATGTAAGCAAATTGTTTATGGAGTTGAAAAATCCGCCATTGAGTTTTACACTGAAAAATGGGATTTTATTCAGATACTCTGATTTTTTAAATAGAGATAAAAAATTTTAAAACATCTGCGTATTAAAATCTTTTAATAAGGAAACACACCTAGCATGTGATTTTTAACCAAAATATGTTATTTTTCAGATCCAGAGAAACAAAATTTAAATGAAACAATTTTTTCTAACCATAGAGTGTGTATCCAAAACGGGAATAAATTTTACTTGCATTTGATCTTAAAAGTTTTGATTGCTTGATCTTCATAATTTTTTATTATGTTATCCTTGAGAAAACCCTAAGGAACATTTAAAGGGATACTTTATTATTAGATACTAATCAGGGTGTCTTACAAAAATAAATTTTAAATTTTAATACATTTTTATATTCCGCAAGCAGATAAATTATTAAACAGTCCTTGTAAAACCTTCTGTAAAGTTACAATAAGATGTCCTATTTATAAGTTGCTGAAGGTTATCTTAAGAACTACATTTAAAAAACTTACGAAGATCTAGCAAAGTATAGATAATAACAAGTAATGTAACTCTCCCTGTTGCTACCTGATTCTCTCAGTGACCTCGAGTCGAACGGTACCCTAAAATGTACCCTGACATCGTCAGTGCAGTAGAAGCCGTGCAAGCCATAGATAGAAATCAATAAATAAGAAAGTCGAACCGATAGGTGTTTATAGTCTATTAACGTACTCGAGATAGTGCGAGTAAAAAAAGAAGGCTCCGCCTACAGGGATATGAATATTTTGATTGGCTGCCTTTTATTGCTTTTTTCTGTCTGTATCAAAAAGATAATAATGTATAATTGTGAATATATATTATTTAAGGTAATTGGTCATAATTTTCAGTTAAGTTAGGGCAATGATTTTACTGCATGGCACATAAATTTTGCCGTACTTATTAATTGGGAGAGAATAGTTTCAACCTTTTGCATAAACAATAACATATATATATATATATATATATATAATATATATATATATAATATATATATATTATTATTATATATATATATATATATTATATTATATATATATATATAAATAAATATATAATGGGTGGAAGTAGGTGTTGTGGGTGGTAAAAATGTGTGATGGAATACTGAAATACTATTGTGGTGTATTCCTGTTAGAGAATCAAATTTACAGATTGCAACGTAATATCAGCAAGAACGTAATGACAGTCTTTCGAACTTAATATCTGTCAATGTTACTAGGCATGCATCACTTGAATAATTAAACCTATGATGATAATGACTCCTGCATAATTAATATTACTCACATCAGTAATAAGTAATAGATGTTATCATCTAAAGTAATAGATGTTATCATCTATTTAAAAATAGTGAATAATGAACATGTTATTAAACGTCGTGGAAAAAATATTTAATTAAACAGAACATTTTAATCTCTGTAATAGTATTATTTTAACTTCACTTTTGTTTTATTTATGGTTTGATGGAGCCTTAATAAACGAAACAACTCTTTTTATCATTGATATAAACTAAACCGATTGCCAATCGATTGATTTTTTAAAAACTAATAACAAGCTTTAATATTTGTTTTCTCTTTTAAAATTCCGAATAAGTATTAGGCACACTCGTACATTATGTATTTCCCGTTTTTTTTTGCTAAATTAAAAGTAAAAGATGAAATCGGCAAAAACACAGGTAATTAAAACATAAATTATGTCACTTCATTAAAATAATTTTCCCAACTATTTTATAATTATTCAAACTTTCAAGTATCAAATTTAGCGTACGCCTATGGTCGAGGCTAGAAATTCTCGCTTCAAGGTCCCTGGGCCCATTGCGTTAAAACGGCGAAATTTGACGGAAGTTATGTTACTTGTTTTTTATTATACTTTGGATCTAGCATGGCAAGTTTTGGAATACAGTTTAAAGAAATGTTCCATCTTAGGGTTATTTCATGTTTTTTATATATTTTTTTAGATTACACATCAAAAAATACAACTCTTTTATCTCCTAACATTTTTTTCTATCTTGCTTCGTTTTCGAGGAAAAAACTAAAATCTTTGCATTGCAAGACCCCGTTAAAACAAACTTTAAAAAAATAGCTGGTTTCAATTTTTTTTTCGAGAACGAAGCAAGATAGAAAAAAAACATCAAGACATAAAAAAGTTGTATTTTTAGTTGCTTAATCTAAAAAAATATAAAAATAGCAAAAAAGTCAGTGGCGTACATTTTTTTAAAATAATTTCCTATAGGCTGTCCCTTGAGACGCCACTGGACTTAATAATTTAATTTAATTGGTCCTAAAATAGGCCTCCTGACAAGCCGTTTATTAAAAAAAAAATAAATAAATAATATACCTTAGCAATAACTATTCGTTGTTTAACTTGGAATTTTGACTTAAGTTATATTTTATACGTTTGGCATCACTGGTCGTCACCCAATAAGCTTATAAAACCTAAATTTATTTTAGTTGCGGTAGGTACATTGCGATTAGCTGTTTAGTTGGTTTTGAGAGGAAAATTGTTATCATTAATTACAAAAAGGAATTGTCACGCATTTTTTTAAATTTTGCATCAGTTCATATCGTGTTACTCGTGGAAGAATTCACACATATCATTAAAAAAGTAAGTATGGTTTTGAAGGTATCTTTGTTTAACTCTAACAGGTTTTTTTAAGATTATTTATAAAACCGGCCACAGAACCCAACAAAGGTAGGTGTTTAAACTATTAGGAATAAGTCTAAGGACATGTATAACTATGGTATAACCCTTTGTGATTAATAGTAAAGAACGGGAAAGTGAACATGGCGTATCTTTTTTCACGGTTAGAATATATTATATGGAAATCATGTTCTTTTGCATATCGTTTTGCTATGTAGTTATATAGGCTAGTTGAGAAGAGTTCCTGCGAAAAATAGTTAGAAGGCTTCGAAAAATAAGAGCAATAGCTCATTCGACGCGGAATGCAACTCCGAGAGAGAGTTTAAGAATTTTTTCTGCCAATTAAAAATTCAATCGTTATTATACATGTGTAATTTCTAAAACAAATCGATTTGACGTGCATGCGTGGTTTTTTTTGGGGCTGATCATAATCTGAAAAATGATTTTGGTAAACGTGTTTTCGACGTAAAATCAACTAAACAGTTAAATAACTATTTACATAAATTATACGTTCTTTTTGTCAAAAAGTTTGATTTTACACATAAAGTGCAAAGCAAAATTATAATAGAACACCTTTTTAAAGAACTTTTTTAGTTTATTTTACACGCTATTTTTTCATTAGAATTGAATGATCACTTTCGCATATCGTTTGCTATGAATTATATAGCTTGAAAGTGTTCCTAGAAAAATGGTTAAAAGAGCTTCGAAAAAATAAGTGCAATAGAATCATTCTGACGGGAATAAGGAACTTTGAGAAAGGAGTTTTGAAGGATTTTTCGCAATAAAAATTGCAATTTTAAAATTAAAAAACAAAAAAGAAGCTATTTCGATTTTTGTTGATAACTCAAAAACCATACGAGATAGCGGAAATTGCGAGAAAGATCTTTGAAGAAGAGGAAATTTCCAAAAAAAAGTCCCAACTGCCGAAACTCTATTTCCATTATTTATAATTTTAATTTTTTTTGTTGCGCGCTTGGAGTCAAAACCGAGTACGTTACACTAAATAATTTTAAAAATTATGGTGTATCCAGAACACTTTAAGAAATTTACTCCCGTTAAAAATTTAACTTAAAGTTGTCTTTTTTAAAATTTAGACAATTGTTAATTAACTAAGTTGTTTTAAAATTGTGTCTTCATTGTACATTTAAAAAAATGTTTAAATTGTCGTAAAAATTTTCGCTTTGTAAATAAAGTTCAAATTTTATTCTACAACTTGGATATCTTTGATTTTCAGTATAACATAGCCCTTGTAATAGTTTAAAAAAATTGTGCGCATGCCCTAACTTCCGCCATGTTTTTCGGGCACCTTATTCACAAATGTATAAGCAGTGCATATGTTTATAAAAAAAATTAGCAGTAAAACAAGTAATAATAATTATATTTTTATAAACAGTTCAATTTAAATTATTGTGCATACATAATAAAATAATAATACAAATATCTATTTTAATTAAAATATATAATGTTATCTATAAGGAAAGGGGCTAAAAAACGTTGTTGATATGGAGTATGCCGCAGTGATACCCGTAGTAAATAGTGGGAAAATTAATATTATTTTATTAGTTTTCCAAAGCCTTGTTTTGAATATCGCCGAATAGTCCAGTAACTGAAGACCTGAAACTACCCAAAGCTGTAAATAAATCTGTACAGTTTTCATTTGTGCGCAATTCTTAAATCTTCGCGAATCCTTTCTAGCGAGAAAAAGTTTATCACGATTCCGACGTGGGAACCCGCTGAAAATGGCCCTCCAGAGTCCCAAAAATGAGTTTCCCGCGAATATCTGTCAAAATATGGGAATTAGAGAATTTTTGTTCAGACAAAAAATGAAGATCACCTCAAAATCTACAAAAATGGTCCTTACCATTTTTTTCGCAACACCAATATTTTTCGCAAAAACGGCCGTCAAAAAATCCATAAAATTCCACACTGGATAGATGTGGTAGTAGGCTAAAAAATGCTGATGGGCAAAACAATTTTTTATCAAAACACAAGAAAAATGGTAAAGGAAATTTTCCGGAATCATTGAGCACTTGCTAAGGCCCCATTTAAAAAAAGAAATGTTAATAACAAACCATTTTTTCAAAAAATATCTATAAATTATTGAGATACTCCCAAAATATTGTGAAAAAAACTTTGACCCTTTTTTAATATTCTAGAAAAATCAGAATGGACCCAAACTCATATGCAATGATAGGTACAGGTTTTCCCATTCTGATGAACTTTAAATGATTAAAAAATGTACATTATTGCCCGAGTAATGGAACAATTCGTCCGCCCGCTTATAAGTGAATCCATGAAGATAGCGGCATTCTAGCGGTAGAGCGGCAGCTGAAATGAGGGGACTTTTGGGTCCCGTTATCTCGAAAACTATCGATTTTTTCAAAAAATTATAAGGGCCATTTTTGTAGACTACACACTACTAGGCGATCTTCATTTTTCGTCTAAACAAAAAATTCTCCAATTCGTATATTTTGACAGATATTAGCGAGAAACCCATTTTTCGGGCCTTGAGGGGCCATTTTCAGCCTTTTGCCACCTGTTAATGTTGATAAACTTTTTTTTGCTCGAAAGCATTCCCAAAGATCTAAGAAATGCGCCACAAGGGAAAACTATACAGATTTATTTACAGCTTTGTCCCTTCATTTACTGGACTAAAATCTCATTAAAATAAGTAAGCGAAAGCACTTAAAAATTTGTCCCAAGTGTGCTAAATGCAATTTGTGGGTGAGGCGGTGTGGAATTGATAATGTTAATAAAAACACATATTTATATATTTCTTTACTTAATTTTGAAGAAGAATGTGGTCCAAGAACCGAATATCCAGACCCTATCAGTTGTGTAAAAAAGAAAAGTAGTGATAAGGTAATATTTTTAATTAATTATAAATATAATAGCTTGATGCTAAAAAATATAAAAATAAGATTTTTTTCTTTGTAATTACTTTTACTTATTACCATGAAAAGTAGAATACAGTTCTACTTGACATCTATCAACATGTTGCACTCTAAGAGGAAAAATGCTTTTTTCATAGGTTTTTCGTCTAGACAACGAGAAAATGCTAACTTTTGTACAGATTTTGGTGTTTTATGTTCTGTACACTACTTTTTTTTTAAATGGTACTTACTGTTAGGTTACTGTTAATTTAGGTACCAAAACAGATTATTATGTTATAATAATTCGTAAAAACAGTGACAAGCCACCTACTTTCCATTTGAAAAAATAAAGTATAATTAAAAATAAAACATATTTTAAAAACACAAAACACTAATTTTGAAGTTACAATAAAAATAGACTTTTTGTTATGCGACTTGATTTGAAATAAAGTAATATGTCAAAAGATGTGTCACTGTACTCAAAACGTCAACTTAAATTAAACGAAAACATATAAGGTATCTCAATTAAAAATTGCAAGGTATATGTATATAGGTTTATTTAAACCCATTTTTGTTATTATAGATAGTTAATTTATATGTAAAATTTTTTGTTTTTTTTTAGATAAGATGTCTTTCTCACATATGAGCCGGTGTGTCAGATATTGCTTTAAACAGCTAAGCAGAGGCAGCATGAAAAATCCACCAAAAATTCTACTGGTAAGCAAAAATTTACCAAATAAATTATTAGAGGTTTGTTCCAACCCCGCAAAACACCGTTTATTGTAGGATCACGCGCAGGTCCAGTCAATTAAACCCATTAAACCTGTTTCAATCAAACTTGTGACTGTTCGTGAACCGTTTTCAAACGATCATTTGTTCCCGATGAAAAGCAAGAACCCTTTGCCCGTTCCAGCTTCGTCGTTTTTATACTGACATAAAACAGGTGCAAGGTCGACACTTACGCGTTTGATTGATCATAACAGTTTCAAAACGGCTTTGTGGCGTTACTAAAACTGCGGGTTGGAACGAACCTAAATACAGGGTGATTCAGGAGAAAATGTCAATATTCAGGTACGTAGTCAGGGTCCAAAAATAAACATTAAAGTCTATACAAATATGGGTCCGCAAGGCCTTCGTTTCCGAGATACAGGGTGTTCACCACAGAGCTGACATGTGCTTAGAGTAAATGCTAAAAATTATAAAACCTAGCTTATATTTTGCTGAACATAATTTAAGAACAATAATTTTATTTAAAATTAAAATACATATTGTTTAATTATACATTTTTTTTTTTTTAAATTTTGCTATAATAAAATCAGATGCGTCGTAATATTTTTAAATCCAAATATCTCGAAAACGGTTGCTCATATCAACATTCAACAAGTAAATATACCTTTTTGACGTAAAAGTGACAAAACAATTATTTCATTTACTTAAAAATGTAATACAGGGCCGTACTAAAAAGTTGTGATTGTTCAAAATACTTAAAAGACGCGTAGGTGGCTCCCCCTACAAGTAGGAGCCGTAATAAGATTAGATTCGAATCCGTCATACCAAAAAACCCCTGAATACCAATTTTTACTCCAATATTTACATTACCATAGATTTTATTTAAAAAATAGAAAAATTAAATAAAAATTTTAACACCCTGTATTTCGAAAACGAAGGTCTTGCGGACTACGTACCTGAAGTATTGACATTTCCTCATGAATCACCCTGTATATGTAAAAATTGTGAGATTTAAATGGCGAAATGCTATGTGGTCAGCCCAAAAATTAATTATTGATTAGACTTGTAAAGTAAAATATAACGGCATTCAGTTGTATAAAATCTTAATAAAACCACCTACTTTTAATAACCCTACATTGCAAATATATTTTCATTTTCACAAACTTTGACAAAAACAATGCATACCTAAACTTTTATTATCTTTTGAAATTAAAATTTTCTGGAAATAAATTTTAAAAGTTATTTAATTTTTATTGCCAACTTAAATTAACTAAGCATTTAATTAAATATGTTACTAGTAATTAGGAATTAAAATTAATTGCCAATAGACACCATTTAAATCCATTTTGAAAAATACGCATTGAATTAGATCGTTGTTTAAGGTACAGGTTGATTTAAAATTTATTCTTTCAAAAATTGAAGGATACGCTGGCCCGTCCTTATGGAAATTAACAGAGAAATTAAGATTTTTTTTTTAAATGGCCGAATATGTAGGTATAATATTTTTTAGAAATTCTATTTAACTTATTTGGCCGAATAATTTACTTGTGAACTTAAAATCAAGTTTACATGCCCCAAACAAAAATTTAACAAATAAGCTTTTCCTTCCAGGGTATAAAGCTTTGTGTCTACTTTCGTTGGCAACGGTCTCCTTGGTCTAGAGTTCCTAACCTTTAATTACCTTAAGTACCCTGTAGCCAGAGCTGTCGCAATTACTTTTAAAAAGTAATTCAATTACAATTACCATGCAATTACTCTTCTAAGTAGTAGTAAATTACGATTACCAATTACTTGTTTGTTAAAAGTAATTCAATTATCAATTAAAACTAAAAGTAATTGAATATTTTAGCAATTACTCCATTTAAATTACCAGATATGTATATTAAACACGATACACTAAACAAATAAAAATGTATACTTATATGGAGCCATCCATAAATTACGTCACAGGGATATCATTATTTTTTAACCTCCCCCGTCGTCGTTATTACAACTCGACACATTTGTGAGACCCCTCCCCCTAGTGTGACGTCACATATTTTGAAATTTTACATCTAAAAATAATTAAAACAGTAATTCCAATTTTTTAAATTATTTTTATTAAAAATAGTTTTTAATAGAATTAACATCAAATCAAATATTTTCCCATACCCCTTGTCACACAATGTCACAATCCTCTACACCCCTCCCCCCCTTACGGTGTGACGTAATTAATGCGCTGAGTTTCAAGATGCTTTTTCTTGCTGGCCAAAATTACGGCAGTTTTTCCATAAAGAAAGGTAGTTTAATTTTTCGTAGTAATTTAATTATTCATTAGGTAATTAAATTAATTTCTAAGTAATTCAATTGGTCATCAGTAATGGAATTACTTTCTGAGTAATTGAATTACTTGGAATTTGTGAAAATTAATTACCAATTACGATTACAATATCCTATTAATTAATAATCAAAATACAATTACCTTTTACGGAAAGTAATTGAATTTAAATAATCCAATTACTGAGAAGTAATTGAATACGATTTTTCAATTATTTTAATTTAATTACCGACTGTTCTGCCTGTAACCAATTTTCTTAAAATTTGTCAGTGTCACTTCTAGTGATAAGGGCCTGAATTAGGCGTAATTAAATTAAAACTATTAAGTCCAGTGGTTTTTCAAATGTACGCCACGGACTTTTTTGCAATTTTTATAATTCAACTTAAAATACAATTTTATTGTCTCTTGATGTTTTCCTATTTTGCTTTGTTTTTCTATAAAAAAATTAAAACCAATTTATTTTGAACCCCATCAAAGAGTTAACTTTAGTCGCAAGTTAAAATTGAATTTTTGAAAAAAGTTTTTTTATAAGGTCCAGAGATTCGCAACGAATTGGATTTAATTATTTTCTCGAAAACAAAGCAAGTCAGGCAGGGCCGTATTTAGGTATGGTTGCGCCCTAGGCGGGGCTTAACATTTGCGCCCCCCCACATACCGGGGGATTTGGGGAGTATGGAACACTCCCTAACAAAAACGGGGATTCCGGGAATTTTTTCCCCGGAAATTTCACAAAAGTAAGGTGCAAAGTTTTTTAAACCGAGAATTTTGTTTCTTTAAAATACCAATTTTGTGGTGGAATTTGTGTCCAATTGTATATTTTCTTTATACGAAAATACTAGCCTACTATTTGAAAGAGATGATTTACATAAAACAACTGTTTGTGTCTGACTGAAAGAAATGGAATGTAAATACATCCTTATTTGCGGATGATTAAACTTAGTATAAATTTTCTCAACAATAAAGTCGTGGTTAAAAAAATACTGTGCATAGCAGACCCACTAAAACGTAACATTCATACTTTAATAAATAAAATAATATGCAAAAAAAAAATTAAGTATTGCTGCCCCCAATTTATAAAATATCAATTTTGCCGCAGCTTAAATATTTAAAAAATTCAAAGAGTTACATTTACGCTGTAGGTATGAGGTTAAATTGATATTTTATTAATAATTCATATATTTTTTTAGTCTTCATATATTAAAAATAATTAAATTAGGTATCTAAGTTGAAAATTTGTTATAAAATTGTATTATTTATTTGATTAATTTTGTCAACAAATAATAATAATAATAGGACTACGGTACTAACAACTGATAAAAAAAAATTCATAGCCGATTTGGCGCCCCCCGGTAGCTGCGCCTTTGGGGGCGCAATACGGCCCCGAAAACAGGAAAAAATATCAAGAGACAATAAAATTGTATTTTTAGTTGCTTAATCTAAAAAAGCATATAAAAAATGCGCGCGTGGCGTACATTTTTTACATTTTTTTTTTGATATGGTGTACCCTGAGACGCCACTGGACTTAATAATTTTAATTTAATTAGGCCTAAATTTTTTTTTATTAATAAAAATAAAACTGACAAATTTTAAGAAAATCAGCTACAGGGTATTTAAGGTTTTTTTTTAAATTTTAACACCCTGTAGCTTAGAAACTATGCATTTTTGGACCCATATTTATAAAAACGTTTATTTATATTTTTCAATGAGAAATCATCTCCCGAAATTTGACCGTGCAATTTTCGAACACTCTGTATACCCTATACCGAAAAAATTCCAAATTTTTAATCGTTTTCTAGAACCCGTGATAAAGCCAGAATTGTAAAAATCCAAACCCACAAGTAATTTCTGCAAAATCCCATTTCTAAGTCGACAAATCAGCTTCGAAGTAAGAAACTAATACATCTAAACTGCCTCAGAAACAAAAAATTGTTTTGACGATCGTATAACAAATAAATTAATTTCTTGTTCGACTGGCAGTAAATCTTTTTGGTCCTTTGCCAAAAACATGCATCAGTGACAACTTATTTGAAAAATGTTTGCTCCACTTAACCTCTAAAGGGAAATAAAGGTCTTTTTTCGAATAGCCGGAAGGCTGCCCGTGTGCAACCTATTCCCGAAAGATAATTAAAAGCTTTCCTCTTATCCCTCTTTGAAGTATAGATTCACTTCTTCCTCAAGCAAGCTACTTGACAACTTGGAGTTAAACCTGAACTAAATTGATTGGAGAATATATCGTTGTTAGACATGTATAGTATTTTTCAAGATATAAGAAAATGACTAGACATATCGACTATCTCTGACTGCAATAAAAATCCTCGAAATTGATCCTTTATGGCCATGCCAACAGAGGTGAGAACAGTTCAGGTCCGCATTAAGACATCCGCAAATAAGACATCATGAATACTTATATATTATTCCGTTCAGGTAGGAATACGACCCTGTACGGTCGAGTGGAATAATTAGGTCAACCTACCCTAATAGTACCATTACTGCATTCAGAAGCAATCCAGACTTTTAGTCATTTTCTTATATCTTGAAAAATACTATATAATCTCAGATAGTACATTCTATATTTTAATAATGTTGAACATATTTTATTTAATTTAATTTTGTCAGCATAAAGAAATCTTTAGGTTGGAATTAATGACCGCACTTTGGACCCGAGCTGCAAGCGGCTTGAGTTTAAAGTTCAATTTTAACTTTTGGCATGTGACCATGGACGATAAGTGAATATAATATTATTTGTATGCAATATTAAGAAAAAATAAATATATTTTATTCACGATGTCTTCTGTTTAAAATAGTTTTAAATGAATGTATGTATGTATATCTTTCAGTGGCACGCGCAGCCACTTAGTATATGAGGGGGGGCTTTAAAAAAAACATCGGACTATACATTTTTTTGGTGTTTTTTTATACAAAGCATTAATTGTGTTCAGTTTTATGTATGGAAATAAAAAATATGTGCTACTACGCGACGGTCCATTTTTTTCAGCCCCGTCTGAATAAAACAATAAATACTGAAAACAAAATAAGGCGTTTAATGTGTTATAGCCGCGTAACCGTTTTGTTTTTCTTGTAAACGTCTTTCTTAAAATGCCTTGAATAACAACCGTCTTTTGTAGATTTATCAGCCTGAGTAAGCTTCCGATCTGGAATAGGTCTGCCAAGCGGTTTTATATTATGTATTTTGAAAGTCGGAAAAACTCACCGTTTAAAAAATTCTGTACATTACTGGCTATTCCTTTTATTATCTAAACACGCCAAAGCGAGGCAGCAACCAATAAAACGATACTTCATGCAGGTAGAGCCAAATTGTGGGAAAAAAGTACTTCCTCCTGATCGGGACACCGAAAGAAGCTGAGCGGTGCTGAAGTCTTCCCCCAGATTTAGGAGTTTTCTCCTACCGCGCGACGCGGAGAGGTAACGTTGGACGTAGGCAAGCGTTGTTATATAAATAAAAAAAAAAGATGGGGAACTCTATTTATCGGTCATTTTAGTTCGACTAGCCCCGCTGTGGAGCTGAAATCGATTGCGCGCGCTTAGATTTATTTAAAGTTTTAATTTCATTTTTGCGATAATCCGCAATGTGCTTATTTTACTCTAAAATTAAGGAAAAATAAACACATTGACTGCTTTTTTCATAAACAATAAATAAAACAACACATTTATTATTATATTACATAATGTTATTTACAAATTGCATTAATTTTTTTTTGTGTCACTTGTGGTTTTTGATGCTTGGTTTTGTATTTGGCCTTCCTGTTGTTTTTCTTATTTACATTCAAAATATGGGAATCTAAAAATAAAAATGTATTTAAACCTATAGGTAATGGTACTTGCATTTTCACAAATATAACTATTTTGTCTATTCCATAATGAAACTTTTTGTTGCCGTAAATTCCTCTTTTGATAACAGTAACACTTTTCTTCGTTTTTTAATGTGTATTATCAGAAATAAAAAAATCCGGTATCCCAAGTATAATTAAATTGAGTTTAGGAATTTCTAAATAGCAAACTCACCTGTAAATTCCTGGGAAAAAACGCATTTTCCATTCAGTGTTCTTAAAAGAACAATTTGGCACACAACACTTAAAAACCATGATGTTTTACATTTCAATTCAATTAGTTATTACCAAAAATTTAAAAATGTGACAAACAGTCGAATGTCTGAATTATAAATATAAATCACAGATTATCTATATTAATAAAAAAATTATAATATATAATAAAATGACAGTATGATTTGACAGATTGTGACAGATCACAGATCGTCGACCGACAGAGATCGAGAACTACTGTGACAAATGACGTTACACTAGCGACATAGCGGGGCTAGTCAGTACCAGGAGTGCCCAGGCCCTGGTCGCATGGACCCGCATGGTAGGAAAACACTTCTCTTAATCTTGGGAAGAGACTTCGGCATCGCTCGGCTCCTTTCGGTGTCCCGATCATACCGACACGCACCGATTACATTGTGTGCGTCCCTAGCGTGTTGGCGTGGAGGGAGTACTTTTTCCCACAATCTGGCTTCACTGCCCCATGCTACGAATCAAATCGTATGCGTATATCAAAAAAATGAATCGCCCTCTTGCGTGTTAAATCCCATATGAACTGGCTTACGACGACGACAACGCAGCAGCTACAGGTTCAGGCGGACAGTCAGGGCGAAAATAATTCTCGCCACGTAAAACAACGGAAAGGAATGTATAAAATTGATAACTCAATTTTTACGATTTTTACAATATTCAAAAAAAAAAAAAAAATAATTGGATGACGAGTAGAACTTTAAAAAGTAACCAGAACTAAAAATTTTGAAAAAAAAATGAAAAATTAAAAAAAAAAAAATTTTTTTTTTTTTTTTTTAACTATTTTATTTTTGATGCGCAACAAGAAAAAAAAATAGAAATTTTATGAAAAATGAACGCATGACCTTCAGATCTTTAGTCCAAAGTCAAAAAATTCGACTTTTAAAATGAAAAATACTTCATGAAATCATTGTTTTTGAAGTTTCAAACAATTTTTTTCATAAATCCGATGACGAGTAGAACATTTTAAAAACAAAAAAATTGTAAATATCTTCCTTTTTCGATTTTTTATGGCCAAAAAACAGTGGAGCTCCACATCTACATATATAAATACCTATTATTCTTTAGAATTTTAAAGTTTGAAAAAACCCAAATTTCGAATACTTTATTTAGGAACAAATTTTTGATTTTTAACCCCGTATTTCTATTTTTACGGGGTTTTCATGATAATCCTGTCCGAACATTTCATGTCGGGAAGTAACAAAAAACATGTCCTTTGTCAAACGAAAAAAAAACGCACCCTTGTGGATTTCAAATTAGATCAGGAGAAAAAAACCTTTGGGTACTTTTTTCCTGGATGATGGCAAAAAAAAAATACTTTAAAGTCCCTGATATATGGATACAAAAGGATTTGATTTTTTAACTGTCAATACTAATCCTTTTGGAGTTTTTGGGGCCATTTAAAAGGGAACCCAGGTAGGCCCTTTTATTTTATTTTTTTTGCATCGGTATTGATAACCCCTTTTTCACATACGGAATTATTCAGAAAATTATTGCCATAATTGGGGTTGTTACTTGTTACCCGTTCGTATTTGGGAACTTTTCGTTTTCACTTGCGTTCGATTCTATTTTATTCTTTCACCAATTTTGGGGTTTTTTTCAGGAGTGATCCACCATTGTCCTCTCAGTTGTCAAAAAGGCAGACTTGAGGTCGCATTCATTTCTGCTAGTACGCTATTGTCATTTGAAGACGAAAAAAAGAAAAAAACGCGTTTGAGTAACGCATTTGTACAGAAGCAGACAACAAAACGGTGGACAGACTTTATTAAGCATTTCTTTACATCTATCCCCATTTCATAACGTCATTTTTTTTAAATTTGCAATTTTTTTAACAAAATGCAAAACCTCAGAAAATGAATTTTATTTAAATAATAAAATAAAAAAAACGCGACTTTCCCATACGCTCGCAACAAAAAAACTCATTCACTAATTGTCTAGCGCCGAACATTTCCAAAGGAAGCAAAAAAACTGACAACCCGATGGAGCAGTGCGAACCCCGGGGGGCATCCCAAAACGAAATCATTGTTTTCCCGGTTAATCCATTTAAATGTTACTTTTTTTATTCCAATTATGGCCCCCTTTAAAGCACAAGTTCTTTAACGGTTTTTAAAAAATTATTTTTTCATACATTCCTTTTTTGGGCCAAATTTGATTAGTTTGGGGAAAATATTTAAGGGCCCTTTTTCCCCAACCTCAATTTTATTACTTATTTTTTATATACCTTTCACTTAAAAGCCGCCAGTCCCGTTAAAATAGGGCTTAAAAAGTTTACTTTTTGAAAATGGTAATGGAATTTTTCCCCCCAATAAAATATTTATAAAAAATGTTAGGGGTTATATTTAAATTAAAAAAACCCAAATTTGAAATTTAAAAAGGAGAAATGTATAGTTTTGGGGTACTTTGAAGTTAAATCTTTACACTTAAAAAAATATTTTTTTTTTTTAATTAGGCCCCAAAAACTTTTTATTTGTTAAACTGAGGTTTTTAAAAATTTTTTAACAATATTTTATTTAAAAACCGTTTTGTTTTTTTTAATTATTCTTAAAATTTTTAAAAAATATTTGAATTAAGCATTTTTTTTTACGTTTTTTTTTCCAATAATATCTTTTTTTAAATTTTTTTTTTTTTAATTTTTTTACGGGCCCTTTAACTCTTTTTAAAAAAAAAAAAAAGGGTTCCCTCCAAAAAAAAGTTTTGAAAGGAAATAATCAATTTAATAAAAAGAAATCCATCATTTTTTTGGCTTTATTTAAACCTAAAATTGAAAAAAATCCCAGGGGTAAAAATTTTGGGGAATTTTTGGGGAAAGTTTTTGCAGTCTTAGGGTTAGGTCAAAGTGATATTCTAACTAAAAACAAAAAAGGGAAAAAAAATTTAATTTGATACGCCCAAAAATTCAAATTTAAAAAATCCGGGGGGGGCGATTAAAAAAAATTTTTAAAAAATTTCTAAACATAAAAACCAAAAAATTAATTTTCAATGTTTTCAAAAATAAAAAAATTTAATTTCCTTTTTAATTAAATAGATTTTTTTTTAATTTTTGTTTCGTCTTGTTAAAAAGTTTATAAAAAAACAAAAATTGAAACTTAAATAAAAAAAGAAAGTAATAAGGCTTGCAAGGGGAAAAATAAAAGAACAAAATTAAATTTATTTGAATAATTTTTTTTTTTATTGTTTCTAATTTTTAGGTTTTTTTTTTTATATTTGAAAATAATTTTAAGGTTTAATTAAATGGGGGAACGGGCAATTTTTTTTTAAATTTATTTTTTTTTTTTTTTTTTTTTCACTTAATTACCAAATAATTTTATAAAGAATAAAAATTGGGAAAAAATGGTTTAAATTTTAAAAAAAACGTCGCAATTTCAAAAGGGTATTGGGCTTAAAAAATTTTTTTATAAAAACTTGGTTTTGGTAAAAAAAATTCGAAAACCCCAAAAGTACATCTAAAAAATATTTAAACGTTTTTAAAACTGCACCACGTGTAAAGAATAAAGATATTTTTCCGATTTATCCGAATACCAGACATAAAATATCATTTTAAGTGAGCTTTTTTTACAGGTCGTAGCGTCTGAGCTGTTAGGTTCATGGATCAAAACAAATCTTATTCTCAAAAAATGCTTTAGGGGTTTTCCGTTGGGGGATATTCTGGGGCGAAGTATTGGTTCAAATGGCCAAAAATGGACCAGTACCAGCATATTTTAGATAGAATGGTTGGACAAGGAAAAACAATTGACTTAGGTAAAAACAATGTTATTACTTTTAAACAGTTACTTAACATATAAAGTAGCCTCAACAGATTATTCTTTAATAATTTAATACTTAATTTGGAAGGTATGGGACAGTGCAGCTGATGTTACAGAAATTCATAAGGGTGTACCACCAGCAGTATTTCCCAGAAATAAAGTAATGGCCAATGCACTTGCTAAGTATATATTGTAAGTATAAATGTTTATATATATTTTTTATATTTAGGACAGCCTACAAAGAGTTGTATAAAGCCTATGTGCTAGGTACCGTATTTTTCGGATTTTTAGATGTTTTTCTAAGATCGGGCAACGATGTTCAAAAACTGAAACACGAAAGCTTTTAGACAATACAGTAATTACACGTCTGGCAAACCAATTTCTTGCATGCAAAAATTTTCAATGTCATAAATGGAGGTGACAATTTAATAGGCAAAGGCTTCTACCGGCCCAACAAGAAGAGGAGAATACCGCGGGCAAGGCACTCGGTCGATTCGGCGGACGGCGATCCACTCAGAATAATGTAATGTTTCTATCACTTTAAGTGATGCAGAAAATAGCTGGACACTTGTACTGCATCCCCCTGCATGTCTCAGCCAACAATATGCAACGTCCGTCGTTGCATTGAAAGTGAAACAGGGGAAATTGTCGTTATCTTTTCAATCTGCGGCCATACCATATATATCCTTCTCTATTGCATTAAAATTGGCATGCAAGATTTTACCTTGCCAGTCGTGTATTCAGTTATTTGGTTTCTTAAATTAAAGACCAATAAGTGGTTATATCATACATACATACAGGGTGAGTCAGTGGAAAATTTACACCTCATTTTTCGGCTTTAAAATGAAAACCTGGTTAAACTCCCTGATTTGGAAAAATACAACTTGTCTGCTGTTCTTATCCTCTTAACAGGAGAGTGCACAACCTGGTTTTAAATATTGGCGCGAGACCTTATTTTGGAGATGACATCGAGTTTTATCTGACCCTAAAATTTCACGTCAATATTTTCAAAGAAAGACTTAAAATAATGATATTAAAAAACACTTTATTTAATAACGTATTATAGACATTAACTTAGTCAGATGCTGCAAAATCTAAATACTTAACTAAAATAGTTTAAGATACCTAACAAGTATGTAAGATGATTGAAAACTGTGTGAATTAATTGTTGTTTAAATAAATTATTGTAATATTATTATATTTTATTAAATCGCACGCATGGTAATTTAGGCTAATAAAACAGAAAAACAAAACATCTTTGTGTTATTACCTATATAGCTATGCCATAAGAGTTAACATAAAAGTGTTTTCTCGGAATTTTTCTGACACTCAAGCCCACTATTTTTTGACTGGTTTTTCCTTTTACCTTTATGTACCAATTTGTTTTTCTTGATTTAAATAGTTGGTACAACAACAATCAGTTTAAATGAAAGTATGGCGTAATTTTATTGTAATCGGGTACATTTAAAAAATTATTAAAAAATTTCAGATACCATCTTAAAACTTTTGATAAGGTGGCGACAAGACATTACGTGAGATCGAGTCAAATGTTCCATACAAATATGGTGCGAGCTCCAGCGTTGATGTTACTTAGTAAAACAGATCCAATTGGAGCAGAGAGTTCAAATCAGCGCGTCAGAGAAAGTTGGGAAAGTATGGGAATAAAGGTGAGATAAATTTATATATTCGAATTCTTTAAGGCCAAGTTTAAGCCATTTCTGATGTTAAACTTATAAGTATAACATATCCTATAACTATATGTTTGTTGGGTTTCGAGAAAATGGCGATTGAAAGTGACCAAACCACCACACATTTTGCAGTTACATGCAAAAAAAAAACAAGTGTCCGTATCTAAGAAATTATTAGTTTTATATAAATAATTTTATAAACAAAAATGTTTAGAAAGATATACCTAATTTAAATCTTATGTTCAATACACGGTGTGCCATTAAAATTTTTAAAGTAACTTTATTAGGAAGGTATAATAATACCGCAGCAAATAGAGTCTAGTAGAAATTAATTTTAACTTATAAAATTTTTATAATATTTATTTGTTTTCCCATTTAAATGCATAATGTGCAGAATTATTTTTTATTTCAAAATTTAAAGGCAGGACCGATGCCTATCATATATGAGTGTATAATATGTAGATTTAAATTTAGCAACAACAGACACAAAATTTTTTTTTACAGATGTTTTTTTTTTTTTTAAGGTTGACTGGAAAGTTTTCGAAAAATCTCCCCACGTCGGCCACTTTAGAAAGTATCCAAAAGAATACGTTGCTCAACTTAATGCGTTTTTGGATAGTATTAATTTAAATAAAGACGATCAGAAGCAGAGTGAATCGGAAGTTGAATCGAATAAGGTTAAAGTGAAACAATAGACCTTACTCTGAAGAGCAGAGATAATCATATGTTAAGTAAAAATGATTTTAAGAGAGATTGTTAAAAAACCTTTGCCTTTTATAAATGGCACTCACTATTTTATAGACCAGTGATAGTATTTTTATTAAAATTAGTTTTTATGATTTAGTAATGTTCCAGTTTGTCCTCACTATATCGTTAAAATTATTTTTTTTACAACTTTTCATGGAATGACCATTACTTACATAGACATATTTCAACTTATGTATAGGGTCGTCCAACGGGAAGGGTCATATTCGTGGCTTTTCGCGCATTAAAAAGAAAAATGAAAAATTGCTATCTTGTGTATTTTTTCTCAAAGAATCTGAAGAAATACTCAAGGAAATGATTTAAATTAAAAAAAAATACGATATTAAAATTACAACATGGAGCACCTTATTTAAAGACTCATTTTTAAAAGTTTTATTTTTTCGATACATTTTAATAAAAAGGATTTTGCAATCATTATTAATAACAACAGAATGAATTTAAATCACAAGAAAAAATTTGCGATTTTGTCACAACAAATTGACTCAGAATTTTTGTGAGTAAATTTTTTGTGATGAAAATACCTAAAACATAACGGTTTATTCAATCATGTCCTAGATTTTTTGTTACAATAGCCCAGGCGCTTGAGATTCTGGCGGTGTTGCAAATTTTTTCTTTGCTTTCTTTTTGTTTTAAATGTTTTTATAGAATTTTGGTGACGTACCACAGAGGGGACATATTTTATGTTACTTTTGACATTAGTTTCTTAACTTTTTTTAATGGAATAATTGTGTTTTATTTTAGCATACGAATCTACGTAAAAAACTAGATCTTTGAACTTAATTGCTTTACTGGTTAGGGGCATTTATTAATTACCTAAGGATTTCGAGGGGGGGGGGTTAAGAAAATTTATACATGCCCTTATTTGGGAAGGGGAGGGGTAAAAGCCATTTTTACATAATATTTTACAAGTAGAAATTTATTATTAAAAATCTAGTTCATTTCGGATGCTTTTTTAATGTTATAAATAATAATTATATTATAGTACATTCTTTCCGCGTATTAAGTTTATTTTAATCATTTGAAAAATAAGAAATAATTCTTTTATTTTGAATAATTTTTATAAAAAAAAGATTAAATCTTACGTAAGAAGGTTGGTTGGGTTAGGTTTAAGGTGAGTGGACTTTTTACGCCCTCCACCGCGATGACCGCTCGGTCTATTGTGGCTCACAGCTATTTATATTTCTTCCAATAGGATCAGACTTCTGATGAATCTGATATCAAATTGGGAGAGAGTTCTTACATCTCCCCTTACTCGTGCCGCTACCGGACATGAGCACAATATGTGTTCTGGTGTCCCTGTCTCCTGGAAAGTATGACGAACAGACGATTAGATCCTTCATGCCCTCCTCTCCCGGTATAGTGACGTGGGTAGCTGCCAGGTCCTTGTTACAGGAACCAGATGTTCTTCTGTTCTATCGGTTTCTTTTAAAGCCGGGGAACTTTCATAAAAGGGTTCTGTCGGTTCCTTTCCTAAGCCCTGTTTGTTCGGGAGGGATTAGCCCTTCCGGAAACAGGCGCTTGTGACTTCAGAGGAACCTTTCGAAACGGATTCACCCGCGTTCAGCAACCTTTGTCAGTTTTTTCCTATAAAAGGGTTCTGTCCGCTTCGTTTTGGAAGTTAGCACCACGGCAAGCCGCGCATTACCGCAGTAAGGCTAGATACTTCGAGAGGTCGCCCTTTATCTCAGAGGCACCGTTGGAGACACCTGTTTAAGGCACAGGATGTCATTCACTCATCAGCATGGTATGCTAACACCTTGAGTTAAGCCTTGTGTTCGTCTTAGCTTTGGATCCCGTTTCATACGCGGCCACTCCAGCGCATGTTACAAAAGATCCTACTGGGCCCAACTACGACATCGACGTGTGAACACAACGGTGGGAGAAGGGGAAGGGCGGGTTCGAGAAATCATATGTACCCTTACATAGGGGTAGGGGGAATGAAATATAGTTTAATTAAATTTATCGCGTTTCCATAAAAATCCGTAATCTCTTTTTAGGTGAGTTGAGAATTTTGACGTGCTTTTCATCTAAACGCATCTTAGTCCATTTAAAATCTGCGATCTATTTTTGAATTCAATTAAACTGTCTTGTATTATAATTTTGTCGAGCAATTTATTTTTTCTCACACAGATCTAATTTTTTACGTAGATTCGTAATTGAAAATCAAAATATCATTTTATTTGAACCTCACCAATATTTTATAAAAAATATTTGAAACCGTTTTCGACTTATCCTATTGTAACACTTTAAAAAACTCATCCTGGATAAATAATAAAAGCTACCAAAAGGATGTTTTAGTTGCGTAAACTAACCTGATTTCAAAAAAAAAACAAGTTTTTTTGACTATTTTTGATTAGTTGGAGCATTTAGCATAGATGCAACTGATAGATATGTTTTATATTTAAAATATAAGAACTTAAAGTTAGGTTTTTTTTCTGAATGTAAAGGCAACTGTTTATTTTCTACATTATATGCATTAAAACAAAATCACTAGAATAATATAATAAATTGCCTGTTTTGTTTTTTTTTTAATTTTATCACCTTTTAATTTATAATCTACGATAATGTTATCTATATTCTGACTTTTAAAATAAAATAAGATAGTTTTACCGATATATCCCGATTTATTACCCAAATAAGGGGACGTCTATTAATTACGTGAGGCGATTTTTTTCGTCCTTTCCCTCTTTCCCCATGGAGAGATGTCGTAAGATTTGGCTCGACTCACTCTCCCTCCCTAATTTCACGACAGATTTTTTAAAATGCTTATTTCTAGGGTAAATACGCGAATCTGTGCTTGATTGCTTTTGATTTATTTAAAAAAAAACATAATTTGCTTAATTATTTTTATTTAAGACTACTTAAGGCTTGTATTTAAAACTACTTATATCTAGAATTACAGTGAGAAAATATCATTGTGTAAGATAAGCTTATTGTATTGTGTAAGAATACCTATATTTTAGTGGAGAAACAATTTTACTTATTTTAACCCGTTTTTTTGCAATTTTAAAGTGTTTCTGGCGAAAAAAAATCGATATTTTTGCCAAAATCCCCACTCCCTCACGGGAGATTAGGTGAGATTCGGCTCGACC
Source organism: Listronotus oregonensis (assembly GCA_019359885.1). NCBI lineage: Eukaryota > Metazoa > Arthropoda > Insecta > Coleoptera > Curculionidae > Listronotus > Listronotus oregonensis. The sequence continues at coordinate 49,412 of JAHBCN010000129.1, forward strand.
CCCACCCCCTAAATGCCACAAGTAAGTAGTTGACGTCCCCTTATTACGCTAAGTAAGATTACTAATAAGTAGAATCTTTGGTGAAAAAGAAATTTATAAAAACTAAAATATTTTAATAAACGATGTGTGTATTGTATTTTTTATTATGAACTGAATAAAAGTAAGATTTTTAAAATATTGTTTTTTTTTGCAACCCGATCCAACTTACGTCATCTTAGAGCCTTCAAGAGTCTTATTTTAGAGTGACTACAAAACAGGAAATGGCAGAAATGAAAGGTTTGCTTAAGTCAGAAATGAAATATTTAGGTAGGAACAAATAATAAATTATTTATCGTGTTTTAAAAAAATTAATTTTGCATAAATTCTGCTACCAAACACATGTTGAAAAAAAACGATTAAAAAAAAAGTAATATTACACCATTACCATAAAGAAACTAAAATCATAATTACATCACAGTTTTTATTTAAAAACAATTTTTTTTACGTTGTACGGAATTTTCGGTAATACGGTAATTGTTCCTTTTTCTATTGAAGGAAATCTTACCGGACACTTATACCAAAGTATACATAAAAACAAGTAACATAACTTCCGTCAAATTTCGCCGTTTTAACGCAATCGGCCCAGGGACCTTGAAGCGAGAATTTCTAGCCTCGACCATAGGCGTACGCTAAATTTGATACTTGAAAGTTTGAATAATTATAAAATAGTTGGGAAAATTATTTTAATGAAGTGACGGAATTTATGTTTTAATTACCTGTTTTTCCCGATTTCATCTTTTACTTTTAATTTAGCAAAAAAAACGGGAAATACATAATACACGAGTGTGCCTAATAATTATTCGGAATTTTAAAAGTGAAAACAAATATTAAAGCTTGTTATTAGTTTTTAAAAAATCAATCGATTAGCAATAGGTTTAGTATATATTAATGATAAAAAGATATGTTTCGTTTATTGAGGCTCCATCAAACCATAAATAAAATAAAACTGAAATTAATATAATACTATTACAGAGATTTAAATGTTCTGTTTAATTAAATATTTTTTCCACGACGTTTAATAACATGTTCATTATTCACTATTTTTGAATATATGATAACACCCATTATTTTACCGGTGAGTAATAGTTCATTACTCGCGGATCATTACTCATAGGTTTAATTATTCAAGTGATGCATGCCTAGTGACATATGTGACAGATATTAAGGTTGAAAGACTGTCATTACGTTGCTTGCGTGATATTATGTTGCAATCTTTAAATTTAATTCTCTAACAGGAATACACCAAAATAGTATTTTAGTATTCCATCACACATTTTTACCACCCACAACCACCTACTTCCACTCCATTATATTGTTAGTTTTTTAGTTATATATATATATATATATATATATATATATATATATATATATATATATATATATATATATATATATATATATATATATATATATAACTAAAACAACCAGAACTAGGTAATAGTTTGAAGTTGCTGTTTATACCCAATGCATCCTATTTGAGTGGTAATATATGTATATTACGTGGTTTGACCCAAATAGGATGCAATTATTGGGGACAACAACTTCCAAACTATTACCTAGTTCTGGTTAGTTGTCCTTAGGTTTTCCTTCTTAAATTGTAAATGTTCTTTATCAAAATCATTTATTTGAGAATGTGGCTCCTATTTGATCGGCCAGTTTATAAAATGGCTAAAGGCACCAGCCGTATTATAAAATAATTCAAACTAAACGATTATTTTAGAATATGGCCGCGTTTTATAAAGTGGCTAGCCATTTTAAAAACGGCCGAATTTACAATGTGGTCACAATATATATATATATATATATATATATATATATATATATATATATATATATATATATATATATATATATATATATATATATATATATATATATATATATATATATATATATATATATATTATATGTATTTGGTAACCTGTTAAAAAGGTATTTAGTAACCGATGACTCAGCCTGACTTATCGGCTACATAGACATAGTTTTAAAGTAATAACTCAATAAAACACAATGTATAATACAAATGCCTCTATATTTGTAGTATATTAAAATAAAAGTAAAACTCTTAATTAGTTTCTTCTTAAATTACTTTTTGTGTTTTGCATCTCCTATTGACTGGCCCTTTAAAACACAGGTATTTAAAGAATGTGGAGTTTTATTTATCTGAACCTTTTCACCTGCCGAAGGTCTCTCTGATAATCTTCTCTTGCCTGTACTGCCACTTTTCCGTCGACTTATGGCTGTCGGCTGAACACTAATCTGCTCTCAGAGAGCAAAAAAGTTATCCGAAGCCCGATTATGCCTGAGCATTGTGCTGTAAAATCCGCTTTTGTGCGGTAATAAAAAAACACCCTGTATATTAATTCTAAATTTGCAACGATGCGTTTTAACTGACTACTTTTCTACGATATAAACAAAAAAAATCTTATTAAACTTACCTCAACGTCTTCTTTCCAAAAAATCTGAAATTTGCGGGCATTATCGATTTTCTTTTTGTATTGCACACTTTCAGGAAATTCTATTGTAAATCTGTGTTTTAATTATTGATATTAGGTATTTATAAAAATTAAGACAAAAAAAAGTAATCTTCTGCGCTACGTGCTTTCAACAAATGAAGGCCTTCGAGTGTCGGGAACTAAGCCTTTCCAGTACCGAAGATTTTCTTTGTGTCCAAGCTGATATGAATTTGCTTGGCGTTCCATAAGATATCCCGATGACCGGTTCCGGCCCCTTAAATTTTGTTCCCCCTTTTTTTTTGGGCAAGGGGTCTTGGATTCATTCCCCTCTAGGTTGGTGTCCAGGTATCCACAGTAGTGTAACCTTATTGTTTTGACCCAGTTTCAGAAGTTTTTTTTTCAAATAGTTTTGGTTGAATTTAGTATTTTTTTTTAAAATGATTGTATAAGCTAATTATAAGAGTCGTAGTAGCTATTTAAAAATAATAATGCGAAGGAAAAAGGAAACGCTTAAAATTACGTCTTTAATTAATAAAATAAAGTCGTTTTCATAAAACTCTTTTTAAGACTAATTTTACAAGTTACTAATTAAAGAAAAAAAAATGCCAAAATTAATTTAATTTATTTCAGTATTTTATAAGTAACCAGCACAGCAACTTGCCAATATTGTGGATTCAATATTAAAGAGTTGCATTCAAATACACTGGAAATTACAAATTATCACAAACCTTTTAAAATTGCCCCCAAAATATATTTCTATTTCTAAATAATCAAAAAGTTTTTCGAGTATTGATTATTTTAAAATTCGAATTATTCAATAATTTTATATTCGAATAATTCAAACTATTTAAATAGTTTGAACTATTCGAATAGTTCGAATTATTTGAATATTCGATTTGAAATTCGAATCGAATAATTCGAAAATTCGAATAGGCGCACACACCCAGTGTAAATATAAATTTTTTACAAAAAGTTACAGATTAATTACCGAATTGCTTCGAGGTATTAATCTGAATCCATAATAAGGCCAATAACTTGGTAATAGAATTGACATCACATTTTAAATATACTGTTTTGCCAATTATTATAAGAATCAATTGTATGGAAATTATTTCCCATTTCGTTATATATTTCGAACTGCACGGTCACAATCGTTGAAGGGCAATGTTTTGCTTTTTAGATATTTTTGTACGATTATTTTCAAGTTGTCAAACTGTAGTATTAAGAATATTAGGAATCAAGAAGAAAAATAAGAAAGTAAGTTTTATGTGCAATCTAATATTTTCATAACTCAATACTCCTAACTGCATTAAAAGAAAATTATTTATACATTATGTGTACACTGTAGAAAAGTGGAACATATCCACAATTTTTTTTTTTGATGTGGAAAAAAAAAAAAAAAATTTTTATATATATATATATATATATATATATATATATATATATATATATATATATATATATATATATATATATATATATATATATATATATATATATATATATATATATATATATATATATATTATATATATATATATATATATATATATATATATATATATATATATATATATATATATATATATATATATATATATATATATATATATATATATATATATATATATATATATATATATATATATATATATCCAGTGTTTCTTTTTTATGATAAAAAAGTAAAACCTCGAAGCTCCGGCTTTAGGTTTGACTAGTCAATCCTAGGTCTGACTTGAAGTCTTAGTTAAAGCCCAAACAAATGAAGTTTTTTGGCCTTTGACTAAAGAATTTTCGTAAAACTTAGGAGAAACTAATTTGGTCAGGCCAACGTCAAAACTCAATTTAATGAAATCGGGGTTTGACCAGTCAATTTTCAATTAGGTATTAGAAAGTCTCAGTTTATTAAATTAGATGTACTAAAACGATTTTTTTTTTATTTTAATGTTTACTGTTGTTATATTGTCATAGTTAAAATAATAAAAAAAAAGTCTTTATTCAGACATGGTGAGGTATTATGTCATTTAGAATTGCACAATACGTCAGATCTCTTACATTTACAACTAACCACAACTAACCGCAAGTACAAACTTATTTAAACGTGTTACAAGTACAGTCGACGTTTGACCGAGTCTGCCAGTCGCTTCTAGAATCGACTAGGCAAAGCCCGAAACAGATTATTTTACTTTCGACGTTTGACTAAAAAATTAGGAACTTTAGGTTTGACTAAAAATACTTTAGTCAAAGGCCGAAATTGGAATTTATTTCGGGGTTAGACCGAAGGCTTTGGTCAAACCTAGGATAAACCAGTCATTTCGCGAAGAGACTGCATATCGACCTTTGACTATGACATATACACTGTAGGCCCAAGGATGCCATGGTATAATCAGATTCTTAAGTTTTTTCTTAAAATCTCAGGAATCTTATATATTTGTTAATTCTATAAACTAGGTTTTGAGGATATCTTTTAAAAACGTAGAAAGTGCTTAATGGTACAATGCGGGCTGTAAACATGGCACAATGGACCGCATAGGTATAGCAACTTTGTGAAATTTTTAAACTTTTAGATGTTGGGCGAAATATAGTTTGGTTTCCCATCGTTTTATTTTTTCGAAATTAGGTAGCATTGTCATTGTAACTTGTTTTAAACTTTTATTTTTAATATCTGAAAGAAAAAATAAATAGCTTGTCAGTCGTACAGGATTATTCATTTTAAAGTAAACAGGGCTTTATTTTTTAAAAAACGAATATAGCCATTTCGTGGATTTTTTTCCGTAGAATTTAATAATATAATCAGAAAAACATTTGAAACAAAAACAAAAAAGTTACAGCACGAGTGACGTATTTTTAAATTGAATACCCGTATATTTTTATATCAATAGATAGAGATTTTCACGGGGAAATTCGGTGATATACGGGTTGTTAGGGTTTATTTCCTGCGGTTCTGCTGCAATTGTCTAAAACCGCATAATATAAAGGGATAGTTTCACCTGAAAACCTGCTGCCACAGGTCCAGGTGCTTATTTGTCAAAGTCAGAATTTTAAAATACGTTTATTACTTTGGAGTAGTTTTATAATGAGGTTTTCATCAGAAGAACGGCTTCAAATTATAACTCTCTATTATAAATGTGGAGAAAATGCCCGGAAAACACAAAGAGATGTTGCAAATTTCCACCGAAATTATCAGTAAAAACGATTTTAAAACTGAAGGTCTTATTCGAAGAAACAAAATCGTTACATATTAGGAACAGGACTACAATGAGAAAAAGAAACCGGGATCCAGCTATTCTAAATTATTTTACTTTGAATCCCATGAAGTCAATTACTGACGCAGTTAGAGATTAAGGTATGGCCCTGCAAGAAGAAGAGTAACCTATACGACGGTTCAGAGAACACGTTCTTCCAGTGCAGCATTTAGGACGTGAACAAAAGAAACTTCGCTTTCAATTTGTTTCCAAAATTTTAATCCATGAACAAGATAACGATCCTACCCTGTTTCAAACCATTCTTTGGACGGATGAAGCTACGTTCCCTGCATCGGAGATGATTAACCGACGCAATACGCACAGCTGGACAAGACAAAATCCCAGGAAATTTCAAGAGATTAAATACCAAGGGAGGTCTTCTCTTCATGTCTGCTGTGGTGTGCTTAACAATAGAATTGTCGGGCCAATATTTTATGAGGGATCCTTAACTGGAGAAAGATATCTCAATCTTCTTGAAAACGATATTGAGGAAATAGCAGAATTGCCACTCGAAACGTATCGCAAGATAATTTGATAACAAGACGGAGCGCCGCCCCATGCTGTTCGTCAAGTTGTACAGTATCTCAATCGCCGACACAATCAGTGGATTGGACGTTATGGAACTTTTAGATGGCCAACTAATAGTCCAGATATTACAATTTTGGACACTTTTCTATGGGGTCACTTAAAGAATGTCGTTTACCAAAATGGGAACACAAACACGGAAGAAATGAGAGAAAAAATTGTAAATGAAATTAATCGTCTTAACCAAAAACCTCAAATAATATCGGCGAGCTTAGAAAGGCTAAGGAGGGGTTATAGATCATGTTTCAAAAATAACGGGTGTCATATAGAACACTTAAATTATTAGTAATATTATAATTTTTTGTAATAAGTTTTCTTATTACCACCACATTTCACCGTTTATTGTAATTTTCTTGGTTTAGAAATAGATATATAATATAATTTTTAGCATATAATATAATTTGAAGCCGTTCTTCTGATGAAAACCTCATTATAAAACTACTACAAAAAGTAATAAACGTATTTTTAAAATTGTTGACTTTGACAAATAAGCACCTGTGACCTGTGGTAGCCAGGTTTTTTCTGGTGAAACTATCCTTATAGTATCATGCAGTTTTTAGACAATTGCAGCAGAACCGCAGGAAATAAACCCAGCAACCCCTATATCACTGAATTCCTCGTGAAAATCTCTATCTATTGATATAAAAATATACGGGTATTCCATTTAAAAATACATCACTCGTGCTGTCAGGCCCGTGCTGGCCGGGGGACAGGGGGCAACCCCTGCGCCCGCTCAGCGCCCTCCGCTAGTAAAAAATGAGAATTTTGTGGTTGTTTATCGCTTATAATAACATAGACTTTCCCCAAATTTTTCAATAAAGATTTTTTTGCTTGACTTTAATAAGAAAAACTTGTTATAAGAATTTTGTAATCAGAGTGTCAAAATTTAAACTTCAGAAATTTTTTTATTGAAGATTTTTTTGACTTTTTTAAATTTTATGTATTTTGATTTGGGTTTTAATATTTTTACTTGTACTTTTTTTACTCAAGACTTTGTTTTACTTTAAAAGTACTTTTTGATATTTCTCAAATACTTTGATTTAATAAAGTACTTGGATTAACTTCAAGAAAATACTTGGTGGTACTTCAAGTACTTTTAATTTTTTGAAAATGCAAGTACATTTTAATGAATACTTGTACTTTACTTGAATAATTTTTAAAAATAAAAATTTGTACTTGTACTTGAAGTACTATTTAAGATACTTTGACACTCGTTTGTAATGAAGTTAGTTTTAGTTTTCAGCCTTTTTGATACTAGTGCTGTATTTAAGGCTGATTGAAAGTGATATTTATTAAGCTCAATACTAAAGCTTATATATGGTGGGTTACATGTTATGATATTTCGAAGCATGTAACGTATTAAATAAGACTGCTCAATAGCAGTATTTTTATCGATGTGGTTGTATCTTAGGTTAGTTACAAGTATTTTTATGAAAGCTCATTACACCGGCACACAACAAAAAATAAAGTGGTCTGTGCATTTGAATAGACCCATCCATTTATATGTATTTGATGCGCTGAATCCAAATCCGAGGTCCGTTTGGCCCATACACCCTCAAAATGTTGAGTAAATTGCAAGAAACTGCTAAAAATGGCTTAAAATTGCGAAAGATTGCAGCTATGAAAATAAAGAAAAAATTTTAAGCAAGATTAAGTATAATTAATATAGTGATAGTAAACAAAGTAAAAACTGTGTTCTCATTTACTAGTTAAAAATGAACTATCACAAAGTAACAGACACCTCAATTCAATAAGATTAAGTATGTTTCTTATGTATTTCGATAAGCTACATCTAAATGCGAAGTCCGTCTCGCTGTACATACTCCAAATTTACATACATGATCAATGTCAATAAAAAAAAATCATAACTGTAATTTTTCGCAATTTTTCGCAATCTACTCAAAATTTGGAGGGTGTACGGGCCAAACGCATTTCGGATTTAGATTCAGCGTATTGAAATACATAAGAAACATACGGGGTATTTTATTTTATTTTATTTTTAGCGTTTTTTTGCAATTTACTTAAAATTTGAAGGGTGTACAGCCAAACGGACTTCGGATTTAGATTTAGCGTATCGAGATACATAAGAAACATACTTGATCAAGTTCAATAAAAAAAATTGTTTTTATTGAACTCAACTTTTAACCATTTTTAGCAGTTTTTTGCAATAAACTCAAAATTTTAAGGGTGTATAGGCCCAACGGACCTCGGATTTGGATTTAGCGCATCAAAATAGATATAGATGGATGGGTCTGGTCAAATGCACAAACCACTTAATTTTTTTTTGTGTACCGGTGTTATTAAAGCTTTTTCTTTAAAACGTTGATTTAATTAAGTTCATCGGGGTATTATCTTACACTAGTTATAGTTACTTTATATAATAGTTTAATATTTTAGTTTAATTTATTTTTCTACTTCATAATTAACAGTTTTTAACTTCAAAGGAAGAGGTATTTTACCGTATATAACAGTTAATTTTTTGTTTTACATTTTCATAAATTATGTACGTTTGCTTGGATTAAATAATTTATAGTTTTAAAAGACGTTAAAATTTATTTGTTAATTACTTCAATTATTGTGGAAATAAACATTGCTTTTCAATATCTTTGATATAGCTTACTAGTAAGGCAAAGTAAAAGCAAGTTCCTTATTAGCCCGATATCGGTTTAAAGGCTTAGACATGTTATCATGAGTCCAGAGCCGCGTCGTTGGATTCCTACTCATGTTTACATTCTTCCGTCCGGCCAGGGCCTTTTACCACACAAGAGCAACCACCAGCTCAGGCTTATAGCTGACTTGTCTGAAGACTTATATCTGTACATATATTTGTATAAGTCATGAAATGTAAATAGTATTACTAATAAAGCACTAGTTTGAGTTTGACTATGAGTTTGAGTCCGGCCCAGGTCGATTCTGCGATGTTATGGGCGCCCTCATCACTCCCTGTCCCGCGCCCTTTAGAGGCACCCAGCACGGGCCTCTTTTGTTTTTGGTTTAAATGCTTTTCTGATTAGATTTTTGAATTTTACGGAAAGAAATACACGAAATGCCCATATTTGTTTTTTGAAAAAGTACGGGAAAGTTCAAAAATAAAGCCCTGTTTGCTTTAAAATGAATAACCCTCTACATAAATGATGCCTGAGACCAAAATCTGTGTAATAAAAATTAAATCTATCCTAATTAACTCTAACGTTTCTAGACTTTATCTGGGTTGGCAACCAGAAACAAATCTAAAATAAGTATAATGTAATAAAATTATTATTAGAATATATTTATTAAAAAACAATCTAAAAATGTCTAATCTAAAGAAATAAAGAATATGTAATAAAAGGACGTAACCAAAAAAAGTTTTTTCTTGATATAACTAATAAAATTGGTTCCAAGTACAATATACAGGGTGATTCATGAGGAAATGCCAATACTTCAGGTACGTAGTCAGGGTCCAAAAATAAACATAAAAGCCTATACAAATATGGGTCCGCAAGGCCTTCGTTTTCAAAATACAGGGTGTTAAAATTGTTATTTAATTTTTCTATTTTTTAAATAAAATCTATGATAATGTAAATATTAGAGTAAAAATTGGTATCCGGGGGTTTTTTGGTATGACGGATTCGAATTTAATCTTATTACGGCTTTTACTCGTAAGGGGCGCAACCTACACGTCTTTTTACTATTTTTAACAATCACAACTTTTTGTACGGCCTTGTATTAAATTTTTGAGTAAATTAAATAACTGTTTTGTCATTTTTACGTCAAGAAGGTATACTTGTTAAAAATTGATATGAGAAACCGTTTTTGAGATATTTGGATTAAAAAAAATACGACGCATCTGATTTTATTATAGCAAAATTTAAAAAACTAAAACAATGTGTATTTTAATTTTCAATAAAATTATTGTTCTTAAATTATGTTCAGCAAAACATAAGATAGGTTTTAAAATTTTTAAAAATTCCACCATTTACTTCTAATTGTAAGCACATGTCAGCTCTGTGGTGAACACCCTGTGTCTCGGACCCATATTTGTATAGACTTTTATGTTTATTTTTGGACTCTAAGTACGCGCCTAAAATATTGACATTTCCTCATGAATCACCCTGTATATATTTTTTTTTACAAAGAAGTCGACTTTTGTGATATATATAAAATATAATCTGCCAAAACAACGTAAATCCTATTGAACTAGCAGATCGTAAAACAAAACAGTAAGAAACTAGGCAGGGGGAAAAAGGGAAAAAAATGATATCTAAAAGACCTCCAGCATTTTCCTAAATCTTTTCAAAAAGTAAAACAGTTGACATTTTTTTAACATTAACTTTAATTCTAGGATTCTGAGATATCACCTGAAAGCAACGTATCATGTCTTCAACTAACCAAAAGCATGTTCCTGCTATCAAATGTAAAGAAAAATTTTACCCCAACAGAGTTTGAGCACAAGCAAAAAAATCCTTTGGTAGTGTTTCTGGCCTGGTTGGGTGCCGAGAGAAAACATACCGATAAGTATACTGATCTGTTGCTACAGAAAGAATTTGATGTTTTAATAGTTCATGTAAAGCCGTGGCAGTTTTTGTGGCCAACGAGAGGAAGCCAGGTAATAACGTTTTAATTAAAAATAATATATTTATCAATTATGTGAAGGTTAAAAAAACATTGCCTGTTGCGTGTATAATCTGAGCAAAAAATTAAAGTATATAATTTAAGTATACCTTAATCTACAGATTTTTTATAAGAAGCCATATGGTTGGAAATTTAGAAAATCCTTTTTGACCGGGGGGGGCACTACGTCCCCCGAACCTTAAAAATCGCCATTTCTTATCTTCTTTTCTTCTTCTTCCTCCCTGGGAGCCGTCTTGATTCACTCTTCTTCTTCCATTATCCTTTATACCAATGCTCCCATTAGTCTTGTTCCTTCCACAAGTCTGTATAACCCCGAGACTGGTTGGTTGATATATTCCTGTGGGCTCATTTTCGGTTCCCCAAATAATCCTGTTTTTGTGATTCAATGCTTCACATTCGCATGGATATGGTAGGCTGTTTCTTCCCCCTCGTCGCACATTCTGCAACTTGGGTCCCCAATGTATGAGCCTATCTTGTGTAGGTGTCGTCTTAGACTATCGTGCCCTGTTAGCAACCCTACCGTTATGCGAATTATTTTCCTACTTTGTCTGAGTAGTTCTTCCTTCGTCTTTTTGGATAGGCCCCTTATGAAGCTTTTTCCATGTCCAATTCTACTGAGGTTTCCCCAGTATTCCTCGTATTTGTTTCGGATCCATTCCCTGGTTTGCCCCTCGTCTGTGATTTTGGTCCACTCCAGGGCAGGTTCTGTTCCAAAGTATGGTGTGGATGATCCCTGTCTCGCTAGCTCATCCGCTTTTCTTGCCTTCTATTCCCGAATGTCCTGGTACCCACAAGAGAGTTACTCTGTTGCGTTCTCCCAAAACTTCAAGTTCTTTTTGGCATTCCCATGTCAGCTTGAACGTTACCTTGGGGTTTACTAGTGCCCCCAGTGACGCTTGGCCTCCTAAGCCCTTCTGTTATTTTCTTTTGCACAGTGCAGTAAAGCATATATTTGAAATACAGAACTGTGTGTTTTTTATCTTAGGGCCTAACTTTTGTAAAAATACGATCAATAACACCAGTCTACAAAAAAAAAGTATCGGACCCAGAGATGTGATGTATGGTTTTCGACGTATTTTTGCCTCCTAAACACAAATTCGTGGTTAGAATTTGGTCACCAGGTCACAATCTTTTCCTAACCTTAAAAAACAAGTCTAAAACACCAAAAATACATAACACTAGCAAAAATAGAGATTTTTTTATTTTCCACTTGTGACGTTTTTATAATCCCAAAGAAGATTTGCGCCAAATTAGGTATACGGTGGTTTAGGCGGTCGCTGATTACGAATTCGAAGTCAAATCTGCAAAATTCAAGATGGTGGAAGCAATATGGCGGACTACATTTCAAAACTCTTCCGATTTACGCCATTTTTGGTACATAGGTGTTTTAAGGGTCGCTGATAAGGAATTTGAGGTCAGATTTTTAAAATTTAAAATGGTAGATCCAATATGGCGGAATGATTTTTTAAAAATATCGGCCCTGGGCTTTGAAGAGTCCGATTTGAAAACGATTGGAAATATTTGTGGTAAATTGATTAAATATATGATGATAAACATGGTTTTCGACCCAGAAACGTTGAGAAATCATGTTACAGGATAAATTAAGCTTGTAATAAATTAAAAAACGAACGATGCAGAAACCTAGTTTTAAATATGTTTCAAGGCTTTAACACTCATAGATATGTGGAATGGTAACAGTTACAAAACTTGTACTAATTCTTCATTAAATTGTGTAATGCATTTTAGAAATTTATTGGGTGTGTCTTTTTTTTCATCCAACCTAATCATCGCAAAAAAAAATATCTTGGGTAAAAAAAGTATGCAAATTGTGCATAATAAATTTTCAACATGGATTATACATTTTAAAGAGTAATAAATCTGTTGATTGGGCAAACTTTGTGTTGCTTTGAAAAATTTCGTGTTGCTTTGACAAATTTTGAGTTTAATATTTTTTTATCCTTTCTTAAAATTTTTATTATTATTTAGTTTACTATTTATTTTCATGCGATGTTAAGCAAAAAGAAGCGTATTCATTTAGCGTGGCTGAAGCAAGGAAGTTTAAAGGTGTACTGAAGCGCGCGCCCTTTTTGTTATCGTTGTCGCGGAAAGGGGATACCAAACTGGTGCGCAGTACAGTGACGTAGTCCCCGGGCCCTCAAGCTCGGGGGACCCTCGGCGGCACCTGAAAATGTTATCTAAATATTCTAATTGAATAAAGAATTTTTGACCACCCACTCTGTAGCTCCTTGCCAGCAAATTTCGAAATGAACCCACAAAGGTGTATTATATACTTTTTAAAAGTTAGGTGTTTTTATCTTTTTAGCTTTAAGGCACTTTTATGGTTTAGGAAATGTGTATTTCCTTTCAAAGTTTTATGATTTCGCTGTATAGTCTGTCTCAAAGTATACCGTGTTAGCTCTTGCTTTCATTTGTGGATTATACCTGCCGACAGCAATAAAACTGCGGATCGGTAGGTATTTAAGGACATAATATTAGGGACGGACTTTAATAAAATAAAGATTTATAATTTATTATTTAGGTAAGTATAATCTTAAAATTACATTAAGAAATTAAATATATGCAAAGTTTTAATAAATTTATAACTGCATTATCTATACATAATTACTTTTTTAATCTAAATATCTAAATCTAATTCTGTTTCACTATCAGAGTCATCATTGAGATTAATTACAATATGATTTATGTTGTTTTGGATAGAAATGTAAGAGTCCTCAATTTTTATAATGTGCTGTAGTGAATTTTTCCAGCTCTCAACTGGTATGTTAGTAATTACATTTTTTATCAAACTTATAACACTGGGACTTAAAGTAGGTGTAACATTTTCTGCTCTGATCTTTGATTTTACTTGGTTCCACAAATGCTCTATGGGGTTAAACATACAGTGATACGGAGGAGCAGTAAGACAGTATGCCCAGCCTGTTCAGCCAAATTATCACATACATATTGTTATTTAATTGCATATGAATTTAGGACTTCCAAAAGATGCGTTTTTTTATAACTGAATTCAAAATAAATATCATTTTCTAACAAATATTCCTAGATTTCAGTTTTTGAACTTGATGAAGCTGGTGCTTTGTGTAGCAGACGGCTGTGGTAGCTTGCGTTATCCATGACAATAACACTGTTGTTTGGAATATTTTTAAAAGATAATTTTGAAACTAGTTTTCAAAAAGTTCTGCACTTGTATCCTCATGATAATCCAAGCTAGAATCCTTAATATTCTTTGCAGACAACAGCAAGCAGTTTGGGACAAATCCGTCTTCTGAACCAGCGTGTATTATGGTAATGCGTTTTCCTTTATTTGAAGGTGCTTTCGTCTGACACTTTTGACTGGAATCAACCCATCCTTTGGATACTGTGTCGTGTGTATCAAACCATGTTTCATCAAGGTAAATTATGGATCTGTTTTCTAACCTATATATTTAATTTTTTGAAGGTAATTAAATCTCCAAGTGCGTAATCTGTGCGATTCCTTTACTACTTGTCTTTTGTCTATTTTGCGGTATTTAAATCCCATTTTACAAACAACTCTATGGAGGGTGGCACGGCTAATATTTATATTGGTTTCGTCTTCGTCTAGCTTCTTTTTCAGTTTATACAAGGTAGGAATAACTCCGCTTTCATAAAGACAATATATTTTCCTTCTTATTAGGTCCTGATCACTATTGTCTATACGGTGAGATTGAAAATCACTACGTTTTTTTCTTTTGTTTAATTCTTCACTAATAATAATATCCCTTATCAATGATATTGGAGTTTTTGTAAGTAGACCGGTTTCTTTTAAAGCTTCTTGTTTAATTAGACCTCTACTGATTAAAGTTTCATACACACATTTTTCACAACCTGTTTTGCATCTAATGACAAATGATTTCGACGCGACATAGTTATATTCTCGTAAAACAACTTTTTCGAAACGCACAGTAAAAACGGTTATTCAACACTGCCACTAAAATATTAGCCAAAATATTTATAGGCCTAATGGTTAATACTCAAGAAATACCTGGCCCTCCCCTGCCCTTATGAAGAAATGGGTTTATCCAATAACAATAGGTAATAAAATCGTTTAAGGTTTATTGGGGTATAGTCCGTCAAAAGCCATAACGATATACTTTGAGACAGACTATACGAGTGTATCGGCACGATTGTACCTCGTGGGAACAGTTCCATTTCGAGAATTTGTGTTGCAATCTTCACATCGTTCACACTTTTTTTACTAGATACACATACACAATAAACTATTAAAGCTCGATGTACTATTTTAAAACGCCTTTTTGTACCAGTAGTAGTTTCACTTTTATTGCAGGTTGTAGCAACTGATATTCTCAAGTATCTGGAGCAAAATAAATCTTACTCTCAAATAATCCTTTATGGGTTTTCTGTAGGTGGATATCTATGGGGAGAAGTAAATCTACAAATGTCTCATAATAAGCAAAAATATCAGCATGTTTTGGACAGAATTGTTGGACAGGTAAGATACACGTATATCAACTACATTTAGAAAAAAGAGTTTTAGATTTTTAAAGGAACAGTACAAATAAGCTTTTTTTTAAATAGGCGCACAACCGCCAAGTTCCGGCCTACCTCACGAATGTGTATATTTTACACGAAATGTTTTAGCTTATTTGCCCCCCTAGCATAACTTCGGTCTCGTTTCGCACAAAAGTATGATATATGGTACGTAAATTCACATAAGTATTTTAATTATGGGGCACTTCCCGAGGGAGTGGAAACCTAAAATTTAATATATAAATACGTTTTAAGACAGGTATAGGAAAAATTCTTGAAACTGTTTACTCGAAAAAACTTTCCAAGTCTGAAAAGGAGGTTTAAATTTTAGTAGAGATTTTAAGCAGATTATCTTTCACTATTATATTATTAAATTGTAAAAAAAATAATCCCTTGTATGTTTGAAAGACTAAAATTGGTTTAAACAAAAACAATGATATGCTAGAAAAAATACATATTTTAAAATATTTTTTTTTTAACAAATCACAACAATAACTTATAATTTATTAATTCAAATGTCATGTTATAGTATGCAAAGGTCTTTTTTATTTAAACCAAAATAAGCCAATGATAAAGGTAAACTTAATAATTTTTCGAAGCATATAAAATATTCCTAATTATATGTTTACATTTAAAATGAATTTTGGACGTTTCCTCACCTTTATTCGTACAACACAAATTTAAAAAAAAATTATAAAACAAGGCAACAATTCGGGTCAATTTAGATTTATTTAAATCAATTAAAAAAAAAATATGCGTAATTTCAAAGCAGTTTTAATGTTTTGTATAACGTATGGAGTTTGGTTATTAAAAATTCTACCTAAATAATAATTTCATAAAAGTATACAGGTTTATCCAAATTAAATTTCCAACATTGGTAACATTTTTATTATTAGTCAAAATCAGTGTTGCCGCGGCTTACTTTACAAGTTTCGTTACAAATTTCGCTTTTTCTTACTCAAAATACCGCTATTTTCCGCTACGCTTATCCAAATGTTTCGTAAAAAAATCTAAAATAGACTAAACGGCGACGAGGTAAATAATAGGTTACGGTTAAAAATATATAATAACAGTATATACTAAATAAAATTATTTTTTCTACGACCGCTATGAAAAATGTCAAAAAACGCACGTCAAACAGGATCTGAAAATGACTAATTTCACATGATGTATGATACTACTGTGTGAAATTTTTTCACATAGGTTGGGTCGGTTTGGCCAAAATGATGGATAAAACAGCACGAATGTACAAAAATTTGAATCAAGTAGGTCGTGTTTTCGGTTGCCTGATTCACTTATTTTAATTTTAACCTGTCAAAAGTATTGTTAGAAAAATTATCTTTTGCTGTGTAAAAATGGAGAGTGAAAGTGAATTTAATGTACACCAGCCTAATTATGAATTGTAATTTTATTGCTAAAGTTAACATCTCCCAATTTTCGTAATATATATCAACAACGTCTCTTCGGCTTATACTAAAACTAATACACATAAGCCCTTTGTAAGTTTCCCGGTACTATTGCAAAATTTTACTGTTCCTTGGACTTAAGTAGCTTAATATTATACCATAACAAGTAACACACTACATACTGTCTGTCTAGAGTTTCGAGCTATTACTAAAGTCATAGGAAGTACTGAATTTTAAATAATATTTTGTGTTGTAATAGGGTCAACCTATATTCTTTTGTAATGTTTTATTTGTTAATAGAATACATGCTAAACCTATATATCTTGACGGAGGCTACTACCCTTAAAATCCTTAACTTAAAACATGATTTTTTAAGTAAAAAGTAGTGTTCTCTGTTACTACAACCATGAACAGTGTAGTTTTTAAACATTTGTTCGTTTTACTAATAATAATAAAGGTAAGCTTTTTCGTAAACTTTAGTAACATGATATTTACCGTAAGACATTACTTATATTACTAACTTATTTTTTTAAAAAGATTGTTCTACTAAAGTTACCGGAACAAACATATTATTTAAAATTCTCTATTTTGTGATATATTATTAGATACACAAAAATGCCTATGTCTTTTGTAGAGTAACCCAAACTTTAGTAATATGGTTTGCTCAAAGTAAGGTTTTAACATTAATATGCTTTCTATTCAACCGCCACTAATCTTACTACAATTTAAGTAAATATATTTTTTATTACATTTTATATTGTCATATGAAATAATTACTTGTTGAATTTATTTAATAAAATTCCTTATTTAGAAAACGATGCAATAAGTGTGCTTTTTTAAATAGTTTAAAAACAATTTGTTAATGTCAACCTCGTTAGTGTCAACCAGTCAAAAATATTTTATTTTCTGTCATTTACTTTTGACATAAGCGTGTGAAAACTTTTCACACGGCGTATGAAAAATTTTCACACAGTCCTGTCAAAAGTTAAAAGATTAAAAATAATAAAAATCGCATATCAATCCTTATTTTCTGCAGTCGTAGAAAAGTATCGGTAACACGTTTGAAACGACTTTTGCAATGATTATTTTTCAAAACTTGTTGCACAATATGCTATTATTATTAGTTATACCTAAGGCAACATAGGAACAAAATGTTGGTTTCAACATTGGAACAAAAAAAGATAAAACAAACAGCCCTGCAAAGCAATGTTAAAAATAAAACTTTTTCATACTAGAAATACTATTCACAAAATGCTTAATCAGAATCTGAATTTGGTTATCTCAGAGATAATGAAAGGAAAGTCGTGTGTGATTTGTAGTACGACAATAAAGAAGATGTCGCATACTGGTATATTTTAAGTCTGAATAGACACCAAATCAGAGTTCTAAATAGGCTCTGAATATATTTACGATTTCGAATAAGAAGAAATAGTCAAAAAATTAAAATCAATATGTCTGAGATTAACTTCTAAAGTTAGCAAATTCCGCTACAAATCAGGCTATTTCGGGCTAACGCCGCTACCATCAAAAAATTCCGCTACAAACGGCAACACTGGTCAAAATAGTATAAATTAGCAAACTAGTGGCTAGTGATGAGCAAAACAAGACCAAGACCAAGACCGGGCTAGTCTTGGTCTTGGTCTTCAAACCTGGTCTTGGCTTGGTCTTGGCCAAAGAAGGTCTTGGTCTTGGTCTTGCACCACCCGGTCTTGGTCTTGATCTTGGTCTTGCTGGCCTTGCTTTTTTGTAGTAATAATTTAAACTAAGCAATCTTGAATAAAATATTTATATAGTTTTAATACTTAAATATAAATAAAGATGGGGACTATATTTTTGCTTTAAAATTTTAAAATATACCAATTTTAATCTTAAACGTACATTCAAATTATTTGATTAAAAAGCATATTTTATTTATGAAGGGGTTTATTTATTTATAGCGCCAGGACCGGATTTAACTTTTTTCCGCCCATAGGCTAATATATTTTTGCCGCCCTATGTCAATATTTTTTGAATGTAATCTACACTAGTAATTCTTATAAAAATTTATTAAACAAATTTAACAAAAGTAAAACAGAAAATTAAATAACAATTCTTTAAAACAAACAAATTTCAGGATGTTTTTATCTATTTGCCAAATATTAAAAAAAAAAAATTTACAATTACATTTTTCTAAAAATTAATTGTAAATTTGCCGCCCATAATATTTGCCGCCCTAGGCTTCAGCCTACTCAGCCTTTGCGTAAATCCACCCCTTTATAGCGCTCTATTTTTGGTTAAATTAATGCACAACCTTCTTTTATACATTTAGTGGCATATAGAAACATTTTAGGAATAAGAATTATATAAATTTTCTTTGAAGAAGCAGATAAAATTCAAAACTGTACTGTGTGAGCAGAAAAAAAAGACTTATTTTAACCAGATGTGAAATTTATGTGAAAATAATTCTGATATGTAAACATTGGTTTCTGATTAAATAAAAAAGTTATTTAAAAAACTTTTCAGTTTATATGAACTTTTTACCTTTAAATTGGTTAAACATTTGCCGTACAAAGTTTGTAGAAATACTTTATAAACAATCTGCAGATACAAGGGGGCTCAATAGTGTGACAAAGCTCGATATCTTCGAAATCGTCCATTATAGTGAAAAACTAAACATACAAAAATTATAGAAAAAAAGGGCATAAAATGTAAAATTATTTTCCATTTTAGAATTTTCCGAAGAATGCACTGCCACTCAAGAAAACTTTCTTATTTTTAGCTTTTTCCCTAAAATAAAAAAAATTATGGCAAAAAATCAATTTTGGAAAAATCGCCACCCAGTATATTGTGCTGAAAATTGTTGTTATATAGGAACAATGTCGACGTAGATGGTTTTTAAATATTATTTTTGGTTTTGACTTTTCGGTCTAAACCGAAAGTGATTTTTTCAATCCATTTATATAAAAAGTATTTCTTTATCACATAGCAAATATATTTTTTATCAATCCATTACTTTCACATTATCTTAATTTTAAGAAGCAATCTAATGGTGCTACTTCTTACAGTGTGAAACAAAAATAATGTATTTCTGGATTTTGGAGATTTTTGACCCACCCTGTAAGTGGCATCACTTAATAGCTAATTTAAAAAAAAAAACATTAAAAATATGAAAGTAATTTTCAGCTTCCATAACTTTTGTACCCCTAGTTTTTCTCTGTCGTAAACGATTTCGGAGATGTCATGCTTTGTCAGACCATTGAGTCACCATCTCATTATTTTTAAAACATGTTATTAAATTTACTCGTTATCGTTGTTAAAGAACTATAGAACTAAAAGAACAAAGTAAGCGATTTAATTATTATTTTATTTAAGAAACTTTTACTTATTAAATAATCGCCTTATTTGGCAGTTCTTGACACAGTTTTTGTCATGTCTGTATGAAATACCTCTGTATTTTGAATATAACAATAAAATATTACAATATCAAAAAAAAGTTGCAGAAGTGCAAGAGTCTTGCAGGTCGGTCTTGGTCTTGCGTAGTCTTGCACACCTCGGTCTTGGTCTTGCATACCCCGGTCTTGGTCTTGGTCTTGCAAGCGAAAAGGCGGTCTTGGTCTTGGTCTTGGTCTTGCTGCAAGACCAAGACCAAGACCGCAAGACCAAGACTGGTCTCGCTCATCACTACTAGTGGCTTTTTTTACACCCTTTAAGACTTAAGAATGCACAAAACAATTGAATCGAGTTTTCCAGTTTAATAGTAAAATAGCATATTTTTTTTTAATAGAACACAGTGTATATTGTATGACTATTAAAAAGAATTTACAGAGCTTAAAAAAAATACGATATTTGATATGTCTATTTTAGATAGTTTCGAAAATATCGGCATCGAGTCTGATAGTAAAAAAGCATTTTTTAAATGGAACACCTCGTATATTGTATCACCATTAAAAGGATCTTTCAAAGAGCTTTAAAACAATACAATTAAATGTCCATCTTTAATACTTTCGATAATAAGGACATCCAAATTTGAAAAGATATTAATTTTTTATTTCCATTATATCTACAAGAGTAAGCTTACTGCTTATAGTCCAGGAACAAAGCTGAAAAAAGTGCAAAACTTGTCAATTTTTTTAAAATGCATAGATTTGCATGAAAATTTGGGCTTAGTCACATAAAAGTAGGCTCAAATAAGTTAAAAAATAGGTATTTAATTCTTTGACGCATTATTTAATATATTTCAACCCTTGAAAATCAACCCTTATTATGTTTTATTAAAAAAATGGTTGACCCTAGAAAAATTAACATATCAATTGTTTATAACTTGGAGAGTTTTGCTCCTAATGACTTCCAATTTTGCAAGAATATTTTTTATATATTATTTTAGACCTTTTTCCCCCCTTAAGCCAAATTAGTAATATCTGAAATTGCTTTGTTTAGCCGGTAGAGAACGTCAAAAACTTTTAAAAATAATTGATTTCTTTCGAATTTCTTAAAAACGAAAAAATTACTATATATCAAGGTTTTTGGGGTACATACAGACACTATAAAATGAGTTTTTTTTGCTGTATAAGAGTCGTTAAGTAAACACTTATTCTGGTTTTTGTTTTAAGCAGCAACTTTAACGTTATATTTTTGCGACAGATATAGGAACTGACTGACAAAGAAAGGTAAACACCTACTTATATACAAAAAAGTTTATGGTTAAATATAAAGCAGACAATAGCTATAGCTAATAAATGATTAGGTGTACAGTGTACAGCCAAATTGGATGATCATATTTAATAATTATATATTATATATATTTTTTATACACTTGCACGCCTTAAGGTATGTCATTCTGTCTTATCTGTAGCTCTACTTTCTTTTTTTTTTAATTGTGGTCTTAATATATCTAAAAATGCTTAAAATCTATCATGTGACATTTAAAAATATTGAAACAACGTTATATCATCCTGAATTAAATAACAAAATAAATTACGAATCTCGGTCTTTTTGCAGTTATATTATGCATTCAGATTTTTTTATTTTCTATTCCTTAAGATACTAAACAAATTATAAAGACATCTTTTTCATTAATAAGTGACGACATAACGTCCACCCCTCGCAACATTGGCTAGTTAAATAAAAATGGAAAAAAATCGATGCCGATTCCGATAATCCATAACAGTTAACGCAGGGTACAAAAAACATCCAACCAGTGGACACCTACCTTAAATCTAACTTAGATAGCCAAAAGCTGTCTAATCACAATTTTTTAGTGTTATTTAGTGCTACGGAAAAACCGCACAAGGTTAAAAACTTAAAAACTAAAATTAAAAATTGTTAACCGATTTACATCACTTAAAAATTTGTTTTTCTTAATTATTTAATATTTATTTAGGTATGGGATAGTGTATGTGATGTACCAGATGTCGCCCAAGGTGTCCCAGTGGCCATTTTTCCTAGAAACAAACTGATGGCTAACACTCTTCATAAATATATGTTGTAAGTAAAAATATAATGGCAGATTCTCTCAAAACCCATATAAAAATACCAAGCTATTAGGAAACAATGACAATAGTTGCGTTTAATTTGTTATGTTCGCTGTCGCAAAAAAGTCTGCCAATGCTCATCCTTTACATATGAGTGTCCAAGTTCTGCAGAACAAAAAGTCATTTAACCTTGTTGGCGATTGATCTTAGCTGGCATATACATCTTACATGCATAGCCTAAGCAGCTTTAAAAAACCTTGAATTTCTCTTTCGAACCCTCTTTAGAATATTGTTCTTAAGTCTGGGAAATGGCGTCTTCTACAACTCTTAGCATTCTTGATTCCATTCAAAAAAGTGTTCATCTTATTGATCATCTTACGGTTACAGGAAAGCTTTCTTTTTTTGCCCACCGATGCGACGGGCTGTAGGGGATCTGTCACTTTTTTATAGGTGTTTTTGAGCATTCTGCCCCGAGGAGTTAGCCAGTATTCCAGTATAATTCATAGATAACCTAACTTGTATAACTCCACCTCTGGCGGCTCCCATCACAACAACACGTAGTGTCACTTTTTTGCAACCAAGTCCAACTTGACAGGTCCCGAACTTTGTTCAATCCTTCATCCCTAAAGTATCCAGACTATGGAACCTGCTGCTCGCAGAGGTTTTTTCTTCTCCTCCAAATCTCCAAATATTTAAGTCCCATATTAATAAACTTCCTCTTACCACACTTAAAACACCCCTCCCCCCTACGATAGTACTTAGGCCTTCAGCCTTCGTGGACTGTTCCTAGATTTAAAAAAAAATAGGTCATTTTATTATATTTATAAGAAGCCCAAGTATCTTTATTTACATCCACAATGAATTGATATAAAAATCAGAATGGCAAGTATCAAAAAAAACCTTCAAAAATACTATTTTTCTTGAATTTTTGCCATTTTACACGCTTTTTAATCTTTTATTTAAAAAAAAATCATGATGCACTCAACGCACCAAAATAAATAAATGCTAGTTTATAAGCTTATTAAGTATAATATTAAAGATAAAAAATAGGTTGGTGCACAAAGTGCATCAAACAGACAGGTCCAGTGTAGTAGAAACATAGGCAGGGAACTGATGAATTTACTACCGTCCGCTTCGATCAATAAACATCGGCATGCATGATTAACCGAACGAGATCTCAGTTTGTAATATGCTTTCGGACGGGTGTGTTGGTTTAAGGCGCGCTTGAAAATTACAAAAAATAAATTTATGCGGTCTAATCTGTTGGGAAAACAGTTGATACTTAATACAGTTATTTATAAATAGGGAATTAAATACCAACAGCTTTATTTATCAGTTCATTAATTGCCAAAGCAAAATAAAAAGTAAGTTCTCTAAACCCAAAACTCATTTCTAAAATTAAAATAGTACGCAATGAAAAAATAAATAATTATAAACATAAAAAATACTCCAAAATTAAATTATAATAAATATTTAAACAAACCTCCAATATCCCAAACGATCGTAAAAACCCCGTCTAACGTTTGTTAGCATATTAGGGCTAATAGTTTGAAAAGCTTCTTCGATTTTTATTCGAAGTTCTTCTAAATTATTAGCCCTATCATGACCATAAAACTTATTTTTTAAATAACCCCACAAAAAGAAATCATTAGGAGCAAGGTCTGGTGATCTCGCGGGCCACAAAATGGTTCCACGTCCACTAATCAAACGGTTAGGAAACGTATTGTTTAAATATCCTTGAACAATACGTCCATTGTGAACGGGACAACCATCTTGCTGAAACCAGATATTACCAAATCTTACTCCTAATAATTGGCGAATTGCCGATACAATTTGTTGTTGTAACAGATCCAAATAAATTGCTGCAGTTAAATTGCCTTCAATAAAAAATGGTCCAATAAGGTGTTCTCCCACCATACCAGCCCAAACATTCAATTTTTGAGGATACTGAGTTCGAACCTCAAAATACCTGTGTAGGTTTTCACGAGACCAATATCGAACTTGAGTTGGATTATGTCGACTTAATAATGGAAAGGTCGATTCATCGGTGAAAACAATTGATCTAAGAAAATTTTCATCTGTATTTGCGCTTTTCATTATTAATTCGCAAAACTTCATACGTCGAAATTGGTCTTCGGGAAAAATTTCATGTGTTTTTCGGGCCTTGTAGGATCGGAAACCATTTTTTTAAGGACTCTTTTAACTGTAGTAGGCGATGAATCTGTTACCTCAGCAAGGTGTCTACTGGTTACAGTGGGGTCTTGTTCAGCAGTAACACAAATTAATGCCTCTTTTAATTCCCGTTCTTCATTTACGAGTTCCTGTTTTTTATGTTTTTGGGGAGACACACACCCGTGGGTCTCAAAATTTTGGATAATTGTAAAATTGTTTTCAGACATCGTATAGGTCTGTTTTCAAATGCTTCGGAAAAAGATTCATGAATTTGTCGATATGATTTTCCTTGGAAATACCATTTTACAATTTGAACCTTTTCACGAAGTTCGTAAACGTCCATTATTATTTATTTTTAGTGAAGAAACGAGTTTCCAAAAAGAACTTACCACGTATTTGCAATGGCTGCGGCTGCGAGAAAGCAAATAATATTTAAATTCGAAATTAAATCTTCAAAAACATTCCACATTTATCGCATCGTTTTTGCGAGTTTTGTCGCTAGCTCGAGTCAGGCGAATGTAAGTCAATTCGCCTAAGTTTTTCCTATGTTTCTACTACAGTGGACCTGTCTGAATAATTTTTTAAAATAAAAGGTCAAAAACGTGCAATATGGCAAAAATTTAATAAACATGGCAAGTTTTGAAGGGTTTTTTTTGGTACTTGATATTTTGATATTTACCAATTCATTGTATATGTAAATACAGATACTTAAACTTATTATAAATATAAAAAATAACCTAAATTAAAACTTTGATTGGCGAAAAAGGCCGATCTTTACCCACCTCATTACCCTTTTTTCTTTTGCAGATACCATTTGAAAATCTTTGACAAAGTCGCCACAAAACACTACGTTAGATCGAGTCAAATGTTTCATAAAACATTGGTGCAAGCTCCAGCGTTGATGTTTCTCAGTAAAACCGATCCAATTGGAACGGAAAATTCATGTCGAGGAGTCAGAGATGACTGGGAAAGTCTAGGAATAAAAGTGAGTCTTATTTATTTAAACAAATAAATATACTGAATCATTGCACCTCCTTATAACATATCTTACTTTACCTATATATATTTTTTTTTAGGTTCACTGGAAGGTTTTTGAAAGATCTCCACACGTCGGTCACTTTAAGAAGTATCCTAAAGAATATATTGCTCATCTTCACCTTTTTTTAAACAGCCTTAATTTAAATATAGACATTTAATAGTAGATATATTCTTTATCTTTTTATTGAATGCGCCAGGTCAACCTCCGATGATGCGATACCCCTACTGTATTCAAGATTTCAACTTTTAGAAAGTATGGACATTTGTCCCAAAGCCTTTGTTTAGTTTTTAAAAAAAGTTGTCAATGGCGTAATTATGATTATTTTCTAATGTCTCTATTTTATTTGCCAGAAGCACAGAGCAGAAGATAGGGACGGAAAATTTCCGGAAATATACAGGGTGTTTTTTATTTGAATGTCAATAAAGGGGCGATTTTTGGGTCCATTTTAAGAAGAAAACTTTCTATACTCGTATGTCCTAAACGTCTTAACTTTTGAGATACAGGGTGGTAAAATTTTTAAAAATAAATTATTTAATATTATCTATAATACCACTTTAGATATTTTAATGAAATTTGGCATACATGTACTATATATCAAGAGGCATTTTTTAGTGTACCACATTTTTTTTTATTTCCACCAATAGCATTCGTACGGAATTTGACCTGCTTATTTTGGAAGACATTGATGGTACGCCACTGATTTCTCTTAAAATAAAAAATATTTTTGAAATACCCAATCATTTCTAAGCAAAGTTGATTACCAGGTTTTTTTTTCAATCCGATGCACGGTTTTCGCTTTAAAAACTAAAAACCGTTTCTATGCATGATCATTAACAACATCGGTAAAATTATCACCATGCAGAGAAATATCTAGATTTAATTTTTTTAGGTGAAAACCGTGCGCCGGACTAAAAAAAATAAGAACAGATTTAATCTCTTAATTTCTTTTTGTCAGGCGCATGTTTTTACCAAGAAAAATTAAATCTAGATATTTGTTTGCATGGTGATATTGTTTACCGTATGTTATGATCTATGCAGATAGAAATCGAGTTTTTATTTTTTTAAGACAGAAAACTGTGCATCCAGTTGAAAATTTATAAAATGAATATTAAAAATCTAGTGATTAACTTTTCTTAAAAATGATTGGGGATTTTAAAAATAATTTCTATTTTAAGAGAAGTCAGTGGCTAACCGTCTGCCAAAATAGGCAGGTCAAATTTCGTACGAACGCCAGGGGGCAATGTTTATAACAAATTAAATTTGGTGTGGTTATTATGTTTGTTTTTTTATTTGTTATATTTTGTTATTTATTTGTTATTGTTTTTTTCATTTTTAAGGTGTCGTTAAGCCCACCTAAGAGACTTACGTCCAAAGTTGGTCTTCTAGTCTTATTCTAAACCAATCTCTAAAATTGTGTCTCTTTTAACACACATTCTTATCCTTATCTAATGGTACCACACATCAATTTGCTTTGTCTAAACCAGAAACATAAAAATAAAACGAACACATCATATAAAAATTACGTATGGAAATAGCGATTCAAAAAAAACTGCAGTAGTGCAGTGCGTACGAAAAAAATATTTGCAATTTTGCATTATAAATTTATATTGTAAACTCTAATTGTGTGGAAATTAATGACGACGAGACGTTTTACCTTTATTTACTATTTCTTCATACGTTTTGTGTTCTGCGGTTTCAAGTTGTTTACCAGAAACCATGTTAGCCTTTATAACTATAATTGGAGAATTGGTTTTTAGTTTCAAGCAAATATTAATTAATATTTTAGGAATAAAAATGAAAAAACAGAAAGTAAGTACGCTCTAATTTCCATATAATAAATAATAAAAAGCAAATAAAATAGTTTTTTAAATTTTATGGTGCTAGAGAAAGAAAATCTGAAAAACAGGTTTATTCTTGTTTTGTAAATTCGCGTTTCGTACACAAAATTAATTATTTAGTTTCCGACATCTCGTTTCGTACACCAAAAAGTGAGGTAGGTTCCTTTCTCTGATGGTTCATAAAATATGGTGAAATAAATTAAAACTAATTTTATAACTATATATCAAAATATTTATTGCTTACAAATAAGATACAGAAATATAAAATATTTATTTAGATAATAGTGATATTAAAATAATCTTATAATAATATATGTTTTAACTATCTACCTAAACCGAAAAGTTTACTGTTCTTACTTTTAGTGATTTATCACGTCTGAAATATAATTCGGAAAAATAAAAACCGCTTTAACTAACCAGAACCAACCACGACCGACCAGAACTGAAGGCTTTTGAATTTGTCTAAATTATCCCTACGTTTGATTAATCATGGCAAAATTGCGGCCTGAACGGAAAAGTTTACTGTTCCCAATTTCAGTGATTTATCAGGTCTAAAATATAATTGGGGAAAATAAAAAGCCGCTTTAACTAACCGGAACTAACCATGACCCACTAGAACTAAGAGCTTTTGAATTTGTTTAAATTATCCCTACGTGGAAGTTATTAACAAAATTTTTAATAATTTTCAGTATGGTATTTATTTGGTTGGTTATTTGGGTCGTCACAATGGTCGGTGTCCTAAACAAGAAGCATAAAATTGATTAAATAATTCAGTGTACAAAACGAGAATATTTCAGGTAAATTCCTAAAGTGAATTGACAGTCGTGTTTTTGAGTTTCTTAGTAAAATAGATTTTTTTTAATGGAACACTTTGTATATTTTCTTACCATAAAAAGATTATTTAAAGATCTTTAAAAAAATACCACACTGGATATTAGGCTGTCCCGTCCGTGTATGGGGAATATTTTTTTTTGAGCTACGGATACGCAAGTGGTATCAAAAGTTGCGTTTTGATACAGAGATTACGGTTATCATTAAATTTAATTAAATATTTGTCATCTTCAGGCCTCTATCGGTCCTTGAAGTTTCTAAAATTGGCAATTTTTAGGGGTTTCGTAACATTAACTCTAAATAAATCATACACAATTTTGAGCTACGGCTACGCAAGAGGTATCAAAAGTTGCGTTTTGATACAGAGATTACGATTATCATTAAATTTAATTAAATATTTGTCATCTTGAGGGCTCTACCGGTCATTGAAGTTTCTAAAATTGGCCATTTTTTGGGGTTTCGTAACATTAACTCTAAATAAATCATACACAATTTTGAGCTACGGCTACGCAAGAGGTATCAAAAGTTGCATTTTAATACAGAGATTACAATAATTATTAAATTTAATTCGATACTTGTCATCTTGGGGCCTCTACCGGTCCTTGAAAATGGAAATTTAGGTGACTTTTAAAAAAATAAGAATGCCGGTAGAGCCCTCAAGATATTTTTTTATCTATTTTTTATTATTTTTATGGTAACCTACAACTTATAACGCAACTTTTGAGGGGTCTTGTGTAGCGAAATTTGAAAATAAATTACGGGACACCCTACTGGATATGTCTATCTTTAAAAGTCTGGGAAATATGGGTATCGACAAGAGTTTGCACTCTGTATGCATTTTTTTAAATGAGACACCTATTATTACCAATAAAAGGACCTTTTAAAAAGCTTTAAAAAAATACCACATTTGATAGGTACATTTTAATACTTTCGGAAATATGGGTAACCCAATCTGAAAAATAATTTTACAGGTCCACAAAAAAAGTGGTATGTGCTGGTTGTCGGGCTAAGATTTTCTGGCGTATTTTTTTCCGCTGAACACGACTCTGAAGTGAAAATTGGGGGTCAAACAGCAAAAAATCGAGAAAAGGCGTAATTTCTGATATTAACGATTTTTTTTAATTTAAAACGTCAATATCGCTAAAACTATGAAAGATACACGAAACTTTAGATGACATAGTCAATGTATTTTTACAAGACCTATAATTTAAGTTTTATAACCTTTTTGTCTAAATGCAGTATTTTTCAAGTTATAATTAAAAACCGAATTTTCGGGATTTTTTTAAGGTACACCCCTAAAAAAAATTAAAAATTATTTTTTTTATATTTTTGGATTTTTTCTGCAAATTTTGAGTGACTTGGAATTAAATAAATAAAATAAATAAATTAAAGTTAAAAAAAACTCAAAAATCACATTAATAAATATTTTTTTTTCTATTTTGAACTGAAATTTTTGTCAAAATTGCATTTTTGTTTATATCTCCTTTATTATTTATCTTATCAAAAATGTTTATATAATTTTTTATATACACAATTTGAGAAGCACTTTTTTTTGTTATATGAAATTTTGTGTATATCTTATAGTTTAGAAAGTCGTAGTCCAAACATTCCGTATTAGCAGGTTTTTGCCGGTAAATGTACCGATTTAATTTACGATTCCTTATTTTTTGTCAAAGACAAAATGTCATCAATGTAAGACTTAAATAAGACACAATAAGCAGAGAATCCATGTATCTTTGCAAATATGGTTGGATATTGTAGAGAGAGAGAAACAAGTAGAAGCCGCCAGATAATAATATCATACAGAAAAAATACTAGATCATGATTTTTATCGGTTTTTTGGTTTGTCCGACACCCAGCACACACCACTTTTTTTCTGGACCTGTGTTTTTTTTAATTTTCATTATATCTAGAGCTCTAAGCTGTAGGCAGTTGTTCCTATAGATATAATGGAAATTAATTTTTTTTCAGATTTAGATGCTTATATTTCCAAAACTATTTAAAATAGACCTATCAAATGGGTATTTTTTTAAAGATCCTTAAAAGATCTTTTTGATGGATTAAAAAAATGGCCCATGAGGTTTCTCATTAAAAAAAAGGCTATTTTACTATCAAACTCATGTCAATGTCTATATTTCCGAACATATTAAAGATAGACATATTAAATGTGGTACTTTTTAAAGATTTTTAAACGATCTTTGTCTGCTAATAAAATATACAGGGTGATCTATTTAAAAATGTTCATTTACTACGAAACTAGAAAAGACGATTGTCCATTGTTTTGTGCATTCTTTAATCCTAGGACAAAAGAAATGCCACTAGTTTGCTGATTTAATTTGAATGACCCTGTATAAAGCCTTCCAATCGCTGATTATTATTATTAATAAAGGATTATCATTTTCTACAAATAATTTTATTTCAGGATGTAGCTATATTACCTCAACGTAACATTTTATGTCTTAAAGTGACTAAAAGCATCTACCTGCTATCAAACGATAAAAAAAGCTTTACTCCAAAAGATTTTCACTTAGACCAAGAGCAGGAAAAATCTCTGGTGGTGCTTCTTTGTTGGATGGGGGCCCAAAGAAAATATACAGATAAATATGCTGATATCTGGCTGCAAAAGGGGTTTGATGTTTTAACTGTTAAAGTTAATTTGTGGCAAGTATTGTGGCCAGTAACAGGCAGCCAGGTAAGCTTTCTATTTCTTCTACTGCTAGCACCAAATTATAAATTAAATCTCAAGTATGCCCTTCATGGAAAAGGAAATAACTCTTTACTTTAATGGTTTTTACGTTTTTAATAAATTATACAGGGTGTCCCAGAATATTGTGACAAGTTCTCATAAACTTTTTTCCTACGACCCTCCCCTACGGAGATACAGGTACATAACGAACGCCTTTGGAAACCGTTTTTTTTATAACTTTTAAAATACTGGGCGTAATTTATTTTTTTTCTAAAATGAAGGTTACGAGATAAGTCTTCTTAAAATAAGCCCATTAAATCATATTTGGCTTATTTAGTTTGCCTGGGACGGACTAGCTCTGACACAATAATTGCAATTTGTCTATTTTTGGATAGCTTTAACCTTAAACTAAAAAAAGGTGGTACAATTTTTAAAAATAAATCATTTATTATTAATAACTGTAATACCCAATGAGCTGTTAGGTTAACTGGAGAAAGCATCGATTTGGGATAAGCGTGGCATCATATACGCACATTCTAAGGTTCTGCCTGGCGATGAATGAAACATCTGTACTTAAACAATAAAATCCACCAAAACCTGGGAAAATGGTTACTACAGATACTATTTTGTCGTAAAGCGTGGCTGCCAAGTATCTTTCTGTTTCATTTACTTGATAGTATATTATGATTAAATTTTACTTAATGTATTCTTAAAATTACATCAAATTAAGCTCTACGTTTGTATTTTAAACTGTGAATAATATTTGTTATATTTATTACTATAAAGTATTACACACAAAAGTAATAATGTCAAAATACTATTTTGTTTTTGGACAGCTACTAATAAAGGCGCGGCAACGTGACAGCAGTGCATTTTTCGTAAAGGCGTACTTCGGCCAACGACTAATAGTCCTTGTACTTCGGCTACCTTCGGCTTCGCTCGACAGACATTCAATATGGCGTTTTAGTATAAATGTTTCTTTTTGCGACAATTGTTTAAATTTAAGTTTTGTGTAAGTACTTTTAATAAATTAAAATGGTAAGGCAGTGCCAAGTGTGTAAAGTGACGAATATGATTCTTGGATGATCATTTCACAAGTAAGTACAAACTATGCTTGTACCATTCTATCGCCAATAATAAACACTAACCATGTTGGGCGCAGCTCTCGATTGCGTTTATGCATGAAATGCTTTCTCTATCTATGATGGCTCATTGGTAATACCACTTTTGATATTTAAATGAAATTTGGCATACGTGTATTATGTACCAAGAGGCATTTTTAAGTGTACCACTTTTTTTTTTATTTTTACCAGTGCGTACCATTAATGTCTGCCAAAATAGGCAGGTCAAATTCCGTAAAAAAATGTGGTACGCAAAAAATACCTCTTGGTACATAATACACACAGATTTAATATCCTACGGACAAGATGGGTAACGTTCTATTTAAATGCGTTATAGGGAGGTGGCGCAATCATAAATAAGGAATACGTTGACATACGTAAAGAAAGTCTATGAGAGATAGAGATTTCCATAGGCGTAACAATTACAATTTCGAGAGTTTTAAATAAATATATTTTTTTTAATTGTTCACATAATATGTATTTCTAATTATAAGAATTTTAATTATACCTATAAAAGGATATGGATTTGATTAATTTAAAAAATTCATGAAAAAAACAAAAAATATTTTTTTATTTTTTGAAGTCTAAAATTAAAAGAAAATATTTATTTTAAACATATTAAATCCGTTTTTATTGTTTTTTGTTCACTTATTTAACAACAACTATTCTAGATATCTGTGTTTCATTAAAAATAGGTAGTAGGTTTATGCATAAATTAAACAACAATGCACCACAAATTAAACTTTATTAAATAGGCATATTTATTATTGGTTTTGATACAATATTAAATGAGTTAACATGCTTCTTACTCTGTTTTTAACAAGATCTGATTTTTCCTTGTTTCATGATAAAATCGAATGGTGAAATATCTTTTTAAAATTAATTTTACTAATGATAATTGGTGCTTATCCAAAAAATCATCATCAAAAATATGATCACTAAATTCATTAAAAATTTTTTGGGGTAAAACGTTGATTGTTTTATTAACTATAGCGTTCATTACTTGACTAGAATGGGAGGATAATATTACATTTTGATTCTGTCGCAATATTTTTTCACCCCATGTGCATATTTAACAAACAAATTTTGACGCTCTTACTAAATTTCCAAAAGTTTTTCTCCTTTGTAATAAAGATATTGATTCGTGGGTTTCTAAGAGGCAGATACATTTAGAGCATGTTATACATTTTTTAAACATTTGACAACAAACCCAGCAATATATACAATAACATCATTAATAAAAGATGATAACGCCATCCTGACAAGAAAAGAAATCAAGGCTATCAAGCTGTTCGCAAAGTTTTTGTATTCTTCGCTACTTTCTAGATCTTCTTTTTCGTCATTTAAAGTAATTTTTCTACTACTAACATTTAGTATCAAGGTTTCATCCAAATTAATAGCATTTGCTGTATCTGCTCCCCTCACCTCTCTTGAAATTAAAGTTTTTTGTAAGCAGAAGTAAACTGGCACATGTAGGATTATTATTAAATCCATGCAAACTTCTTACTGAACTGAAAAGTGTCTCTAAATGGTCCTGACTAAATTTGTAACCTAATAAAAATTTTAAATCTCCTCAATGACGTATTTGTCATATATGTTTTTTTAAACTTTCCATTCCAATAAGGAAACCGAGAAAACCAGTTTTTCTATTACTTTCCAGTATAGGTTTATTATTTAAATATAAATTTATTATATAGGTTTTCATTTCAGAAAATTTATTAAAAACTCGGGTACTGTTTCTTGGCACAATGCTTTTTATAAAAATATTTGGCAAATTTTGACCTAGAATTTAAGATATCAAAAACATCATTAAAAAAGTAGACAAAATTTTGCAGTTTCTGCAGCTCCTTTAAATTTTTCTATTTTTAAGTCTTTTTCTAAAAAGGTGAGGGCATCAGATACACTCCTGCTAAACACTTGTGTGGCCGTTTTAACTTTCATTTTTTCTTTGCAAAATTGATGTGCTTGTTTCGAATTTTTGCCCCTGCTGATAAACCTTCGTCATTTTGAAAATTTACCAATGTAACTAGGTATTCCCAATTTATTATTTTCCTTTCTTTTGTTGTTATTATTTTCAATTCTCCCAAACAATTTCTTATTAATTTGATCATATGGCAAATATCATAAAATATAAAAACTCTTTCTTTGGTAATTGGATGACTAAAATAAGTTTTTAAGTTATCAAAATCAGTTAAGTTTGCCCCCAACTGCTTAGCCATACTTATATTTGCTGCAGCACCGTCAAAAGTTATTGATGTTATTGTTATACCTGAAGGATGTAAAAATTCCAAACACATATTAACTAAATTGGCTCTTTCGGCACCAGACAAGCCATCAATAAAAAAGTATCCTACTGGAATTTTCCAGTTTCCATTGACACTTGTTACCAAAAAAACAATGGCTTCTTTGGCCTGGGAGAGGGAATCTGATGATACATTTGCTCCAATATCTACGTACCCCACAAATTTCTTCCCTGTCCACTCAATTTTTTTCCTTATTGACATTTCGTCAATCACTAAGTTTCCATAGGTGGGTTTACCTTTGTTGATATTTTCTTTTATTTTAAGGTGCAGTGCATTTAAAGCTTCCTGTGTGAATCCTGGCTGACCATCAATTTTTTGATACCATTTGGAAACTGTTGATGGTTGTGGTAAAGATTTATTAAATTTTTCACGGACATAATTATAAGCTCTTGGTGAATAAAAGTGCAACGTCAACGCAAATGCCCTCAGTCTTGGAGTATATTTTTGATTCTTCGAACCTTTCAAAATCTTGTTAACAATTTCTGATGCTGGACCAGGTAGAGCAATCTAAACATAAGATGTATTTGTCTTACTGATTTGTATGTTGAAATTATTATATACCTATTTACCTCAACAACTTCTTGAGCATGCTCCGATATTAGGTTTTTTTGTTTCAAAAAACTTAACAGTGACTTTAAATTTGTCACCTTTTTTCGCATTCGTGCATTTTGCCTTTTCATATTGATGAATTTTTTTCTGTATAACTGCATCTTAGTTTTAGCCAAATTAAATGCTCGTTTTGAGGTTGTGGGTGAAGAAAAATCACCACTAGAAACTTCTCCAACATAACGTTTTATAGGTTTCCGAGACATTCTTACCCTAAAATTAATAACCACTATGAATCATGATTAAACAACTTACATCAGCAATAATTCTTATAAAAGTAGAAACATATTTTAAAAAATTACCGCTTAGCAGATGGTGGTGATATTCCAAAATTGGATCCACTTGCGTCTGATGTTGATATAAACGAAGAACTGAAAAAACCTATTTTTATATTTTTTTTTAATTAATAATTTAGGCCTACTAACCTTTTCATCGATGGACTAATATTTTCATTCTGTGTAGTTTCAACATTGGTGAATTCAACCATATCTGAAACTGAGTCTTCTGGGGATGCAGTTAGTGTATCACTTCTATAAGAAGCTGTCAAAGTTATTTCTGAGGCACTATTAATAGTTATGGTTGAAGAGTCCGAGTCTGAGTTTTCAGCTTTTCTATACATGAAATTAACACTAAATTATAGGATTTTACAAACAAAATACCAAGTACCCAAGAATAGGTAAAAGTAATACATAATACAAAGATATTAAAAGTTAAACACACCTTTTTTTACTCTGAGGTCCAGTTTGTTCAAATCTGACTTGTAATGATAGTGACGACACAGAGTCATTTTCAGTCCTATAAAAATCAAGATGAAAATACATATATGTAGGTACCAATTTAAAATTATAAAACTAACCTGGATGGCACTTAAGCAGTGCTTGTGCTAGCAAGAACTGGAACGGGAACAGCAGAGGCTTTCAAAGTTCTAGCTCCGGTTTTTAAATAATTATAATCTCCACTACTAAAATGGTCGGAACAAACATATGTCCATTTAGCTAATGAAGTAGATTCTAGTTTCAATGATTTTAACCATATTCTTTTCAGCTGGGGATTATGAGGGATACTACAAAAAATTAAAAAAAAATAAAAATAAAATTAATAACTAACTAAAAAAAACTCCAACACTGAATTTGTCTCTTTTGAGTTTGTTTACTTACAGATGGAATGATAAACAATCCCCTGGTTTTCCTCTTTTTTTGCAAACCACACACTTATTAGTCATTTTAAATATTTTCGGATTAACAATAAATATTGGTTTTCGTTTTTATTAAAAA
Organism: Listronotus oregonensis; assembly: GCA_019359885.1. Classification (NCBI taxonomy): domain Eukaryota; kingdom Metazoa; phylum Arthropoda; class Insecta; order Coleoptera; family Curculionidae; genus Listronotus; species Listronotus oregonensis. The sequence goes on from JAHBCN010000129.1 coordinate 85,604, forward strand.
AATTCACTTTTAAAACACCGAAAAACTCCACAAAATTTAACGAATCGTCAAGAAAATTAAAGCACGACAAATGGCGTAAATATTTACGTTGGTACACGTCATGGTTGTCAGATTGAGTAATCGGTAAGGTTCGGTTGTTGTCGGGACCGATATAGTTGGTTTGACAAATCGTGTCTTGTTTACATTTTGCAATAAAAAGAGATGCATTGAGAGTTTACAGTTTTTCAGAAATATTCTATATAAAACCAGCGTAAACAAATCGAGAGAGAGAACATGAAAATATTTGGAGAGAGATCTTTGATCCATATTTGTGATTTAGTTACCCATCTTGTCCGTAGGATATTAAATCTGTGATAATACACGTATGCCAAATTTAATTTAAATATCAAAAATGGTAGTACAGTTATTAATAATAAATGATTTATTTTTAAAAATTTTACCACCCTGTATCTCAAAAGTTAAGACGTTTAGGACATACGTTCATATAAAGTTTTCTTTTTGAAATGGACCCAAAAATTGTCTCCTTAATTATTGACGTTTATTTAAAAAACACCCTGTATAATGTAAAAAACTTTACCAACCAAAAAATCTTATTTCTCGTAAACAGTTGATTTTACCGACGTAAATCAGGAATACCTTCTTTTTAGTTTAACGTTAAAGCTATCAAAACATAATATTGTTGAGCCTTTATCATACAGGGTGTTGGAAAAATTGCAATTATTGTGTCCCTGCCCTGCAACCTAAATAAGACAAATATGATTTAAGGGGTTTATTTTAAATATTAAATTACACCCAGTATATTAAAAGTTTATTAAAAAAAAAAGATTTCCAGAGGTTTTCGTTATGTATCTGTATCTTTGTAGGGGAGGGTTGTAGGAAAAAAGTTTATGGGAACTTGTCACAATATTTTTAGGTTTTCTATTGGATTCCCAGAAATTGCCCACATATTCTGGGACACCCTGTATGTATCAACTGTTAAAAGAAGTAATACAGCTAAAAAAGGTCGTAGGCGATTTTAAAATTTTTTATTTAAGCCCTGATTTCTTCCTTAATGACTTGACAGGTTGTGTAAAATGTATAGCATCTACTTGTCTTTGTCACTACTCGTAAGTAAATGTTATAATACATATCTATCATTTTCCTAATCACGTTGTTTTTTATCTTAAAAGAGTTCTCAAAGGTTTAAGGCCTAAGTGCTAAAGTAATATGGGTGTCTTAAGTGTGATTGGAATAGGATTTTCTAGTGTTTAGTCCAATAACTGAAGACCTAAAAGTACCCAAAGCTGAAAATAAATCTGTACAGTTTTCATTTGTGGCTCAATTCTTAGGTCTTCGCGGATGCTTTCGAGCCAGAAAAAGTTTATCACGATTCCGACGTGGGAACCCGCTGAAAATGGCTCCTCAAAGTCTCAAAAATGAGTTTCCGCGAATATCTGTCAAAATATGCGAATTAAAGAATTTTTGTAAAAAATGAAGATGACCTCAAAATCTACAAAAATAGTCCTTACCATTTTTTTCGCAACACTAATATTTTTCGAAAAAACGGCCGTCGAAAAATGCATAACATTCTACACTGGATAGATGTGGTAGTAGGCTAAACAATGCAGATGGCCAAAACAATTTTTTATCAAAACGCAAAAAAGATGGTGAAGGACATTTTCTGGGATTATTAAACACTTGCTAAGGTCTCATTATAAAAAAAATGTTAATAACGAAAATTTAAAAAAAAATAGCAATAAATTAAAGAGATACTCTCAAAATATTGTAAAAAAAACTTTGAGCGCTTTTTTTAAAATTCTAGAAAATCAGAATGGACCCAAACTCATATGCAATGATATGTATGGGTTTTCCTATTTCGATGAACTTTAAGTGATTAAAAAATGTACATTATTGCCCGAGTAATGGAACAATTCGTCCGTCCGCTTATAAGTAATTCCATGAAGATATCGGATTTCTAGCGGTAGAGCGGCAGCTGAAATGAGGGGACTTTTGGATCCCGTTTCCCCGAAAACGAATTTCGATTTTTCGAAGAAAATTATAAGAACCATTTTTGTAGATTACAAGGCGATCTTCATTTTTTGTCTAAACAAAAATTCTCCGATTTGCATATTTTGCCAGATATTAGCGGAAACCCATTTTTCGGGCCTTGGGGGGCCATTTTCGGACCTTTTCCACCTGTTAATGTAGATAAACTTTTTTTTGTTCGAAAGCATCCTCGAAGACCTAAGAATTGCGCTACAAGGGACAACTGTACAGATTTATTTACAGCTTTGTCCCTTCATTTACTGGACTATTTTCTGAATCTAATGGTGCAATAAAAACGTTTTCCAATTTTTCTTTTTTATGAGTTATTTGAGCGATATAATATGTATACCTATTATTCTGAGGAAAATAAAGAATCAATAGACTATTTCCATAAAAATGTGATAATTATAATAATAAATCATTTTAAATTTTAGGTTGTAGCCGCTCATACCCTTAGGTTCCTAGAACAAAATAAATCTTATTCTCAGATAATGCTTCATGGATTTTCTGTCGGTGGATATGTATGGGGGGAACTTATGGTACAAATCACGCAAAGCAAGGAACAATATCAACATATTTTAGATAGGATTGTTGGACAAGTGAGAAACTTACGGTCCGAAAGCTGGTAGACATTTTAGGGTAGGTAGTTGAGGCACTATGAAAACTTCTACAATGGTTCTTTTATAATACCTAAGCATAAAAATAGAGAGCTAGTTGTATGGTAGCGGGGCTAAACGGCACTTTGCGGGAAATACGTGTACAACGTTTAATGACAGACTCCGGACGTCAAAATAACACTATTTAAGCTACCTTACCTATATCCAAAATTGCTTTAGTTAGCCCGCAGAGGGCGTCAAAGATTTAAAGAAATATTGTTTTTTTTTCTAAATTTTTCAAAAACGTGCAAGTCAATTTCAATAATTTTTGGTGATGAGTCTCGTGCTATAAAATGACGTTTGCTGTTGGCACAGTTATCCACTCTACTTAACCTAAAGTATTATAAAAAAACGTGACGTCATATGTACCTATATCTTCTGATTTTTTATGTCATTGACTTACTGATAAATTAGATACCACTTTCTGGTAAAACAATGTATTTGAAAGAATTTTTTTCTCCTGCAAAATTTTGCTACGATAAGTGTTTATGCCAAAAAAATCATTATTAATTAGGTGCCCGGGCAAGATATTTTATTAAATACAATAAGAGGTTATTACAAAACATTGTTTGCTGGTGTTTTCATTATGTTTTTGTGGCATTTAATATTTTTGTTGACAAATTGTTGTCAGAGTTTGAACATTAAGACCACTTTTTTTATAAAATCTTTTACTATTACGGTAAAATATGGACAACTATACGAATTTCAAAAAATGGACGTCAAAGTGTTAGGGTATACATGGAGAGATATCCTGACCGTCGTATACCAAATCACCAAACATTTGAAGGTAGGGGTCGTAATCGGACAACGCGAACTGTCGAAAACAAAGAGGAAATTTTGTTAAGAGTTGAAAAACAAACCAAGTATCAGTACATGCCGGTTGGAATGTAAGTTGGCGGTTCCAAAAACCACCGTAAATGATATTTTAAGAGAACAATTGTTGCACCCGTATCACATCCAAAAAGTTCAGGAACTTTTGCCCATTGATCCTCCCCAGCGGCTCCTATTTTGTCAATTCGTTCGGAACGAAAGAATTTATGATCTAAATTTTAGTAAGAAAATATTATTTACCGACGAGGCGACCTTTACAAGATTAGGAGTTACCAACCTACACAATGAACATGTTTATACCGATGAAAATCCTTATATGGTATTATCGATCGATACCTTATTTGGTCCTGTAATATTACCAGACAAATTGAATGGAAATATTTACCTTAATTTTTTGCAAAACACTTTGCCAATTCATCTGGAAAATTTGCCCCTTATAATTCGGCAGGTACTGTGGTATATGCATGATGGAGCGCCACCTCATTTTTCCGTGGCTGTTCGACGATATCTTTATGACCAATACCCTCATTGGTGGATTGGAAGAGGCGATGATGCACCAGTACAATGGCCACCACGTTCTCCGGACCTAAATATGTGTGATTTCTTTTTGTGGGATGCTCTTAAAACCGAAATTTACAAGACTCCTGTGAACACGCGCGAAGAATTATGGCAACGAATTTTAAATGCAAGCAACCATCTTAATAATCCCGAGACATTAAATAAAGTTCAAGTTCATTTTTTAAGATGTGTAACTAAGTGTATTCAACAAAATGGTGGTCATTTTGCACATTTGCTTAATTAATGTTTTGTTTTAATCGAGTTTTTTTATTTATTAATAAAATATTATGCCCGAGCACGTAATTGAAAATGATTTTTTCTAGCATAACCACTTATCCTAGTAAAATTTTGCAAGAGATGAAAAATCTTCCAAATACATTGTTTTATCAGAAAATAGTATTTAATTTATCAGTAAGTCAATGACATAAAAAATCCAAAGATATACGTACATATGACGTCACGTTTATAATACTTTAGGTTAAATAGAGTGGATAACTGTGCCAACAGCAAACGTCATTTTATAGCCCGAGACTCATCACCAAAAATTATTGAAATCAACCTGCACGTTTTTAAAAATTTTAGAAAAAAACAATTTTTTTAAAATCTTCGACGCCCTCTGCAGGCTAATTGAAAAAAATTTGGATATAGGTAAGTTAACCTTTAATAGATTTATTTTGACGCCCGGAGTCTGTCATCAAACATTGTACACGTATTTTCCGGACACCCTGTATACATTGCCAGACAGCTCATTTCGCTAGGACATTCTACCTGCCAGGTGATCAAAAACGTAGTACATAAGTGCGAGTGAACAGAGGGATATGGGGTAAGTTAAAGTGCAAGAGAAGCGTATATCGGCCGCTGTCTTAGCTGAAAGACGTTGCGATGTGCTTGGCTCCCGCCAATCCACGTGATTTACAGCACCCTCAGGTCTTTACTAAGCATTTTAATATAAATATATATAAAATATAAATACCTTTAAAAAAATTATCATCCATTTATTTATAAATGAAAAAGGTTATGGTAAATTATTTTTGTTTATATAAGTTAGTATATTTAAACATTTTTTTAATGTATCCTCTGGTGACTAATTTAATTAATTTTGTAATAATGTCCACTTCAGCTTGAATCGCAATGTCTTTCAGCAGAGACAGCGGCCTGTATACACTCTCTTGCACTTCAACTTACCCATAACGCTGTTCACTCGCACTTATGTATTACGTTCTTGATCACCTGGCAGGTAATGTCCCAGCAAATGATCTGTCTCTTGACAGGTATATATATATATATATATATATATATATATATATATATAATAGTATATATATATATATATATATATATATATATATATATATATATATATATATATATATATATATATATATATATATATATATATATATATATATATATATATATATATATATATATATATATATATATATATATATATATATATATATATATATATATATATTATATATATATATATATATATATATTTTGCTCTGTTAAAATCTCGTGCCGATCCAGCCCTGCTACCCTTTAGCCAGGTCTGCATTTTTGTGTTTAGATATTATAAAAGAACCATTCTACAAGTTTTCATAGTGCCTTAGTTTTGATTACTACTTTAAAATGTCTACCAGCTCTCTTACTATTTATTTATTTGTTACAATTTAGAAATAATTTTATCGATATTTGAAGTAACGACGGAATTCGACGTAATTTTAGATAAAAATCGTTTCAGATAAAATTGTAAAGGCACTTTATTCACAACAACGATAAAAAAATAATGACCAGCTTTTAAAAATATGTTAAACTTTGTTAAAAGTATAGGTATTTACGGAATGTTCTGATTGTACCTTGTACCTAATGGTACAATTATACAATAGTCAAATTTATCACAAGATATTCTTCGGGATAGATACTCGCCATGCAAACATTCAAAAGGGGACCATTTCGGTCCATGTCCTAGAATATAGACTTATGCACCAAAAGACACGAAGATCCTTACTAACTTGCAGATCACGTACAAAAAAAACTAAAAAAAAACCTTTAAAATTAAGAATAGTAAATTATAGCAAAAAGTTTGTACCTAAGTAGAAAAAAAAATGTTCTGGTTAAAATAGTAACACAGATTAAAAGTTTACAGAAATTTTACTCAAAAATAGTTATCCACTTGATTTTATAAATAGTTGCTTTCCTAAAGTAAACAACCAAATTTAAAACAAAAATTAAAAAAGACCTATTACCATTTATTTCTACCATATTACCATTCTTGGTTTATCAAATAAAATTCAACCAGTAGGTACAATGTAATCTCCCAATTTCTTTTATGCCAATCGTCCCACTAGTCTTGTTCCTTCTAAATACATGTATGTTTAACCCCGAGACCGGTAGGTTGATATATTCCTGTGGGTTTTTTTTTGTTGCCCAAATAATGCCTGTCTTTTGCATAGGCGTGTGCAAGGTAAAGCTGGTGTGGGTGCCAAGATAATAATAATAATAACAATAATAATAATAATAATAACAGCAGCATAATACAGCAGTCTCTTAAAGTGGTTCACGAATATACCAGAGCTGTTGGAATGGAGTTCGGCCTCGACAAGTGTGCAAAGCCTAAGCTAAATAAGGGCCGGTACGCAAACGATTTAGAAGGTGACCAGCTTGCCGATAGTGCGCTGCTACGCCCTCTACAAAACAACGAGAATTATCGATATTTAGGAATCGACCAAAACCGGACTCAAGATGTTAAGAGCTGTAAAGACCGAGCTTAGAAGCAATTACAGGCGACGTTTACGGAGAATTTGGGAATCCAAATTATCTGGAATAAATAAGGTTCTTGCTACTAACATGCTAGCAGTTCATGTATTGCTTTACTCTTTTGGAGTGGTTAAGTGGATGCGAGAGGAAATACGCGAGCTGGACGTCAGCACACGAAAAATGGTGCATCTTCACCGTAGCATCCATCCGCGCTCATCACGTATTTACCTCCCACGCCACCAGGGAGGTCGTGGCTTTTTAAGCTTCGAGTGTATGCATGATCGACTAGTTTTAAGTCTTGCTTGTCAAGTTGCCAATAGTACTGATCCACTGATGCAGCTGGTAAGAGCACACGAAATAGCTAATGTTGGAGCGTTTCTATTTAAGGCAGCGGAGCAAGCAGCGGAGAGATTCGGTCTCAGATTTGCAATAGATCCAAACGACGACCAATCACTTACAAAACTTGAGACTAAAGTCGTAATAAGTGCAGTTAAAAGAGCAGAAAAGCAGATGCTCTTAGAAGATCACATTAATAAGCCGCAACACGGAGTATTTTACCGAAACATAGAAAGACTTAATCTATCTCAAAACCTCACGTTTGGGTTTTTAAAATCTGCTGAGCTCAAGTCTGAGACCGAAGGTTTCCTACTAGTATGCCAGGATGGGGTGATAAACACATTGGTATACCGAAGTCAGTTTTCTAACATTCCTGATACTGCTTGTCGAGCCTGTCGACAGCAACCCGAAACACTTATGCACTTATTGTCAGCTTGTCCAGTGCATGTTGTTAGTAATTACATCCACCGACATAACGATGAGCTTCGGGTACTTTATTATCACCTCAGACTTTATTACGGCATCGATGAAACAGCAATTCTGCCATTTGCTCCCGGCGATATCGAGGCAGTAGTGGAAAATGACAACTGTGGCATATATTGAAATTATGCATTTCCAACTACGCATCAAGTTCGCGCCAATAAACCTGATATCGTTCTCCTTGATAAAAGGAATAATTCCATGTATGTGATTAAGTTCTCCGCCTCAGCGGAAACTAACATTGATATAAAGGAACGGGAGAAACGAGCCAAATATCAGGATCTTCTTGGCGAACTTCGGAGGCTCTATCCGGAGTATAACGTGCGATTGGTTGTCCTGATTGTCGGCGTTTTGGAAGGCATGAAGGAAAATGTGTTGGGGGAGCTGAAGTGTATTCCCGCATGCCAACATTCATCCGAACAACTGGTGATGAAAATGCAAAATTATGTTGTCCTTGGGTCCCTTCGTTTACTGAGGCAAATGAATTTGGCCGAAGATCACTGACCAAGCGGACGCGAGGAGTGGTCTTCGATACGAATGGCCTTCCGCATGACGCCCTATGGGGTCGGAGCCATAGGATACATCATGTCGGATCTTTGTAATAATAATAATAATAATAATAATAATAATAATAATAATAATAATAATGAAGTGAATAAAACTTGTTACGATACATTTGATACATTTGAATCTAAGGATTGTAATTTTTAAATCGGACCTTATCAAATAATAATTTTCATTACATTATATGGGTTTTCCGGGCTTCTTTGCCATGGTCTCTTGGTATTTCTGCCTGATGTTTCGTCTACTACTGCGGCAGACATTATCAAAGGTGGGTCCGAGGTCGAAGAACTCTTCCTGACGGCTCACGGTTGACTGTTGACTGTTTCGTCAGGAAGAGTTCTTCGACTTCGGACTTACCTTTGATAATGTCTGCCGCAGTAGTAGACGAAACGTCAGGTAGAAATATCAACAGACCACGGCAAAGAAGCGGAAACCCATATAATGTAGTTAAAATCGGCCGTGAAAGCTTACACACTTCGATGAATAATTTTCATATTTTAAATACAGTAATCTTATTCAGACTAGTGGGGGTGCCACGGCACCCACGGCACCCACTGTGCGCACGCCTATGGTCTTTTGTAATTCAACGCATCCCATTCACACAGGATATGGTAGGCTTTCCTTCTCTTAATTTAGACAAAGAAAAAGTCATTAGAATTTTTAAAAAATAATGCAAAATTTGAATTATGCATTATTTATTTTTAAGTTTAAGGTTTATCTTTGACTAACAAAAATGATAAGTTTGTTTATGAAAATACTATAGAACAAATAAAGAAAAAGAATTGGAATCCTTAAGTTATTTTTATTGTACCACCAACTGTACTTTTAATTTTAATATTTTTGACGTTTCTTTTTTCGAAAAAATACCTCTTTCTGCACGGTATAGTTACTTTTAAGCGCAATTAAGAAAAGATTGTTATTTAACGCGAATAATAATTTTTTTATTAAAAAAAGTTGTCCTTACTAAAATTGATAAAAAGTGTAAAGTCATATAGCTTTTGTGAAACGCTTTTTTTTATATATTATATTTTTTTCAAAGGTATGGGATAGCATATGTGATATACCAGATATACCCCAGGGTTTGCCAGCAATTCTTTTTCCTATAAACAAACTGATGGCTAAAGTATTCAGTAAATATATGTTGTAAGTAAAAATATATCTTTTAATGTTAGATAGTCTTTTGTTTTTATTGTTATTTAAAAAAATATATATAAAATCTAACTCACTAGACAAATCACGTATTACTAAAAAAAACCAATACCAATATTAATAGTAGACATTTTAAAATAGGTATTTGAGGCACCATGAAAACTTTTTTTGCCAAAAATATTTTTAAGCCATCCTGAAATTTTACAATTTTTAAATTAAATATAAAATAAATCGAAATTTAAAATAATTTAATTAATGGGGCCCCAAAGTTTGTCAGGGCAGGCACTTTGAGATTTTAACACAGCAACTAACTATTGTCAAAGAGACAGATCATTTCGCTAGGACATTCTACCTGCCAGGTGATCAAGAACGTAATACATAAGTGTGAGTGAACAGCGGTGTAGGTAAGTTGAAGTGCAAGAGAGAGCGTATATCGGGCGCTGTCTCAACTGAAAGACGTTGCGATTCAAGCTCAAATGAAAATTAATACAAAACTAATTAAATTGGTTACCAGAGGATACATACGTCAGTAAATTAAACAAAGTATAAAAAGATAAATACAATTTACTATAACTTTTGTTATTTATAAGTAAATAGATAAAATTTTCAAGTATTTATATTCTTACAGACATTAAAAATATTTGTTTAGTTGATAGAAATCTAAGAAGTTAAAATTATTTTATGTCGGTTCATAATTTATTAAAACAAATTACCTTAGTTTTTGTCCATTCCGACGCCTTTGTGAAGTTTCCGAAGGGCACTGGAGTCATCCATTTTGCATCCTGTATTAAAATAATTCTTTCAGCTAATTCCGGACTTTTCCATTCTTTTTGACGTACTATAGAAGGCTAAGACCTAAGTTCGCGCGATAAGAAAACTACATAGTTTTTTCCGGGAAGGCGCTTGAAGGAGCCATATCGAGTGTTTTCTCGCTCGGAGATCAAGGAGAAACTTACGCCAAACGATGGAGTCTTTCTTCTGGGGCTAAGCGCTGTGAACGAAGATTCCTATACCGGTTATTTTTTGTGGGGCCAACCCACGAGGAATTTTTCTCACGGCGGAAGATGGATGCGCGCTCAGCAGGAAGTGATAGTTACTGACAGAAAGCGGTTATACGTAATACCACTAGCAGTCCTTGGTCGGATCGCCATTGTTTGTGCCTTACATCGATAATTTTTAGCTTAGAATTTAAGTTTTGGAAAAGTTCGGAATTTCTGGGGGTTACAGAACCCGAGTATCCAGAAGTTCTATCTACAAAGCCTGGGAAAGCTCACGTTGATAACAACGTGTGTCTGGAAAGGCGAGAGCTGGCTCTACGTTTACCGACGGACGCCAAAAACAGTAAAAACAAAGCAAATCATTTTTGCTAGGGCCATTGTATAGACGACTTTTGAAGCATTCAGTTATTAACAGAGACAGTTAGACCGTTAGCATAGTTAAATAATAAAAAGGTGAAAACAAGAATATCTACGTGTTTTTATACGAGGTGTTACCGAACAATATGTACTAAAAAATATTTATGCAATAAAGACCTCCTCATATGTGCTGTAAGTCAGCTGGTTCGGGAAGGGGTCAATCGCATCTTAACATCTTTCAGCTAAGACAGCGGCCGACATAGGCCCTCTCTTGCACTTCAACTTAACCCATACCGCTGATCACTCGCACTTATGTATTACGTTCTTGATCACCTGGCAGGTAGAATGTCCCAGCAAAGTGATTGTCTCTTTAACAATAATTCCTTTTATAAATATATATAAATATTGCTCTGTTAAAATTTCAAAGTGCCTCAAAAATATGTTTTCAATTTGTGTGAAAAAAAAATTCAATGATATGGCACTTTTTAAAAATTTGGGGGTCGGCTCAGCCCCACTACCCTTCAGCCAAAACATTTCCCATTTAATAAGGGTGACTGTATATGTATTTTCTAGATTGCATCTTAAAATCTTCGAGAAAGTTGTCACAAAACACTGGGTGAAATCAAGTCGGAGATTTCATAAAAACATGGTGCGAGCTCCGGCGTTGTTTTTCTTGAGCAAAACCGATCCACTTGGAACAGAAAGTTCATTTCGAAACGCCAAAGACGATTGGGAAAGATTAGGAATAATGGTAAGATAGATTATCAAAAGAGGTCTGTCTGTAAATCTATTATCTGCCCGATCTATCTTTTCGATCAATGAGTAAGAGTACATCGTTTAGGTACTTAACTCGGTAACATCTTAGAAAGTACGGAAGGTCGGGAATCGTGAAATAGTTAAAACGCAGATAGAAACAGTACAGTAGTGTGTTAATGAAAATTAAGTATCGGTTTAACAAAAATTGTTAGAAATTAAGAGATTTTTGTTGTCTCACTTTTAAGAAAAAAAGTTTGGTAGCTCCAAACCATAAATTTTTCTTTACAGTAAAAGTTAGTTTTAAGTCAATCAGTGTTTGTATCTTATTTCTAACGAGGGGACGGTCCGGGAGGTGAATCGAGTTATGGGCTCCCACTTCGCGTGCTTATAGTATGGGTAGGTACCAACGAAACCCAAAACTTGTAGGTGCCAACTCGGCTTTGTTTTCGAGAAATCGCCAGTCAAAGATGGAAGGACACTTAAGTACCGAATACCTAGTTTGTACGTCAAGACGATGAGCTATAATAGTAACCTAACGGCATGAATATCTGACTTACGTCCCGACGGATGTGCTTTTTTTGTTTTAAATTTTGTTTAAATTTATAACTTATTAATAAAAAATTACAAGAAATTAGAAAATAAATTTTACGCGCCTTTATTGATTAAAAGTTACGAAGTAAGCTGTGGTTACGAATTGAATGAATGAAAATACCCTTTAAACCTAGCCAGCCACCGAAGAAGAAGGACGGCAACTAGCAGGGCCGGCGCCAGAGAAAAATGTTGGGGGGGGGTCAAAAAGTTTAAGTCAATTTACTAGTCTAGAATTAATTGAATTAAAAACATATACCACAACTTGAATATCTAAATAGTAATCATGCTCATTTAAATTCCTAGGCGATATTGTTAAATTTGAGGATCTAGATGGGAATGTTTTATTTTAAATAATTTTTAAAAACCCAGGGGGCGTCGAGGGAGACCCCCTGACCCCCACTGCCGGCGGCCATGGCAACTAGTAAAGTGCTGAAAAGACCCTAATTTGGTAGGCAACGCTACAGGATAATGCGGTTTTATTTTAGTACGTTTGTTTTCTGTAAAATTGTTCAAAAGAGAAATACGTCCATAGAGAAAATGCTAACATTGCCTTAAAGAGTAAAACGAGTTTTGATTTAATTAAAGTTGTTAGAATTTTTAAACGTAAAAAACACAAAATAATTATTATGACAATTTTCTGCACAATTTTGGTTTAAAACGGCTTTTTAGGCAACAGGAAACAGTTAATAAATAATATATTATTACAAAATGGCAAGCGTTTATGAACAAGTATATAAAGTAAAATAGATTTTATTATTTTTTTTAGGTTGAATGGAAAATATTTAAAAAATCTCCCCACGTTGGTCACTTGAGGAAACATCCTAAAGAATACACTGCTCAACTTGACGTATTTTTAAACAGTCTTAATTTGATTAGACATTCAAAAACTGTAAAACCATAACAAGAAGCGAATAAAAGATACTGAAACATAAAGTTTTTTAATGCTGTACTTATAACCATACATTTTAAATAATGGTAGGAGAGCGCGTAGACAATTTGGCGTAGGTATTTAAGGCACTATATAAACTTGAACAAAAGTCTTTTTAAAATATCCAAATAAAAAAAACTCACACCTGGCTAAAGAATAACGGGGCTAAACCAACCCCTGATTTTTTTAAATTAGCATTTTTTTTTTGAAAAAAATAAATATTTTTGGGACATCCCAATAAAATTTTACTATTGCCTCTGGTTTAACTTTTAAGATTTAAAAAAAAATAATAAAAAATCAAATAATGCTTCTAAAATTTACATACGTCGATTTAATTAAACTAAAATTGACAAAATGCAAAATTCACCACAAATGTGCAGTTTTATATAAATAAAAATTTCCTTTTCCCTTTATAGCTCGAAAATTTCCACGAATCGGGAAATTTCTCACTGGTTGGTGGTTGGAATGATCTGCTCGTGTGCGGCTTACCGATCCCTACCATCGAGCGTCCAACAAGTTGATATATGTATATCGCAATCGTAGTTTCTAAATTTATGGTTTACAGTTGTTGCAGAAACGCATGTAGCAACATGAAAGCTATTTTACCATAGCCATAAGTAGGCTAACATTCTGTTATCTTTTTTTTTATAAAATATAAAAAATCTTGTCTAACCAGCAAAATTTTTAAATAAATCTTTGCAACACCGCTCTACCAATCAAAAAAATAACTGTACAAACCAGGCCAGTCGCATATTTCTGGCGCCGAACAAGCAGACGATATCGATGCACGAACTCCCGATGACGTAGCAAAGCTACGTCAGCACTATTCGTGCCGTTACGCAAGATCTTAATCCAATCAAAGCTCGAGTTTTCGTCGCGTACCGGACGGCCGAGAAACAAGTGCGTGAGAGGCTGAGCCGTCGGCTCCTTGCGGCACAAGAAAGAGTAAAATGAGAAAGGGTGTCGCGTCGCTTGGGCTGGGTGGCGGTGACGAAGCAGTAGGACAGTTTGCGTGGTTGAAAAAACCCGCTGTCCGACAAAAATGTTCTTTAAGTTGTTGATAGAAAAATGATACAGTTTTTCTATGGTAATATTCATTAGCATCTCTGTGTTTGGATCAAGAAATTTGGCTAACACACCTATTTCTTCAAACAGTTCATATCATAAAAAGTTTTGGTACAAAGTTGTACATTATTCTAGGCTATTCTAAAAATTTCTCTTTGTAAAGCTCAAAGGTAACAAAGTAAAAAAGGTGTGTAATAAAAGTGATTTGGGAGCTGTAGGAATGACAAGTTGAAAGTGTGAATTTCAACAGCGATTCATTAGGAATGGTAGCCAAGATAATATTTTAAAAAAATTATAATTGTTATTGAACAATCTTATAAGAGAGAAATAGAGCTTTGCCATGGAATTTGATTGAGATAGCTAAAAACAATTTTTCTTGATAAAGTGCGATAACGTAAACTGTGACTGAACATTTTACTCTTGATAAGATAATTTTTCAATAAATTAAACCAAGGGTCACAGGAGTGACAAGTGATACGGATTGTCCCAAAAAATGTACATATTTTGAAATTTTGATATGGAAGAATTCGACTTTTTTCTTGTGTTATAAAACACTTTCTTTTTGTGCCGTCGTGCTTTGGCGGTCAGAAAAAAAATATTTTACCAAACTCAAGTTTTTTTTTTTTTTATCTTGGGACAGTCCACGAAGGCTGATGCTTAAGTACTAACGTACCGTGGGTGTCTTCAGTGTGGTGAGAGGGAGTTTGTTCACACGGCACTTAAATTTTTGGAGATTGGGAGGAGAAGGAAAAACCTCTGCGGGCAGCAGGTTCCATAGTCTTGACACTCTAGGAATAAAGGAACGAAGAAAGCGGGAAGTTCGGGGCCTCTCCAACTGAACTGTAAAAGGATGCATAAAAGTTGCATGCATACGTGTTGCTCTGTTGGGAGCTGCCAGAGAAGGAATAATACTGGCCAATTCCTCTGAGCAGAAGCCGTGAAAATACCTATAGAAGAGCGACAGATCCCCAACAGCTCGACGATGGGCAAGAAGAGGAAGCCTTTCTATGAGCGTTGGATCATTAATAAGACGAACAGCTCTTTTTTGAATGGAGTCCAGAATGCTAAGTGTTGTAGGGGACGCCATTCCCCAGACATGAGAACAATATTCCAAAGAGGGTCTGATTTGGGATACATACAGAGTGTACAGATTGGAAGAAGAGAAATATTTTCTGGCTCGAAAGAGGAATCCAATCTTTTTTGAAGCTGCCGAAGCTATGGATGAAATGTGCTTGTGCCAGTTGAGGTTATTCTCAAAAGTAACGCCGACTAGATTAAACGACTCTTTGTTCTGCAGAACTTGGCCGCTCATATGTAAGGGATGAGCATTTGCAGACTTTTTTCGCGACAGCGAACATGACTGTCTTTTAGAGGCATTAAACATATACTACATCTACTGGTTTTAATATATTTACAAAGGGGTTGTTAAAAATGTTGTTACATTAGCCTTCACCAATTTAGGTTTTCCATAATGCTAATATATTAAAATTTTCTCAGAATCTGAGCAAATAGAACACTCCTGACATTGAACACTTACCTTTAAAATTAAACCAAAATTCTTTTATGAATCAGTTAAGTTTACAAATCAAAATGATAATAATGTTTAAATAATTGTGATTTTTTATTTATTTATGTTTTTTAGTTCATAAATTATTTTTTTTTGATTAAAAAAAAAGTGTTTAAGTTTAGAAGAGCTCAAATTGTGTTAAAAACTTCATACAGCAGAAATATTTTCTAAAAACAATCCTAAAGTCATTCCGTAAAGAATATTTCTTATTCATTTTCTTTATTTCTGTAAATAATCATAGTCGGGTGAATTTTTATGCAATATTGTGTTATTTCACATTATAAAATAGTTAATTTTTTAACTTACCTGGATCTTTAGAAAAACTATCCAAGTCAAGAGTTTTTGTTGTTGGACTAAACCGCTTATTCAAAACATGTAAAACATTTTTTTGGACGTCAATTTTAACATCATTGGTATTTGAAAAATTCAATATTATGCTTAATTTAAACTAAAATATTGAAATTGTTTAATTAACTTGTGTAGTTAACTAACATTAATCATTTAAGAAATTAAATTTAATAATTTACACGGGACTTAAATTTTTGTAAAAGGATGCATAAAAGTTGCACTACGTGTTGCTCTGTTGGGAGCTGCCAGAGAAGGAATTATACTGGCCAACTCCTCTGACCAGAAGCCGTGAAAATACCTATAGAAGAGCGACAGATCCCCTACAGCTCGACGGTGGGCAAGAAGAGGAAGCCTTTCTGTGAGCGTTGGATCATTAATAAGACGAACGGCTCTTCTTTGAATGGAGTCCAGAATGCTAAGTGTTGTAGGGGACGCCATTCCCCAGACATGAGAAAAATATTCCAAAGAGGGTCTGATTTGGGATACATACAGATTATACAGATTGGAAGAAGAGAAATATTTTCTGGCTCGGAAGAGAAATCCAATCTTTTTTGAAGCTGCCGAAGCTATGGATAAAATGTGTTTGTGCCAGTTGAGGTTATTCTCAAAAGTAACGCCGACAAGATTAAACGACTCTTTGTTCTGCAGAACTTGGCCGCTCATATGTAAGGGATGAGCATTTGCAGACTTTTTTCGCGACAGCGAACATGACTGTGTTTTAGAGGCATTAAACTGAACAAGATTTTTGGCGCCCCAATCCAAGATAAGTTTGAGGTCTTGTGAAAGAGATATTTGCATTGACCTGCGCTTGTTTTCGAAATCAGGATTACACGGTGGCTTAAGAAATTGAATACTAGAGTGGAGGGTACTATCGTCAGCAAAACTATGAATGGGATTGATTGTGGAAGAGAGAAGATCGTTAATGTGTAGAAGAAACAGCGTGGGTGCCAGCACTGAGCCCTGGGGCACCCCAGCATTAATTTGGTAGAAGCTGGAGGAATGACCATCTACACTAACTGATATACGTCGATTAGAAAGGAAACTGGAAAGCCAAGAGCAAAGCTTAGGTGGAAGACCGTAAGAAGGAAGTTTGTTAAGAAGCCCATCATGCCAGACCTGATCGAAAGCTTTGGATATGTCAAGAGCAACGATCTGGGATTCACCAAGAAACTCAAGGGACTTGTTCCAGTTGTGTGAGACAAAGGAAAGAAGATCAGCTGGGGATCTACTGTGACGGAATCCATATTGTCTATCATGTAAGATCTTATGCTTTTCCAGATACTTTAAGATTTGGGAATTAATGAATTTTTCCATTACTTTGCAAACAACTGAAAGAAGAGATATAGGTCTATAGTTGGAAGGTAGACTCTTGGATCCTTTTTTGGGGACAGGTTGCACACGTGCAGCTTTCCAACTCTCCGGGAAAATGCCTGTGTCGTAAGAGATTCGAAAGAGGCGAGTTAAGATGGGTGCAAGCTCGGGAGCACATTTTTTTAAGACGATTGCTGGTATGCCATCCAGCCCAGACGATTTTTTAGTATTAAGAGAAGAAAGAATACGCTTGATCTGTTTGTCTTTAAAAATTATATCAGACATTTTATGAGAAACAGGGACAACTGTTGGAAGGGGAAGATTAATAGGAGGATCAAGCGTAGAATTGGCAGCAAATTGTTTGGCAAATAGTTCGGCTTTTCCTTTGGAGGTAGAGACAATTCCATCTTCAGAAATTAGGGGTGGAAAAGATGTGCAAAAAGTTCTGACTAATATTTTTGGCAAAGGACCAAAAAGTTTACTGCCATTTGAGCAAGAGAGAACTTTATCTTTTATTCGATTGTTAAAACGGTCTTTTGAGATGGTCTGATTATACTGATTTCTTGCTATGATGCTAGCCTGTCGATTTTCGGGACTGGGGTTTTGAAGAAACTTTTGTGGGCTTGAAGTTTTAAAAGTCTGGCTTTGTCACAGGATTTAGAAAACCACGGTTTGTGATTTGAAGTTATGGGGTTCTTTTTAGTGTGGGGAATATAGGTCTCAATGCCTAGTTAAATTGTTTCGGTAATTAGTTTACATATTTCTGAAGGATCGTGAGTAGAAAAGCAGGTAGGATTCCAAGGGTAGCTGGCAAAGAAATCTCTTAGACCATCCCAGTCGGCCGAATTGTAGTGCCAGACGGTTCGTGGCGGCATGCTTTCAGTTGCCTCAAAATGAGTGGAGTATGATACGGTGACCAAACCATGGTCAGAGCGACCAAGGGGAGCAGTTACTGATGCTTGAGAGAGTTCGGGGGTGGAAGTAAGAAAGAGAACTAGGGGGTTAGAATTATGGGTGGGAACCCTAGGAAAGTAGTAAATAATTAGATTGGTGAGCGAGTTGCTGATTGCGAAATTTTCTGCTGCTCTGCCTTGTGTATCAGTTTTTGTGGAGCCTAGCCAATCCTTATTATGAACATTAAAATCCCCGAGGACGATTACTTCGGCCAATGGAAACTGGGAAATAATATTGTCGATCTTTATTGAAAGGAAATCAAAGAACTCGTTGTAGGAATGGTCAGACGGGGACCGGTATATACAGCAGATGAATTTAGTAGAAGATCTGAAAGTAAGTTTAAGTTGTTTAAGCCAAAGAATATCAGACCTACCCGATTCGAGGTTAGAAACCCTAACACAAGCCAGGTCGTTGCGAACGTAAGCACAAACTCCGCCATGGGGTCGAAAAGATGAAATGAGTTCATAACCTGGGAAAAGGAGGTGGTTGGTTGCTGTTTTGGGACTTATTTGGGTTTCGGTAAGAAATAGTATGTGGGGTTTGGAGGATTGAAGATAATGGTGAACAGAGTTCACGTTAGAGTTAAGCCCATATATATTTGTAAACGATATCAGACTTTTCGATGGTGGCCCCCCAAATATACCCCTCGCCCGGAGAACCAAATGGAGGGGTATTTTACCTCCGGATAACTTTACGTTCGGGTGTGCCATCATCATTATTTCCAAATTTTAGTAGAGTGGAAAAAAAAGAGAAAGGAAAAGAAAAGAAAGAAGAGGAAGAAGGAAAACTAAAAGAGAAAGAAGGAGGAGGAAGAAGGAAAACTGACTCACCGCCCAGAACTCGAAACGTACTAAGACTTCACGAGTCCTTTAAAGGGCAAGTGGGGTGGTGCCGCCTCAGGCGAGGAAAGCTCCTCTACGTACCACCTGCTAAGTGCAAATTAAGGGCAAATTTTGTGATTTTTTTTGTATAAATCGTGTTGAAATTTATACTGTAGTTTGATTAAACAAAAAAGCATCAAGGTCAAATATTTCTTAACTTTAGATGTTCCAGATCGGCGACGTCGTACGACCTTAAGTATTTGTATATATTTATGAATATTTAAAATAAATAGCTGATACGCCCCATTGGCGTATCACACCATATTTTATATATTGTATATTAGTTAAATAAAAAACTTGTGTACATTTATTCTTCTCTTTGTGTCATGAATAGTAATAGTCTCTTTACAGGGTGTCTTTTAAAAACCTTAATCTGCACCTATGAATTCAGTTTACCTTTAGCAGGCAGCGGGGTTTGTCTGCAACTACTTATAGAGCGGAAGCACAACAATAAATTAGTTTATCCTCTAACAGTACTAAGACTCGTGGTTTTAAATTAGAAGTTGGCGAGTTTGGTGCGTACATGTGTGATAACCATCGAGTATGCTTGATTTGAAGTTGAACTCGAGGTAATTTCGTACGAGCCGAGCATCCTTGGGCGTGTATGGGAGGTTTTATTCATTTAAAACTTGTTATTATACCATAATTATTTTCGATTGATTAAAACACCTGAACAAAAAATGTATTGCATTGGTTCAAAAAGTCAGTAACCATGGTTACTTACTAGGTGCTTTTTTTCAATCAAAAATGACCAGATTTATAGAGTAAGATGCAATTAATTTATTATAGAAAAGCAGATATGAAATTTTAGAGTACCTACCTACTACTGCTTTATGATGATAATATTTCTAATCCTTTTTGCAAGCCCAATACAAAAACGTTATTTTCACTAATTTAATTTAGATAATAAATATTAGAGAAAGGTTTAAACAAGCAAGTTATATTTGCATAACTTTTTCTATACTAAATTTGTATTTCTACTTGGTTATTAGGCAACCAAACAAACATGCGTAACTTCCTTTTATTCTAACCTCAAACCAATATGTTATGACAACATTTGAATGTCAACAATAAAAATTATTAGAAATATTTTTCAAAGCTTAAATTATCGTTATCGCAAAAAAATTATCATGTTTGGTAATTAAAACAATGACAGCAAATATTTATTTATGAGTGCTACTTATTTTCAAACGCATATTAAATATGTACTTCAGAATGCTGCCTTTGTGTGTGTTAATTTTTATTTTTCCCCAAGTTTTTTGTGATGGGGTGCTTTACTACCAACCAGAACAGGTCCACATTGCTTTTGGAAATAATATTCATCAAATTGTGGTTACCTGGTCTACATTTAGTGACACAAGCGAATCTATAGTGGAATACGGAATTGGAGGTCTAATTTTAAAAGCTGAAGGGTCTTCAACTAAATTTGTTGATGGAGGTTCAAAAAAACACACCCAATATATACATAGAGTTGTTTTGGATAATTTAACACCTAATAGCAAATACTGTAAGTATGATATGACTAGTGTATATAATTCACTAACTATTCTTATATTGTTTTTAAAAATATCTTTTACCACTTTAGTAATGGTCACAGCTAAAAGAAAAAACTTGATTTTTTTTTCAAAAGGAATTGGAATATGTATACAACAATATGTTAATATAAAAATATATATTTTTTTAGTTTATCACTGTGGAAGTAGCTTGGGTTGGTCCAATATGTTCTTTTTTAATACCTTGCCTGCTGGTGATGGTTGGTCACCCCATTTAGTTATTTATGGAGATATGGGTAATGAAAATGCACAGTCTTTAGTAAGACTGCAAGAAGAAACCCAGCAGGGATTATATGATGCTGTGTTACATATAGGAGATTTTGCTTATGATATGGATACTGTAAGGTTTTATGGAATTAATAGATTAAAACAATTTACATGGAAAATATAGTGTATTTAATACCTCTTCATATCTGGTATTAAAATGTAATAGTGTTGGAATTGGTTCATATAGTTCCATTTATTAATTTAATTATTTTAATATTATTTTTTCTTTAAATGGTAGTCTCGGGCATGGATAAAGTAATTATTTTTATTTTAAAAATATTTTAGAAAGAAGGTACAGTTGGTGATGAATTTATGAGACAAATAGAACCTATTGCTGCATATCTACCTTATATGACATGTCCTGGAAACCACGAGGAGGCATAGTAAGTAAATCCTGTGTTTTTATGTGAAGTAAAAAAGCTGTTCTTCTGGGTGTGCCTTAGGGCTAAATATTATGCAACAAAATATTGTATTGTCACGGTTAGTTTTTATTCCTAGGTTTGTTTTTAATAATTTAGTTTGTTTACCTTAATGCAGGTCGGTTTTCATTTTTTTTTGCAGTTTATTTTTGGCAAAAGGCTCCAAATTTGATTGTAATTGCTGGGTTACTTCTGTTTTTCTATCGTATTTGGTATCCTACCTTATGCTTTACGTTGCTTTTACCCCTCGTAGTATTATGTACTAAAAAATTAACATTGTTATTTGGGCAGCATGGGTAGGCAACTCAAAATGCGTAACGATGAGAAAATTCCTAGAATTAGCAGCGATGCGCGAGCATCCACTGTTACTCTTTGAGAAGGACGAAGGGCCGTCGGCCATGTTTTACGATTGGCACTTTCACGCCATTCTTCAAGGCGAGAACTAGGAGAATTTGCAGCTAACGGTATTCAAGCCATCTTTATAGGATTTGTGCTGCAAATTTCCCAAAAATCTTTCCCGATTTAAGTTACCTTTGGTTTTGTGTGGATTTTCTTGGTTTGCGTTGCCTTTTGGCTGTTTCGGGAAAGAAATCTGCATTCGGAATTGCAGTTTGACGCCGCGGGATCACGTGTTAGTGGAAAATACCCCTTAACATCTTGGGGTTCTTCGTACGGGCCATTATTCTGCTGGGCCATTAATTTATTTTGAAACGGTTTTCGTTTTGGTTTGGAGAGGCCATCAATTTGGTGGAAGTTTTCTTGGGACGGGTCAGATATAGTGACCAACTGTTAATGTGTTGTTTGTTGTTTTGGACACCATCCCTCTTCACAGTGTAGTGGCTGGCACACCTGCCATCACTTGGATTCAACAAAACAGGCAACATAAAAATTAACTTACTAACAATTTTTGTTTTAACACATTTCAAGAAACAATTTAGGACTCTACCTTTTAAATTTTTACCATATTGTTATAAATTATTTGCGGCCCTTTCTTGTATTTTTATTGTAATATTTTTTTGTAAATCTTAATTTTCTTATTGGTTTACAAATGGTGCACCTGGTCACTAAATTATTGGTAAATAATTAAGCGGTATTTATATATATTTTTTTATATTTCATATATTTTATAAATTGTAGACTTATATTTATAATATTTTTTTTTCTCAGTATAATTTTTTTTTAACAGTTATTAAGCGCATTCACCATTTCATTTTTATTATATATAATTTTTTTGTAAACTTTTAAAATTTTTTGTACATTTCGTAGCCGTGCGCATTCACCATTTTATTTTGATTAATTTTTTTTGTAAACTTTAAATTACAAATTTAGAATAAATTATATTAACTAGTTGTTTTAAATATAGTGTTTTATTTGGCTCGCCTAGTGTCTCCTTTTTCTAATGTTAATATTGTTTAGTAAAATTTTTCTTATCTTTGAGTGGTAGTAAAGTTGAACGAGAGTTCCCAATTAAATCTTGGAAGGTCTCTGCTAGGCCTGGCACCAAAAGCAGTGGCGCCCAGTTTAACCCCCCCTACTCTCCGGCAAATGAGTTAGGGCATTTTTGCACGCTCTCTCTGCTACTCACCTTCAACTTTACTGTGCCTTTGCTATTTATTTGATATTAATTTTAATAAAAAAAAAATAATATTTTTTTTTTAAAGGCTGCCAACGGCCAAATAAAAGTTGGAAAAGTGTTTTTAAGCCAAAACACTTGGGCTAAAGCAACTGCGTGACAGTATTGTATTCTGATAATACTTAGAATTATGATATTAAATTATAAGTAAAAATATACAAAGTGAATGTAAGTCAAGAATGAACGAGGTCATAAATAATCTTGACAGCTGATTTGTCAGTGACAACGTGCTACTAAATGTGGAAAAGTGTTTTTTTTATTTTTTAATGAGACAATATACGGGGTGGTGCATAGCCAGACTGGCCATAGGAAATCCCATGTAAATTTTGTTACATTGAAATATTGGCTCCCCTATTGAATTTACAACAAAACTGTATAAGACTTTTTTGAAGACGTTGATAAGATTAGCTCACATACTAAATTTCGTTTTTTTTTGATAAGGCAATTAAAAGTTATTTAAGAAACACTATTTGTAAAATCGTTGCATACCTGCTACATACCTTAATGAATCCACCAGTAATAAATAAAATGTCTTGTCAACTTTTTTAATTCACGTTTTACTTTGTATTAGTTATTTCAACATGTTTTACAGTATTGAAGAGAAAATAATGGTTGTAATCATTTAATAAATACAAGTAATTACATAGAACTACATAATGAGATTTTTACATAATTGAACAATTTTATAGGAAGGTGAAAAACACACTTAAAAACTGTCTAAAAATACTTTTTAACACAACACATTGAAACTAAAAGCTAATGTTTTTTAATTAGATGCTCAAACAGACCTCCGTTTACTGCTAAGCAATATCCTAAATGGTTATAAAATTCAGTTCTTACATTATGAAGTTGAAATGCCGATAGTCGATCGAACGCCGCTGAAATTGAAATTTTTAATTCTTCTAAACTTTGATAACTCAAATTTGGGTAATTGTCTAGAAAGTGGCCGCAACTCCGATTTTGACCAAATTTGGCATACGGGGGTTTTTTGGGGCGCTGATCACGAATCTGAAAAAAATATTTGGCGGAAACGTTTCGTTTTCGAGATATCCATCATCAAACTTGAAAGTCAAACTCTCATTTACACTATATTTCCTTCTTTTTGTACACAATTCTTGATTTTTACACTAAAGTGGCACACAATATTTTATAAACACCTTTTAAAAAGTTTTTTTTTTGTTTATTTTACACCTTTTTTTCGTTAAATGGCCAAGTATCACTTTCAAACGGGGCGGCCATGTTGTATATATTGTATACCTGGTTGCAGCGTTTGAAAGTGAATTTTTACAATTAAATGAAAAATAGGTATAAAATAAATATAAAAACAAGTTTTTAAAAGGTGTTTATTAACTATTGTGTTCCAATTTAGTGTAAAAATCAAGAATTCTACAAAAGAAGGAGAATAGTGTAAATGAGGTTAGTTGATTTTCAACTTTGATGATGGATATCTCGAAAACAAACTTTTCCCGCCAAGGTTTTCATATTTGTGATCAGCGCCCAAAAAAAAACCCGTATACCAAATTTGGTCAAAATCGGAGTTGCGGCCACTTTCTAGACAATTACCCAAATTTGTATAAATAACATTTTTGATATGACCCCAAAGGAAGAAGTCGTTTGGCGAAAGATCAGGAGACCTAGCTGGCCAATTTATGGTGTAATTTGGTCCTATAGTGTCCAAATCTCAAATGTCCAAATATACCCGCCCAAACGTTTACCTTTTGAGGGTATTGAGTCCTTGTAGATACAAATCTGTGTTCATTTTCTTTCCTCCAGTATCTGATGTTTTGAACATTTGGCTCATTGTTTAATGTGAAGGTGCATTCGTCACTAAAACAAATATTGCGTAAGAAGTCCCTATCGTTATTCGCCATTTCCATAACTTCAAAACAAAAATCTTTGGATCTCATCGCCTTCCCTTAATCCCTGATGTCTTTGATATTTGTACGGATGATATTTATATTTCTTTAATTTGCGTATTACTGCGCTGTGATCCTTTCCTGCAACTTTGCCAAGAAGCCTGGTGCTAATTCCTTTATTTTCTTCTACATGAAGTAAAACATTTAAATCGGCATTATTTTCTTGAGCTCTCCCATCGAGTACATTATTATTTCGCTCTAAGCAGTTGCATTTATTAATAACAGTACCTTTTGTCTCAAACTTATGAACGATATTTTGAACTGTTGTCTTACTTGGAATGTGTCTGTCAGGAAAAAACGTAGAGAACATATCAGATACTCTTCGATAACTATTTTCCATGTAATACCATTTAATTATTGTTATTTTATCTTCAATACTGTAAAACATTTTGAAATAACTAATACAAAGTAAAACGTCAATTAAAAAGTTGACAAGACATTTTATTTATTACTGGTGGATTCATTAAAGTATGTAGCAGGTATGCAACGATTTTACAAATGGTTTTTCTTAAATAACTTTTAATTGCCGTATCAGAAAAAAACGAAATTTAATGTGTGAGCTAATCCTATCAACGTCTTCAAAATAGTCTAATACAATTTTGTTGTAAATTCAATAGGGAAGCCAATATTTCAATCTATCAAAATTTACATGGGATTTCCTATGGCCAATCTGGCGATGCACCACCCGGTATATATTTTTACGATTTATTAAAATTTTTTTTATTAATATAATTTTAAGTTTTTAAATATATATATATATATATATATATATATATATATATATATATATATATATATATATATATATATATATATTTTTTATGTAAACCTAAGTTGATAAACCGGTTTTTTTGCAACAAAAAATAATTAAAAATTGAAAAACAGCCTGATACCAAAATAAATTAATCATTGAGCACTTAAAAACTATGAAAAATTGATAAAAATCCGGAAAACATCAAAAAACCACCACTTTTAAACCTTCAAATACTACAGATCGCCGGAAATTTAAAAAAAAAAAATCGATCAAACTCTTATACTGGTCTGAAATATTTAGACCAGGGGTCTCCAAACTTTCCAGCCTTAGGGCCATACTGATTACTCCAGTAAGCTCCGAGGGCCAAAACCATATTATCATTGTTGCCGGTGGTAAGAAGTGAAATAGTCCACTGATGAAAAAAAAAAGTCCGAAAAAGTACACAACGTTTAAAAAAGGCTGCAAATCGGACTAAAGTCCGCAAAACGGCAACACTGCATATTATTAATTTTCCTGTCATTATCTGTAATTTCTAGATTAGTCGTAGAGTACGAGCCATGAGGAGTAACGTGAGACGACATCTGGTGGACACAAGCGGAAATAGGTAGTACCTTCTATCGCTAACAGATGGCGCTAATAGCACGTACAGAATAATCTCGTTGGCTCGAGAAAGTTCTGGTGTCTTCCACTCACTTCTAGATGGCAGTAATTGGAATATATAAGAAGGCTAGTGGCGCAACCACAAGTCAGTTCCTATAACACTGTTGTTAAATAAAATATTGCATACCTCCTTAAAACGTGTTTGTGCGTGTTTAAGTTTAAGACATCTTTATAACAGTATTTTTGATTTGAATTGTTGCTTTTATTGTGTGAATTAGTAGTATGCAAAAGAAGCGAAAAATTGATAGTGAATGCAGAAAATTCAAAGATCAGTGGAACATTCAGTATTTCGTAATTGAGTCCAGTAACAAGGCGCTATGTTTGATTTGCAATGAAAGTATAGCTGTTCTCAAAGAATATAACATTAAACGTCATTATGAAACAAAACATTTTCAAAATTACTCAAAATATACAGGAAGTTTGCGGACAGGAAAATTCGAAGCTATGCAGCGCGGATTGAAATCGCAGCAATCTTCATTACCAAACTCAAAACTGAACAAGAGGCTGCAACTCGTGCCAGCTTTCGTGTGGCTCTTGAAATTGCAAAACGTGGAAAACCATTCACCGATGGAGAAATGATCAAAGAATGCATAATTGCAGTAGCCGAAGAAATGTGCCCTGAAAAGGTAAATTTATTAAAAACTGTCAGTATGTCAGCAAACACTGTGGCTCGAAGGGTAGAAAACATCGCTGAAAATATATCCTCTCAACTGTTCGACAAAAATGGACATTTTGAGTGGTTTTCTTTGGCCTTGGATGAGTCAACGGATGTGTCAGGTGTTGATTTATATTCGAGGAGTAGATAAAAGCTATGAAGTCACGAAGAACTTCTTGATATGTATAGTATTCATGGCACAACTACTGGTACAGATATTTTTTTAAAGGAGTTGAAATGGCCATTAATCAAAAGAACCTTCTATGGAAAAACTTGAAATGTATTACAACTGATGGAGGCAAAAACATGAGTGGGAAAGATAAAGGAGTGGTCGCTCTTGTGTCAAAGGCTGTAGAAAATGACGGTGGTTCAAAACCATTAGTCTTACATTGTATCATCAACAGTCTTTGTGGAAATGTTTGGATATGTCTGACGTTCTGAAACCAGTCATATCAACTGTTAATTTTATCAGATCTTTTGGGCTGAATCACCAACAATTCCGACAATTTATTGAAGAGATTGGCGAAACTGACTTACCTTATCATACTGCCGTACGCTGGCTTAGTTGTGGGAAAGTCCTTCAGCGCTTTTTTGAACTTCGAGCAGTGATCGAAATTTTTGAATGAAAAGCATCGCCCTCTTACTGAATTACAAAACAACGCATGGCTGTGGAAGTTAGCATTCTATGTTGATTTGACAAAACATGTGAACGAACTGAATTTGGGATTGCAAGGAGAAAACCAGCATCTTCCTGATTTATACACTAATATCAAATCATTCCGGAAGAAATTGAGACTGTTTCAATCACAACTACGAAGTAAATGTTTTTCAATTTTAAAACATGTCAAATATTCATCCACACTACTGAGACTGAGTTTCCTATCGATTTTGCAATCGAAACTTTGAGTGCTTTGAAGATAAATTTTGATACTCGTTTCTCGGACTTTGATGCCATTGCGAATCAAATTAAGATTTTCAGAATCCTTTTGATACTGACATTGAAACCCTAGCCCCAGAACTTCAAATGGGAAATGATTGATCTACAATGCAGTGATATAATTAAGAACAAATATCAAAACTCATCTTTGTTGGAATTTTATAAGAGTCTTCCACTGACACAATTTGATAATTTGCATAAATTTGCTCGTGGTCTGTTTTCTGTTTTTGGTACTACTTATTTGTGTGAGAAAACCTTCTCCAAAATGAAGTACACAAAAAATGTTTCAGATCGAAATTAACTGATGAGCATCTTAAATCTCTTTTAATAATTGGTACAAGTAAATTAGTCCACACTACAAACTATTGTCAGTGGAAAATCTCAATTACATAAATCTCATTAGTATTTCATATGTAATTATGTTTGTTATAAGTTATGTAATTATTTAAAATGTATAAAATGTTAGTTGGATTCATTTCAATAATTTGTTAGTTATTATATACAAGTTAAATTTTCTGCATATTATACATGTCTTTACTCATTACAATTCTGTGTTTCTTTATCAACTTATCACAAAAACAATAACAATAAGCCTACAAGAATGTTATGAGTTAGCGGAGTTAGCCCATGACCATATCAATGTAGATGTCATATTAATAATTAGGTAATGAAGAGACTTTGTATTTCGTGCAAATTTTATTAAAAATCCTAGCAGAGCGCTTTCGGTGAAACCATCATCAGTGCTATCTACAAGCAAGAAATGAACTTTAAAAGAAGATTGAAAAATTTTGTTAGAATATTTTAAGGGAAATTTTCAAAAAATATATTTTAAAGTTATTTTTTTTTTTTTTTATTTTTATATTTTAAAATTTATTTTGCGTGAAATTAAACATCAAATATAGTATATCAATGTGAAGTGATGAATTTAGTAGACTTGGTATGTAAAAGAAAAAGCAAAAGAAAATAAAAGTTCAAAACTTACTCGTCAGTCAAGCAGGAGCCGCAGCAAATTTGACCAACAAAACATTTAGGGGCTTCAATAAAATATCACATTATTACAAATTTAAATAAAATTTAATAATATTAATAATTATTCAACATAAAATTAGAATTACTTCAGTAAACTAAATTTAATTTGCTATAAAAATTATTTGTTCTCTAAAAAGGAGTTTTCAAGTATGCTAGCTCTCCGCGGGCCAGACAAAATCTGTCCGCGGCCGGATGTAGGTCCTCGGGCCGTAGTTTGGAGACCCCTGATTTAGACGATTGTCCTAAATTCTTAGCTGGAAAAAAAATCGATACTACCCTTGAAACCACCCCTTCTTAACCCTTAAGTTCCTTTGTGAGCAAAAAAAAATTCTAAATGAATCGATCCAATTCTCGTACCGCTCTAAAATTTTTGTAATCGTCTTGGAGTCATAAAAAAGCCGGTGCTACCTTTGGAACCACCCCTTCTCAACCCTCAAGTACATCCGCGGGTTGAAAAAAATTCAAAATAAATCGATCGAATTTTCATACCTCTCTAAAATTTTTGTTTGTTCGTTTTGGAGTCATAAAAAAGCTGGAGAAAAATAATTAGATCGGTACTACCTTTGGAACCACCCCTTCTCAACACTGAAGTTCCTCCGCGGGCTGAAACTGCTAGATACAAAGGTGTACTGAAATCATCAAAATTTGAAAAACGCCCTGTATCTCTAAGACCAATCAAGTTAGCGGCGATCAGTTTTCACCGTTGCAGTTTTTTTGAAAATTGAACTTAAAAATGTGCCATCAGATTTGCTTTATCTCTTGTCTCTTTGAAATCCATCAAAAAGGCGCCACTCTGTACAGTCAAATAAGTCAAATCGGATAAAAAAAGATGTGTATCAAAAGTGTGTTTGATTTAAAACAAAGAACCAGCAAATAAATTTAAAAAAGCATATATAAGAAAACATTTGTATTTTTTTAGTAACTTTAGTCACTATCGAGAACGATTTAGTATGCCAGGAGGTAGGGAATCTCTTATGTATAGTTTTGACATTGGTCCGATGCATATTATCTCAATATCCACAGAGATTTACTATTTCTTAAACTATGGACTTAAAAGTCTGGTTATTCAGTATGACTGGCTTGAGAATGATTTAATTAAGGCTAATTTACCGGAAAATAGGTAAGTGAAAACATCATTACATAATCCTATTTTATCCTATTGAATTTTCTAAAAGTCCTAAAATATCCACGAAAAAAAAGAGGTTTGATTTTACTTTGACCTCTTTTTTAATAGATGATTATTTCATTTTTAAAGTGATTTTTATTTTTGCTGAAACTTGATCAGTTGGCAGTAAAATCTTGAATATCATGTTTTACTGATACTTGTAAGTTTAATTTATTATTTATATAAGGCAGGATATCTTATATTTCGTGGGCTTACAAGAAAAAGCCACCAAGTCCCCACATCATTTTGAAAATGAATTAAGTGCACTTAATGGATTTAACCTAGTAAATAATATTTTATTGTGGACTAAGTCAAACCTAAAGGGGTTTTAGCTCTTTTATTTTTTGTTTTATCTGGGGAAGTCCACAAAGGCATAAACTACTAACATACTGTGGATGCCACCTTCGCCTTAGGGTAGAGCGAGAGGAGCGGTCGTTCTAGGCGCCAAGCGCCAAAAAGCTAAATACAAAGAACAAGTTACACAGAAAAACAAATGTAAAGGACACTGGGGTAATAAGGTTTAAAATTTCGGTGGTTTAATTTTGGTAAGATATTATTAAAAAAATATATGTGATACCAGTTTTTTGCTGCAGAAGCTACATGCTGAATCCTTCCTTTGTAGGAAGGAAGGACTATAATATATTAATACATATTTAATTTAAAGAAAAAAACGTAAGTTCTTATTACCACATATAAATGTTCTTATTATCCGTACTGGGGTAAAAGAACTTGCCTGTGTTAAGCTGATATCTCATATTTATGCAGTCATGGCATAATAAGAACTTTTTCTTAAATGTTCCTATTAACCTGAGAGAAAAAAAAGTTTAATCGGACAATCGGTTTAGGAAATGGGTCACTTATTTGATAGTTGTTGCTGTATTTTGGATTATTCAAAGATATTAGTTCCACTCGTAGTAGTATCAATGCTTTGATTATATTTAACAATTTGTTAAGCAAAAATTAAGATACCAGAACTGCTACCATTGTCACCTATATTAGAGTTAATGTTATTTTTTTTAAATTTAAAATTATTTTTTCAAAAATTCATCAAAAAAAAAAATAGAGAAGTGTAAAATTTCATATTTTATTATCGAAGTCTTTAAACAATTTTGGTTTTTTCATGATTTATAGGTCAGAGAAGCAGGTAATTTAGGGAAACAAAATTTTAATATGACTATCATTTATTAAAAAAATAGATAGAATAGTTTCTGTACATTTTAAGTAGGGAAAAATAAACAACTTCCTAAAATCTTGATGCCATATCCTATGACCGAATTATGTTTCTTGGGTCTTTTAAAAACATTGCTTAAATATCATACTACAAATTATTCTGATAACACCTAGAATAGCCTTACACAGTTTGTATTGAGTGAATAAAACTATTCAAACACCAGATATAGGGGCGGTTCTTATTACCCCAATTTCCTATTACCCCAGTATCTCCTAACAGATTTTTAATTAGTGACTGATTGAAGTGAACACCAAATATTAATTTAATTATATAGAGGCAAGACCTTTCCTAATGCTAAAGAAACAGGAGTTCGTCAGAGCTTCTTACTGTAATTTGAATTCAATGAGTATTGATTTTTGCAATTAAAGTTGGTTCTTAAAAAATGCCAATTATTATTTATTTAATATAAAACCAAAATACACTTTACGTGAAGGCGTCGGCCAAAGAGCGCAAAAAGACAATCTCGTTTTACCTTGATGAACGGCTAAGGCCGGCGGTGGATGGTGTTTTAGTTGTGGTAAAAGCATTGGAACATTAATAAGGCTAACAGCTCTTATTTTAATGGAACAAAGAATGCTAAGAAGTGGGAGCCGCCTTTTTCCCAGACATAAAAACAATTATCTAAAGAGGAATGAGCACGAATGTGTTTTAGAAGCACAGGACAAAATGTTTGCGCCCAATCCAATATTAATTTTAGGTCCTGCAAGAGATATTTGCATAACCCTGTGCTTGTTTTCCAAATCAGGCTTAGAGATTTGTTTAAATTGAATATTAAAGTGAAGGGTACTATCGTCAGCAAAACTATGACTGGAATTGATTGTGAAAGAGACTATAGTTGATGTAAAGAAGAAATAAAGTTGGGGCCAGTACCGAAATCTGGGTCACCCCAGCATTAGCTTCATAAAAGATGGAAGAGTAACCATATACAATAATTGAGATACGTTGATGAAATGAATGATGGGAAATGGAGTGTTTAAAAAAAGATAGATAGCACTATTATAGAACTAAAGATAACTTACCAATTTATGGAAAAAAAATGAACTTAGAAACATCTGTATGCTCACAATTAATATAATAATCGTTTTTTTTTAAGTTATTCTGTATATAGATATGTTTACTGTGAACAAATCCAGGTTAGTCGTTAGATTAGGTTCATATTACTTTATAGACTTGGAATGGATAAAAGTATTTTATCGCACCACCAGCGACTGCATTTATTTGGTATTGATAGCCTAAAACTCGTAGAATTTACCTAACTGAAATGTATGCATGGCCCCCAAGGAAGTTTAAACCCTTTAAACTTCCTTGATGGCCCCGCGGGAAAGGGGTCAGAGGGATCCGTCGACCCCCCTGGGTTTAAAATTAGTTAAGAATAAAACAATTCCCTTTTAAATCCTAAATTTTGCAATATCCCTGGGAATTTGAATGATGTAAATTATTATTTAGAAATTAAAGTTGTGGTATTTTATTTGTGTTTTTAATTTTTTTAAATTTCCCAAAGTAAATTGACTTAAGTTTTTGACCCCTCTACATTTTTTTCTGGCGGCGGCCCTGAATATATGGATTTCAAATAATTAAAAAAAACATACATTGCTCTGATCTTCTTGCGCTCATTAACTTTCGTGTGCCTTCTTGTAATACCCATCTTCATAATACATTCGATCAATAGAAGTCGCACAGATAATAATAATAATATTATTATCTGTGCGACTTCTATTAATGTGGGCAGAAATACTCTAATGAATTGCATTATGCGGTATTTTAACACATATATTTCTCCTAATTTTGATCTAAACTACCCCACGTTTAAAAAATAAATAAAATCATACCTGTTTTTCCCAAAGTTAGAACACCAATAACCAAGAATATTGCAAATTATATATTGTGCTGCCAATCGTTGCTTTGTTTTCTAATTGTATTCCACTACTGTGCTCTCTATTTATATTATAATTATGTAAGTGATTTTTGATCCTCTTCTTTTAATATTTTTTTTAAGGTATGTTTCCTACCACGCGGCCGCCGCTGACTAACGCACTACGTTAGCCGCAAAGCACTCCTACTCATGTTTTTAAATGTGCCTGGTTTGTTCCGAGCGGCCGTCGTATTCGTCCATGTCAACAAACTGGATTGATGCGACCCGAACTGCTGAAGGCAGTGTAGTTGATCGTGTGTGCGTTAATCTTAGTTGTGTTTGTTTTGTTTGGAATGTCCGTTTTTTTTAAATTGTTGAAAATTGAAACTTTATTTTTTAAATGAGTACTGGATTTTTTATTACGTATTTTAAGAGCTTTAAGATCTCAAATCCAATGATGTTTCGCACTTATTCGAAAAAATCAGTTTAATGTTTTCCCCAAAATCCTGCCAAAAATATATTGTCTGACTCTCTCTAACATATGGTTTCTTATAAAAATTGCCATTAACATAAATTTTCGAATAAGTACAATACATTATTGGTTTTGGGGAAATTAATGCTCCTAAAATACATAATAAAAATCCAGAGCCCAAAAAAAAAAGGTGATGAGTAAACCAAAAGACGAAACGTCGTTGTATAAATCTAATAACACTATCTCGTAGAACAGAAAAAGTAGTAATGGAAATGTAAAAGTTATTTTGTTACATCCAATCAAATAAAGTCATAAAATAATAAAAACGAAATCGCCAATAATCGTTTTCCAAAAGTAACGTCTTTTATTAAGTCAAGAATAAAACTAAACTGTGCTTTATTCAGTCTAAAATTTTTCATTTTCTTCAACCTGTTACCAGATGATGCCGATTTATTAATGTAAAATTTAAAAACCCTCATCGCGTCTTTGCTGAAATGTTGGATTTATAGGGACATTACTATGTTTCAGGTTGGCTATTTTAATAGTATTTCGTCATCCTCTTTTTCTAAATATATTGCTAGATTGTCAATCACGACTCTTACCAAAAATTATTCCCTTTTTCACTAATAATTTTGCTATCGCGAGTTTGAGCCGCGGTCCTAAGAAACCACCCCGATTAAACGGCGGCCGCATTTCGTTAGTCGCATTGCGTTAGTCGTATGCGACGGCCGCGTGGAAGGAACCACACCTTAAAAAAGGGTGGGGATCATGACAAATATGTTATGATAATTGTAGGTTTTTAGCCTTTATGGAAAGTGTAATTTTTTGTTTCTGTACTATTTGGATATGTTGGGCGCAAAGCCCAAAACGGGCCCAAAGAACGGAAAAAGTGGCCAAAAACCGGGCCCGTTCGAACCTTTGGGCCCAAAGTCCGAAATATCGCTTTTCCCGGGCCCTTTAAAATGAAACCCGTGGGTGGATTCTATAACTCAAAAGCGAAAAATTCGTTTTAGTTTTCCGACTCTCTAAAGAATTTATTCCATAAACAAGTTCGGCAAAAGTCGAGAGGGCCCAACATGGTAGCCGAAGTAAAAGCGAAAGCGCGATAATTTAGCTCGCGGTTGGCCGGTTTGGCGGCGTCTGTTTTGAAAAATGTGAGGTTATAATTTGTCGACTCTTGTGTTTTGTTTAAGTTTGTTTATAGTCTCGTCGTTTATAAATATCCCTGTATAAATTAGAGATTTTAAATATACAGGGATTTACGTTTTGGATAATTTGGGTAGAAGACAGAAAACAAATCCCACAGTGTTAGTATTTCTGGATTTTGCCGAAGAACACCCAGAAATTTTGACAAAAAAATTCGATGGTATACGTGGGAAAAGTAAATATAATGAGCTGTGGAACGAAATAAGTACAACATTAAATAGCATGGGGTTTTTGCAAAAAACCACAGAGAAATGGCAAAAGGTAAGTATACTATAATACTTCATGTTAATAAAAGTATCTTATGTAGTATATGTAGGTACAAGAACATACATCATTAGCTCGTGATAGCAAAACTAAAACAAGGCTGCATATTTGCAGTGTATTTTTAACGCAGACTAAAGGCTTTCAGTGAAGTTATTTTTTCATGATAAACATTAGTAATGAAATGAACCATACAAAATAAAAAATACACCTACTAATCAGAATAGCCAAGTAATATTTGAAAAGATTACTATACAGGGTGTCCGTTTTTCGAGTGCCACTATGGGGATCTCGCTATCTTAAGAGATACGAACTTGATTAAATTAGGGTAAAGTTGCGCATTGGGGAGTCCAATAACATGCTGTTGAAAAATTGAAGTTATCTTTTGTACTTCTGGAAATATGGCGGAAAAACTGAAATTTCCTGTTTTCGTTTTTATTTTTTTATCAGTTTATTTCAAAAGTTAGAAAAAATACATTCTCATTGGAACTTTTTAAGCTTCATAAAGCGCAGTCATAAATCCCTTACGACGTTTCGTTTTCGTTAAACGATCATCATCAACTTTATTTTTTTAAATACGACCCTGGATTTTTTATTTAATTTTTTTCATGCTTTTATCATCCCAATGTCAATAATGTATAACACTTGATATTTTTCCGTTAAATAAAGTAACGGTAATTGTCCCGAAAGTTGCCTCCTCTCCGATTTTGACCAAATTTGGTACACGGGGGTTTTTTGGGGCGCTGATTACGAATCTGAAAAAACTTTTTTTCGGCAACGTTTCGTTTCCGAGATATTCATCATCAAAGTTGAAAATGAAACTAACTCTATTTTTTATATTCCCCCTTCCTTTGAACACAATTCTCACTAAAGTGGAACACAATATTTTATAAACACCTTTTAAAAACCCATTTTTATATTTATTTTATACCTTTTTTCCATAAAATTGCAAAGTTTCAATTTTAATCAAGACAGCTGTGATTGCTCAAAAGATTCATAGTGTATGTATGGTTGCGGTGGGTTGCGGCCTTTGAAAATGAATTAAATGAAAAAATCTATATAATAAACATAAAAACAAGTTTTGAAAGGGTGTTTATGAAATATTGTGTGCCAATTTAGTGTAAAAATCAAGAATTCTGTGGAAAAAGAAGGAGGAATAGTGTAAAAATGAGGTTAGTTAGATTTTCAACTTTGATGATGAATATCTCAAAAACGAAACGTTGCCGAAAAAAAGTTTTTTCAGATTCGTAATCAGCGCCCCAAAAAACCCCCGTATACCAAATTTGGTCAAAATCGGAGAGGAGGCAACTTTCGGGACAATTACCAAAGTAACTTTCCATAAGAGACAATGAAGACTAGGAACACACATTATTTCTTATAGGGGTGAACTTAATTTGTTGAATAAATATCAAGTGTTACATAATTTAAATTAGGATGAAAAAAGCTTCAAAAAAATGGATTAAAAAATCCAGGGTCGTATTTAAAAAAAAGATGAAGCTTAAAAAGTTTCAATGAAAATGTACTTTTAGATTTTTTCTATCTTTTAAAATAAACTCATAAAAATAAAAACGAAAACCGGAAATTTAATTTTTTCCGCCATATTTCCGGAAGTACAAAAGATAACTTCAATTTCTCAACGGTATATTATTGGCCTCCCCAATAACCAACTTCGTATCTCTTAAGATAAGCGAGATCTCCATATATAGTGGCACTCGAAAAACGGATACCCTGTATAATATACTAAAGCTCCGAGAAGCAAGGAGTATCTTGAATTAAATTGAGATTAATAATCCACAACAGTAATCAAAATTTAATAAACACAATACTTACATGTTCAAAACCCCTTTCTTTGGCAGTTTACCATTAAAGTTATCAGTTATTAATCCCAATTGAAGTTAAGATTAAATAGGGGGTACTTTTGTTTATTATGTTTTTTAACTTATGTCTTTTTGTAGGCAGTATCTGATTGGAGGTCTAAAGTTAAAGCAAAGGCTGCAAACATAAATCAGGGATTAACCCAAACTGGAGGAGGTGGACCTATGCCCTCTTTGACTGATAATGAAAATCGATTATTAGCAATTTTAGGGTGGACTTCAGTTATTGGAACTAGCGTAGCAGAATTAGGATTTGTAAGTACTCATTTAGGTAAAATTACAATTTTTAGTCAATATTCTTCTTTTTTGTTGATCTAGTTACATAAATAATGCCTTATGCCGAGTTATATAACTTGGGGGAAACCCAGAATTTTAAAAATGAGTTCAGTTACGTCAGGGCAGGGTTAACAACCAAAATTAAAAATTGCTTAAAATGCATGCATTTTAAAAGAAGTTTTTAGGTACCTATTTGAGTCTTGAAATTTTTAGATCTATTTTTTTTAGTGCCACCGCCAATACACTGGCATTAATAATTATTTAAACAAAATTAATTTTTATTTAATTTTCTAAAAAATATTATAAATAGGCTTGTATACTTAAATTTAGATTTTTCCCGATGTGCATGATTATTATATATATAATATATCATATAATCATTATATTAACTTTAAAAATAAATTCAGCCAGAAAAATGTTTTGATAGTGGCAGAAAAATATCGAATTACCTGTCATATACCATAATTTCCTCATACGAAGTTGCCAAATTGATTTTGGGAAAATGTTCATAGTGGCTAATCGCAGGAAAAATAAAAAAATACCCTAGATTA
The DNA here is from genome assembly GCA_019359885.1 of Listronotus oregonensis. Taxonomy (NCBI): domain Eukaryota; kingdom Metazoa; phylum Arthropoda; class Insecta; order Coleoptera; family Curculionidae; genus Listronotus; species Listronotus oregonensis. The sequence goes on from JAHBCN010000129.1 coordinate 123,433, forward strand.
AGATTTATAATTACTATTGAATAAACAGATAAAAAAAATTGGTATACAAGCCCTTTATCTTTATTTTGTAAAAATGATAACAAATCACAATAATTTATAGATATTTATTTTTTAGCCAATTAAAGCCCCGGAACCTACTGTCCAACCTGGATCTAAATATTCGTTATCGTTCAAAGAACAAGTTGAACCAAGTGTGGAACAATTTGAATCCCTAGCACCATCTCCTCCACCTTTAATGTGGAATGTAGACTTTGATTCGGAAAATAATGAAACAGGCAAGGAAGTCTTCATTCAAGAGAATCATGAAAAAATTGCAAGTAACTCTAAAGATAAAACATCCAACATACAACCTGTGATTTCTCCATGTACTCTTAAATCAACTCCGTCTACGTCTAAATCACGATTAAAAAAAAGTGCAAATAATGAACTGCAAAAAATGCAGGAAGAAACTATAAATGTGTTGAAGGAGCTGAATAAAAACTTAGGCCGAATGGCCGATGCACAAGAAAAAATTTGTTCAATTCTTGAAAATTTAAAACTATTTTAATTTATTAATTTAAAGATTTTTAGAAAAAACATGTTTTAGTGTTAAAGAGTTCTATTTTCTTTGTTGTTACTAAAGAATAAATTTGTTTTTGTTTATTTAACATTTTGTAATATTGATATTAGACAATGTTTATTTTGTTTTTGTTATGTAATAAAAGAAATCATTATTTCCATGTTTTTTATTACAAAGAGAATTTTTTTTAAGCCTTAAAACATACCTATATTTAAAATACATGATGAATAAAAAATTAAATAAATGAAATATAATATTAAGCATTAACATTAAAATACCTATAAATTAAATTATTTCGGACTTGATTTCCTTGTACATTTCCTCCAACCAGATCATTATTGCCATTATTATCCTCCACTCTCTCAATGGGCTCATCAAAAGCGATTCCAGCATTTATACACATATTGTGTAAAATACAACAAGCGTTAGTTATAGTTCCAGCTTGTTCTGGGTTATATCGTAACTCCCTTTCTCCTAAAAGGCATCGAAATCTTCCCTTAAGTACACCATTGGTTCTTTCAATGTGATTTCGTGCTGAGGCATGAGCTTGATTGTAGCGATCTTCAGGGGAATTTGGTAGAGCTCCTTGGACTGGTGTCATTAGCCAAGGTTCTTGTGGGTACCCAGAATCACCAAGAAACCATGTATTTCTTTCTCCATTTTCATAATTTAACCGCATTTGATTTTTAGCTGCAGAGTGCCTCCATATAAAAGAGTCATGGTTACTACCAGGGTATCTTCCATTTACATTAAGTATAAGTAAGTCTTTGTCACAAATTAATTGAACATTAATGGAATGATATCCCTTTCTGTTAAGGTAAGCATGTTCTTCAATGGATGGTGCTATTATTCTTATGTGAGTGCAATCAATTGCCCCAATTACCCCAGGTATACCACAAGAAGCAAAAAAAATTCTTTTCATTGTTCGCTTTTTATTTTCATCAGGAAATTTGATCCAGTCATTAGCGAAATGTACAACAATTAGTCTAGATACTTCCTTAACTGCACGGCTTACCATTGGTTGACTTATAGCTAGTAGGTACTCTTGCCCAACACCCCGTTGGTAGTTTCCTGTTGCAAAGAACCTCAAAGCTATGACAATTCTTTGCTGAAATGGTACCCTTGTTATTCTAACGGCATCATTCATAAATGGCTCAAGTTCTTCAAATAGATATGTTACTAATTCTTTATTTAATCGAAAAATATCTATAAACCTTTCATTAGATAGACTAAATGGGTCACTTCTATCACGAAGGAATCTACTCTCCTCACGAGTTAACCGTAGTTGATATCTTCTTTCAACTTCTTGAAATAAAGCGATATTTGCTGGCAACATTTTTTTGGAAAATTTCGTTGTTCCAAAGGTAAACAAACAAAATAATTACAAAAATGACAAATGATTGATTGGTTAAGTTGACAATTTACTATCTTCTTCATCCTTTTCGTAAATTCACGATGGCCACTACAGTATTGCGATGTTGCCGCACTCACGTTCAAAATTTTTCGGGTGCGATCGTCTACCTTCGTACTCTTACTCGAAAGCATAGCGATAGCGAAGCATGGGGTAACAAACGGCTTATAGAATAGTTTCTATAATAGCTTTCGTTTCGTAAGTTTGCTACCGCTTGCTTTCCCAATTTCAGCGAAAATTACAGAATCCACCTACGAACGCGTGTTTCAAAATAAAAAGCCGCTTTGCTAACCAGAACTAACCATGACCGACTAGAACTTAGGGCTTTTGAATTTGTCTAAATTATTCCTACATAGAAATTATTAAGAAAATTTTTATAATTTTTGGAATGATAGAAGTTATAAATTTTTTTAAAAGTGTAATTATATTATATTCCCCGGGTTTTTTCTAATACGTTGTTAAAATTTTGTTTATAACTTCTACAAATAATTAAGATAAATTCAAAAGCCCCAAGTTCTAGTCGGTCATGGTTAGTTCTGGTAAGCAAAGCGGCTTTTTATTTTAAAACTCGCACAAAATCTGTTTTTGGACGGCCGGAAAGCGATATTTCGGACATTGGCAAAATGCTGTCGACCAGACCGGGGTTTGGCCACTTTTTTCGTCTATTGGCCGTTTTCGGGCTTTGCGCCCAACAGATATACTCTGTATGTACTGTTTGATAAATAAATAGATAAATATTGAATTGATTGTGATATGTTGTACTTTATTTCTATTTTATTTTTATATTAGTGACACAATCAATACCTTAGAAGGAAAGAACACAAATTATAATAAACTATCCGCCTAGGTTTTTTATTTTTTTTATTTTAGAGAAAAACATCCTTGGATTATAGTAGTGGGGCACAGACCAATGTATTGCAGTAATTTAAATACCGATGATTGTACTCATCATGAAACCATGACTAGAGTTGGGTTGCCGTTTCTGCATTGGTTTGGATTGGAAACTTTACTATATAACTACGGAGTTGATTTAGAGATATGGGCGCATGAGCACAGTTACGAAAGATTGTGGCCTATATATGATTATAAAGTAAGTGTAGCCGAATTTTATCCAGCTAAATAATGTTTGGCAATATTGATATAACCTGTGTGTTTAAGATTTACAATGGAAGTTATGAATCTCCATACACCAACCCTAAAGCACCAGTTCACTTTGTGACAGGTTCTGCTGGTTGTAAAGAGGGCAGAGAAGACTTTAATGGTACAAGACCTGACTGGTCAGCTTTTATCAGCCGGGATTATGGATACACTAGATTAAGAGCTGTCAATGGAACACACTTGTATTGGGAACAGGTGAATGTTTTTTAAGTATTTAGGTGTTTTATAGAAATCTCTCTGTCATAATTTGGTTTTAATTATAGGGCTTTGTTTGATTGGGTGACTTATGTAGGTACAGGAGACGCTGCTTTTTCGACCGACCTTAAGTTATTATTTACTTATTTATTTAAATGGCTCGGGTTTTTTACAGACGCCCAATACCAGAACATTTCAGGAATGATTTCATCGTCTGGCTTTGTACTCCATATATTACCAAAAATTCCTAAATTTGTTTTTGTTGGTACATCTAGGTTTTCGTAAATGTAGGTCGACGCGTTTAGGTATAACCGGTTTCTGCCAGGGGCCCCATTGTTTCACTGAATATGTATTCTTGATTTTCACATGTTATATAAAAACAAATCGTTAGAAATCATCCTAAAACGTCGAAAACACTGTAATATCACTTCGAGATGGCGGGGTGAGTTCTCGTGTTTTAGAGTCAACTTTTTTAATTGGCTCTTACACATTAATAGAGTTAGTGAATTCACTAGTGAAAATATGAAATTTTAGACTGAGTATATTCATTTTCTAAAAAAATATTATTACCTTGACATTTAGCAGATGTAACAATTGATTTTAAAAAGCAAATAGCCCCTTTCTATGATCCCCTTAGTGTGTAAAAAAAAATTAAAATTTGTCTAGAAAAGCGGTTTAAAGCCTATATTGGGTCATTTTAACTTGAGATTGACAAATGCAAAAACAACTAAACCAAAATACTGTTCAGTAACACCTCATATAAAAACATGGATCGTCGTTTTACACCTTTTTATTAGCAAGCAGGTTAATAAACGCTATTGTGGTAACAACAAATATAATTATGCTGTTTAATAGTAAGTGTCTTCAAATGAACGGCTCGGCACTCGATCTAACTCTGACCTTTGTGAAGCTTCCTATCGCCTCTTATAGTAAGGGGGAAAAATAAAAGCCTGGAATTAGCTGGAAGAATTATTTTGATACAGAATACAATAAAAGTGCAAAGCGGATGCCCCCTGGGTTCTCTTTACAATGGTCGTCGGAATGGGGCAAAAGTAAAGTAATTTATGTAGATTATTAACCTAAATTAAATCATTCTAAGTTTCCTAAATTCCGTAAAGTAGACACATCTTTTTTAAAGTCCGTAACAATATATTGCATGGGTTCAAATAGTCAGTAACCATGGTTACAAATACAATTGACCAGTGACAAAACATTTTCTTTTTTGTTTTTGCTGAAGTCATTCCCAAGTTGAAATGTCCCGAATATTGACTTCTAGCCGGTTCTTAAAAAAACCCGATAACTAACATTAGACCCGTCAACGTTTAGAAATAAAATTGAGCAAACTTATTTGTATACCCCAATACAAAATTATTGGTTTTAGGTATCTGATGACAAGCAGGGTGAGGTTATAGATTCCGTTTGGCTAATTAAAGATTGGCATGGACACTATCCCTACTCAAAAATGGATTGGGAAAGACTTGATCAAATGAGACTTAAAAATTTTAATAAATATGACAAATAGCAAAGTAAATGTATTTAATATGTTAAGTTTTTTAAAACCAATCACCTAGTATTTTTCATTCAACTTTAATGCGTTTCTTGAATTTGGATTTGTAATTAAAATTTAGCATATTAAATATATATGTCAATACGTAAAGAAATTATGGGTATTTTTTGACAACAATTATCATTTTGTGATATTTCGCCATATGTTAGTTAAATAAGATATTTTAAAACATTCCTTTTCTGTAGTTACCACAATGTATGTAGAAAATAAAACTAACTAGTACAAATGTAAAAAATTGTGTATTTAATGTAAAAAAATACTTATAACAGATACAACATGTTATCACAGTTAGTTGCCTTAATACTAACGAGTATTAGTTTTAAAATACAGTGCTTTAAAATTAAGAATCCCAGCCGTCCTCATATATTAGTAATAATAATAATAATAATAATTTGTCGAGCCTGTCGACAGCAACCCGAAAGACCTATGCACTTATTGTCAGCTTGTCCAGTGCATGCTGTTAGTGGTTACATTCACCATCATAACGATGCGCTTTGGGTACTTATTATCACCTCAGACATTATTACGGCATCGATGAAACAGATTCTGCCATTTGCTCCCGGCGATATCGAGGCAGTAGTGGAAAATGACAACTGTCACATATATTGGAATTATGCATTCCCAACTACACATCAAATTCGCGCCAATAAACCTAATATCGTTCTCCTTGGTAAAAGGAATAACTCCATGTATGTGATGGAGATTCTCCAGCGGAAACTAACATTGATATAAAGGAACGGAAGAAACGAGCTACATTTTAGGATCTTCTTGGCAAACTTCGAAGGCTCTATTCAGAGTATAACGTGCGATTGGTTGTCCTGATTGTCGGCGTTTTGGGAGGCATGAAGGAAAATGTGTTGGGGGAGCTGAAGTGTATTCCCGCATGTCAACATTCACCCAAACAACTGGTGATAAAAATGCAGAAATCTGTTGTCCTTGGGTCCCTTCGTTTACTGAGGCAAATGCATTTGGCCGAAGATCACTGACCAAGCGGACGCGAGGAGTGGTCTTCGATACGTCATGTCGGATATTTAAAAATAATAATCTTTATTGTCTAACAGTAATTCATTTATAAGACAATTTCATACATATCAGTGATACAATGAAAAAAACAATTAATACACAAATTACAATAGTAAAAGTATTTAACAAGTTAAAACTTATAAAATAAGGCTAAGCAGTCCACAACAACCTGTTTTAACATTTTTGTAAAATGAACCGAAGACAGGTCGTAAGCATCAATGTCATTACAGGTCTCATTAAAAAGGCTCATAGCTTGAAATAGTGGTGTTTTAATCAAAACATTATTAGGTGTGTGAAGGTAAGTGAAATGTGGAAGATAGTCTGACAGATCTATAAGGAGCATGAAACATTATCTTGGGATAGTAATTCAGGACAGTCATTAGAAATTGATTAATATTTAACTTGATATCCAAATATCTTACAGCTTTCTGGGCATGACATGAATTTTTTTAAAGGTATTCCATAGGAAAATGATTTAGATTTAGATCCATAGGAGTTCACAGGGAAATATCAATTTTTGTATGGGGTTTCTCTATTTTTGTAGTTTACTACTGGGTTATGTATACCATTCATTGGGAAGATTCATTTTTTTTAAATTATATCCTATTTTATATTACAATTCACAGATTACTTTTGTTTTCTATTTTTGTTTAAAAAGACATTAACTTTAGTTATAATTTTCCCACTTAGTTTAGTATTACAAAAACTTTTTTATGTTAGTCTAAAATCACTTATGAAAACATTTCCTTTTCCTAAGTTAATTTTTCTTTCTGCAACACATGTTTCGTTGAGAGGCTTAATTCTTTTTGAGCACTTGTTAACAGTACACTTCTTTATCTTTTCATTAAATTCAAAAAACATATTAGTGTCACCACCATTTGGACCTACATTAATATCACAATCAATATTTTTGTCAAGGTCTTGAAGACAACACTGTAGATACTCCGAATTAACAGTAAAATATTTTCTGATATCAAACTGACTTATTTTAAGTTTCTTCGCAACAATTCCTGTAACAAACACATCATCTATCCAAAAGTATTTTTCGTAATTTGAGAGAACTGCAATTTTTCTTGCTGAGAGGAGATTGGTTATATAAAACCAACCAGATACAAAACTTGGATAAGTATTAAAGGGATATTCTTCTTTCGTGACATACCATTTGTTAGTAGGATCTCGTAAAGGTTTCAGATTACGTAGCACATAACCTGCTATAAAATCATTTTTTATTTTTTCTAAAGAATTTATCATGGCTTTCAATCTGTACATATTAACAACTATGTCGTCATCCATTTTAATTATATACTTGGCATTTGTGCAAAATGTACTAGCCCATTTTAATCCCATAATATGTTTGTATGTAAGATTTCTGTAAGCCTCTAAAAAGTTGCCTTGTATAATATCTTGATACTGTTCATTCTCTTTAAAAACAGATTCTTGAGTAATATATTTATCTTGCGGAGCTTCTCCTAGCAAAAAGACTCTCCTTAGCTTATGTTTTTTAAGGTCATTTGTACCAAAAGCCTTTCTCATGGAAGTGCGCGTTTCGACATTGCCAAAATATGAAGTTACTATAAAAACAGCCAAAACCTCGTCAGTAAGGTTGCTACATAAGTTTTCGTTATTTAAAATGTATTTAAATGATAAGTTGAGTAGTTTCTGTGGGATAGAATCAAGCAGATGGTTATCAGTTATAATAAGATCTTCAGAATATTTGAAATTATGTTGAGATTGTTGATATAGGTAAAATAACAGAAGTAGTGTAAAAAGTGCCAGACAAAATATTAAAACTCTGTATCTTTTCAAATCCATTTTTCAAACTGCAAAAATAAAATAAACAAAATTATAACCTGCTTTACTTTCCTTTCACTGTTATTGGCCTCCGTCGGTAAACGTTCCGCCAGCACTCACCTAGTCAGGGGTTTTTTAACCCCCAGAAATTCCGAACTTTACTAAAACTTAAATTCTTAACTAAAAATTATCGATGCAAAGCAGAAACAATAGCGATCCGACCTAGTATTACGTATGACCGCTTTCTGTCAGTAATTGTCACTTCCTGCTGAGCGCGCAATCATCTTCCGTCATGAGGAAAATCCCTCGTGCGTTAGTCCCACAAAAAATAACAGGTATAGGAATCTTCGTTCACAGGTTTAGTCCTAGAAGAAGGACTCCATCGTTTGGCGTGAGTTCCTCCTTGTTCTCCGAGAGTGAAAACAGTCGATACAGCTTCTTCAACCGCCTTCCCGGAAAAAAACTATGTAGTTTTCTTATCGCGCGAACTTCACTTTTCGGAGGTCAAACAGAAACTGAAAATTATAACCTCATTGTAGTTAGTTAGTTTCGATGGCTTTGCTGCGAGACATTCGCCAACTCGCCCTCACCCCTTTAAAGCTTAACAAGAGACGGAGCAACCCTTCCGCATTGGTTACACTCCTGTTAAATCGGGTTAAGAAAGGGGCTAGACATATTTCTTAAAAACTCCGATGTAATCCGGCTCGAAACCGTAATCGAAGCTTCCGAATCTTTCAAATGTCAAATGTCATGAAAGGCACAAACAATGGCTATTCGACCAAGAACTACTACTGGTATCACGCATAACCGTTTTCTGTCAGTACTGCCCCTCCCTGTTAAGCGCGCAACCATCTTCCACCATTAAGAAAATTACACGTGCGTGGGGCGCTCAGAAAGGGACATGTATAGGAATCTTTGTTCACAGCGCTTAGCCCCAGAAGAAGGCCATCGTTTGGCTTGAGTTTCTCCCTGATCCCCGATGCTGTTGATGGGCACCTCAAACCTATTGAGGTTATGTCTGCTTGGCTCAAAAAGTGGCCCCAGAATAAAGCTGCATTTACAATGCAATTCGAACTCCAAGTTGAGGTGGAATTGGCTTGCTTGTCATATGGTGGCAGCACGTTAGCATTTACAATGGGAAAAATTTGAATTGTAAATGCTAACGTGCTGCCTTGAAGCAAGCCAATTCCACCTCAATTTGAGTTCAGTAGCATTAAAAGCTTACTCTCGGTCATTGAGTCACTCGCTTGTGTAGCAAAGTGACTCAATGACCTTGACCGCAATATACAAGGTATGGATGGTAGAAATAAGGATCACCCACTCTTATGGCTGTTTGGCTCAAAAAGTGGCCCTAGAATAGCACTAAATAGGAGGCGCTGGTGTAGCAAATAAACCAATGACCTTGACCACAATATTTTAAGTGAAGTTTAAAACAACAGGTTATTGGTCTAAAAACGCTTCTTGGAAACACCAGCGTTATCTTAATTTAGTGCAATTTGAGGGCGGCCATTTTTATAACACAGAGATGGTGATCCTTACCTTTAAATCCATATTATAGGGTAAAATTTGAAAACAGTTCTTGGGAACACCAGCGCCATCTTAATTTAGTCCACTTTGAGGGCCATTTTTGTAACACAGAGAAGCAAGCTCTCTAGCTTCTAAATATAAAGGGTTTACTGAATGGAGACAAAACAGAAGTCCAGGAAGCTATATTAAATCGGAAATTTTGCTTGCTCCTCTAAATGTCACAGGCACCCATTTCAGATATGATTCCATTTCTGGCTTTAAACCATAGACAATCATTTAAAAACTTTGAGCATATAGGTACCTAGTGGTAGCCATCTTGGCCGTGCGAGAAAGAAAGAAGTAAATATCTTTTCTCTCCTCCTCTGTGTGCCGATTGTCCGATAAGAAAAATTATATATCCCAACGACCAATTAGTACGCAGAGCGGGATATATATCAGTTAAGTATTTTTTAGGGTGCTCAGGCGTCACTACTTTTATACAACACCACAGTACTGTAAAGAACTCCGAAAATATATCGACTTGAGGCAGCCTTGCCGCTTGGCCGGGTAAACCGCTGGGCTGGATAACAAACAACCTAGTAAATATTTGTAAATTATGAGTTTACAAATATTTACTTTATTATATTGTGTTCATTATTGCTGGTTTTAGGATGAACTCCTCCGCAGAAATAGGCATTTAATGTTATTTAATGTCTATTTCCGCTTCAGCCAAAAACCGGCAATAAAAACAATACTGTACTATTCCAGTGTATTTAGAGTTCTTTAAAAATCTGGAATGCACATTTATTTATTTTCCAAAACATAAGGATATGGTATCCAAGTTTGCTCTAGATATTGTACCCAGTTAATAGAATCCAAAGTTTTCATTATAATATAATATCCCAAAAGCATCTGCTTTTTATTAGGATATTAATAAATAGTCCTTGGAAAAAAGTGTAATTTTTTAGCGAAGTTAAAGTCGCCGAATTATTGTGAAAATTCTTCATCTATACACTGCTGCAAATCTCAATTAAGTACGATACAACTTTTATAATAAATTTTAAAATACCCTTAAAATATAACTATATTTTATTAATAATTTATATACAAAACAACTATACCTAAAATTAATACAATCACTAAAAAAATATCGACATAATTAAATAAACTAAATGGTAAATATGAGCAACATTCTGAACAATAAGTTTAAATAACAAACAAAAATTATACTTAAATTTAGTTTTTTAGTCACTTATTTTGCCTGTGGTTAGTCTTAACGTTAACAAATACTGACGCTTATCCAATGTGGCTTCCAGATTATTACAAAAATCTCCGTCATTTTCCAAAACTTCTAAAATTCTGTTTATAGTCATAACTAGGTTAGACCAAAAACTAGCTTCTTTTCTCATGCAACTTTGTATTAAATGCGTGCAAAAGCATGTACTCCCTAATATGTGTTATATTAGTAGACAAAAGATCAATTAAAATCTTAGTAAGGCACATTCTAACTCTCCCGAGTGTGAACACCACACGCGTTTTGTAGAAAAGCATTTAATTTAGCTGTTTGGTAATTTTAAATAATTTTTATTACTTAAATTCAAAAAGTTCTCAAACATACCAAACATTTTCTAATCGAAAATTCAAATAACTTTAATTACCGTTTAATTTACGTTTGGTAATATTTTTTTGGTCCAAAAGGTTCAAGTTTTCCTTTTGGTGCTCTGAATGTTTGTAAGGGTCCATTGATTTTGTGCACCATGTTAGTGCACATACCTATACCCTCAGACCTAAACCAAAGTGGTCCCTTTTTGCACAATGCAGGGTGCATCAATTAATAAAGAAAGAAATAAACTGCATCAGTACGAGCATTTGTTGACGTCTCAGGCAATATTAAACAAATATATTGCAAAGGGATTGCCCAAAAAATGAAATAAACATTTTTATTAGAAAAATTTTAGATACTCTATTTGTATAATGTCGATTCTTATTTTCTTATTCTACATGACGGTACTGATATACCACTATTTTTTTTTATTTAAAGGGGTATTCCAGTCTAAATTTAAAAAAAAATCGCTTTTTGCATATTTTTAAAGTTTAGACCTTCAAAAATATGGCAGTAAAAGGTTTTATGTTTAATTTATTTACTAATTAATTGATTAATTAATTAATTAAAACTCAAAACTCTAAACGCGTTTTTCTAGAAACTATGTTTTTCTGAACGGTTGACATGATTTCTCAAATTTCAGTAAATCGATTTATTTCAAATTTAGTATAGAGCTTCTTAATATTATGTTGCTATCATTCGACGAGAGCTTTTTTTAAATTTTATTTTTCTACTATTTAAAAAAAATCCCAAAGTTAAAAAAATGAGGGAAAAAAATAACTTTTTTTACATGGCCGCCATTTTGCAAAAAATTTTTGCAAATTGCTCTCGTCAAACGAAAACTACATTCCTACTCTTTAAGAAATAACCAAAAGTTTTTTTCAGATCATCAAGAAGGGTGGAATCGTGTCAACTAGGGGGCAGATTTTTTTTCTCCACTTTGAGGACCTGTACTTTTAGAATTTTGAGTTTTTGTTACATTTTTTTTTGTACCGTTTAAACATAAATAAACAACTGGTAAAAAACCTGAAGGTAAAAATCTTTACCGTTTTTTATTTACAGCGTTTCTTCTTATTCTTCCTTGGGAGCCGTCTTGATTCACTACCTACGGCAGCGCAGCCTCTTGGGCTTTTTGTGCCTAATCTTTCATTATCTTTAATACCAATCCTCCCATTAGTCTTGTTCCTTCTACAAGGCTGTATAACCCCGAGACTGGTTGGTTGATATATCCCTGTGATGATATATCCGGTTGCCCAAATAATGCCTGTCTTTTGTGATTCAATGCTTCACATTCGCACAGGATATGGTAGGCTGTTTCCTCCCCCTCATCGCACATTCTGCAACTTGGGTCCCCATTGTATAAGCCTATCTTGTGTAGGTGTCCTCTTAGGTTATCTTGCCCTGTTAGCAACCCTACTGTTATGCGAAGTCTTTTTCTACTTTAACAGCGTTTTAAAAAAACCTAAAATTTGGCCCTCTCTAGACCTAATTTCATAAATAAAATTTTTAATAATTTCTTTAATTTAAAATCTCCAAAGGCTTTATTTATAAAATTAAAGGAAAAAAATAGTGATATATTACTACTGTCATGTAGAGTAAAAAAATAAGAATTGGCATTATATGGAAAGTATTAAAAACTTTAATTTTTTTTTTTTTAAATTAATCATAACCTTGACCATAATTTTTTAGTCAACCCATTCGCAATACATTTGTTGAGATACTATAGTTGATAAAACTAATTTTCAACCAGTTGGCAGGCGGGTGATGGTGTCCCTAATTCGGATCTTAGACTATAACACAATGCAAGTTAAGTACCATCAAGCTCTATCAACCGCATTGCATTCAGTTGCTAGAGACTTGTATGCGCAAAAGGGCATGTTATCGTTAGCGCAATAACCTCATTCGAAATAAGTGACCAAAAAACTTTTTTATAACAGTCAATGTTAACTTAAAACACTATGAATTAATTTTTTCAGGGACGGAAAAATTCTTTACAATTTCGATGAATTTTAATATTTGATTTACTTTTGCTTCAGTCGTTTGCTGGTTTAGGCGCAGCTGTTCCTTTTCAGATTCTTGATTTTTAAGAGAAATTGTAAGTTCTGAATGACGATTTTGTAGTTGTGTAAGCTCAGCCACCAGATTTTCGTGTTTTTCTTCCAATTCCTCTTTTAGCTGTAGTTTTTCTATATATAGAAATGTATTGATTAATATTGTAATATACAATATACACAGGATGATTTATTAGTGAGAAGTAAAATATTTACTTTGTTTTAAGGGATAAAAGTTCCTAGAAAGAACTGTCAGGCCAGCAGATATCCATATTTTGAAATATTTTTTAATACAGAAAGTAATAAAAAAAAGGTAAACTAGGCATTTTTTATATTGACTTATATATACAGGGTATTCCAGAATTAATGGGACACAGAGCAACAGCAGATTCCTTAGGTCGAAATAATGCAATTAACGTTAACTTGCCTTAGGCCAAAGTTGATAATAACTAAGATACAGGGTGACAAACTTTTAATTTTGTTTTCGTTTTTTTCATAATAATTTCTTGACATAGTGGTACAAAATTAAGCATTTGAGGGTTCTTTGAGGCGAGAAATTAAAATTCGTCTATGCTTTTGATGTTGCTAGTAGAGGGCGCCAGCTACTGCCTACTCCACTTTTTTTAGATGGCACAGTTTTTTTTAAGCTTAATATATTGACCTGTTTAATAAAAAAGAAGTAACTATAATTTCCGCTGCGTTAAAAATATATATTTCATTTAGGTCTCTAGGAGCAACTGTTTTTGAAGATAACAGCAATTTAAAGGACCCCACAATTTTTCTATGGAAAATGCGTTTCGACCAATCGTTTTCAAACTTTGCAAAGTAATAGTTCTCAGGACGCTGATCAAAAGCCTCCATGGGCGTAAAACCCAAAAACCCCTCCCCAAAATCAGCCTCTCCACTGACGTTTAAGGATAATTTTGAGGGGATTAGAGGGGTTTTGGGTTTTGTGCCCGTATATATTTTTGATTAGCGTGTTGAGAACTATTACTTTGCAAAGTTTGAAAACAATTGGTTGAAACCCATTTTCCATAAGAAAATTGCGGTGTCGAAATCTCGAAAACAGTTGCTCCTAGAGACCTAAATGAGGTATACATTGTTGACGCAGCGGGAATTAAGTAGAGTAACTTCTTTTTTAATAAACAGGTCAATTTCTCGCCTCAAAGGACCCACAAATCCCCAATTTTGTACCGCTGTCTTTTAGTAAAGAAATTGTTATGAAAAAATGAAAACAAAATTAAAGATTTGACACCCTTTATCTTAGTTATTATCAACTTTGTGATAAGGCAAGTTTACCTTAATTGCATTATTTGGACCTAAGGAATCTGCTGTTGCTCTGTGCCCCATTACTTTTGGGACACCCTGTATAAACATAAAAAAAACATAACATTTAAAATCACCTTTTCTCAATAATAAAAATGTATTTTTTTAGTTGTTCAAATCTGTTGCAAGAGTGTTTTTAATAGCGTGCTATGAATTTTAATGCACAATTAATATTTTGTTGGCTAGTCTGTTAAGCTTAACGGGTAGTTGCAAAATTCTAAATAATTAATACTAGAACTTGCTTAAATTACTGCATATCTTTCTGCTCCAAAATAATATTTAGATTAATTTTTGTTTTTTCACCACTTATCCTTTAATGTGATGCATTTTCTCATTTCTGTTCCAATTCACAGGCATTAAGAAAAAACAAAAATTAACTTCACTTCACAATTATGATACCTTGACATCAAAATAAAATCAAATTTTTGATCTTCAACGAAATATTTAATATTTTCATTTAATATTATGTCCTGTATTGATATTTACATCTCTAAACATTGATTAAATTTGGTCCAGTTCTTAATCCCCTTCACACCCTTTTTTGCAAGTACTATTAACAAGACATTTTTATTTAAAAATGTATTACAGTTGCCAGTATTAATGTGATTGAAAGCTAAAAAAAATATTTCGCATTTTAGGTTCAAAATGGGCAAACACAGCATTTGTTTTGGAAAATCAGAGACGTTTCAATATTTTAATTTTTCATCATTATCCCTTAATAAGTTTAAGATGCAACAACCCTTTAATATTATCTGACCACTTGAATTGCTGCATGAAGCAAGTTTGATCATAAAAAAAGGCCTAAAATTTATTAGATATCTACCAAAAAAAGTTAACTACCAGAATTTATGAAAAACCGGAGTAAATCTACCAAAAATGTAGAAATTTAATAAATGTGGCAACGCTGGGCACAAGCGTCTGACTTTAGATTTAAAGGGCCAGATATGAACTTTAAATATAAATTTTTTCAAAAAAATATTTTACAGAGGGTTTTTCTAAACAGGCAAGAAGAGATTCGAAATAAATTTTATGCTAGGAGTCGTTTCTTAAAAAGAATGCGTTATACACTCACCTGAAATTTCTGTAGGACTACTATAGGAAATGCTCAATGACGTCGTACTATGAGACCCACCGGTGGTTAAACGACGGCTCTCTTTCAAAAGACACTTGGGGCACTGCTTCGGTGGTCGGGCAAACGGTCGGTTGTGACAGCTCATGTGAAACCCGTTGGCACATTGTTCGCAGATTGTTAGAGCACCTAGAACAAAAGGCGCTGTCACCTGAAATGGTATAGAAAGGTTACAGACAAAACACAAAAGGAGACGAACGAGCAGTTAGTCTAACCAAGGTATTTTATAAAAGCCTTGATAAAAGATAAACAATTTTAGATTGATCATTCCATACTAATTAATAATTAAATAATGAATCATTTACCTGACAGACTAACTCTAGTACGTCATTTTCGCATTTTTATAATATTTTTTTTTATATATATAGAACACTAATCAAAACATTTGTAGACAAAATTTAAACAAAAATTCTTTACATTCCTGTACCTTTATTTTTGTAATACAGGCTGTTACATATTTTAATACATTGACTTTATCACGGCTAACCCCTTAAAAAAATCTTATTACAGTACAGCCAACACAATACACAATCTGTGCATAAACCAGTTAATTTACCAAATTTGGTTTGATTCGGTTATTATGTTTTTTTAATATATTTTTTTTCACATCACCTAAATTTTACATAAAATTATAGTTTTGATATTTTTTTTAAGTAAAACTTCTTTATCGACGTAGGGGACAAATTTTGTAGCAATGTTAAAAAAATCGTCACTATTTCTGTTACGCTCGATCGTCACGGCTACCTTAGATAGGCGAGCGGGGATGAGCGCACTTGATGTGGCTGTGAATGTGTTAGTCCCTTAGATTCGTGCCTCAATTTAAGCCTACTAAACTTAGATTTTCTATACTATTCGAAACGATTTCGACCGCTAGATTTTGAGAAATCCCAAAAATTAAATTTTTAAAAATATGTTTATTTTAAATAACTTTTAAACGGCTGTACCGACCGATCCCAAAAAGTGATTAGCTATATACCTCTAAAAAAACGCGTCGATCGCCCCCAAACATGTCAAATTGGTTAATTTGTTCGAGAATAAATCGTCGAAAAATTTAAAAAAGGATTTGTTTATATTTGAACCACTTTACACCTTTCCAAAATTCTGGGCAAATTCAGGGGCCTTTTTTGCATCCAGGTAGATCCTTGTAAAAATTATCGGACGCCCCCCAGAGCGTTATTTCGATATTTTTGAATTTTTATATTCAGACCACTTTACACCTTTTAAAAATACTGCGCGAAATTCAGGAGGCTCTTTGTGAAAACTAAAAGCATCGGACCCTTACCCAAGACTGACTTGTGAATTTTGCAGCAGTTAATTTAGAATATTTGTGACACTAGAACTTTCTTGTTAATAAAATTGCAACTTGTATGACAATTCTAAACATAATCTTAGTAATGAAAAAAGTTATTTTATAATATGAAGATGATTCCAACACAAATGCACTTTTTAAAGCAACTTCGCCGCCCTGGTCATTAGCTCCAAGTGCTCCTACTGTAAATCCGCTACTGTAAAAACAGATAAAATCTGTGGATATGCATTTAGATTTAAAAACTCATTTTCAGGGATATATATATATATATATATATATATATATATATATATATATATATATATATATATATATATATATATATATATATATATATATATATATATATATTTATATAATATTTATCTTTATTAAATTTTAATGTACCTTTGAGAGAACTTAGAAATCACGAATTATTTAAGATACCATTCCAAAGAACAAATTTAGGACGCAACGCTCCATTAATTAGAATGCAAATCGCATGTAATAATTATTATAAGAATATCGAGTTGTTCTCGCTACGTTAGCAACTTTTAAGTCAAATCTTAAAAGACTTTTTTGTGCACGATTTTTTGTAAATGTAATTACATAATATGTATTATTTTTTATATGTTTTTAGGTAATGTGGTATACTTTTGTAAATTTCCATAAACCCAATACCATAATGTAAAAAGTGGATGCTGTTTAGAACACAGTTCTGTAGTGTCCTAGTTGTAAATAAATAAATAAATATATATTTTTTTAATTCCATTTTACACCTTGTATATTTCATTTTAAATCAAACACCATTGTAGTTAGTATTCGAATTCTGTGATTATTTCTTATGCACCATAACTATTATTATGAATTAATTTTTTAAAAGAGCAACAATACATTTTCTCAATAATGTTCAGTATTACTAGTAAATATTAAATTTTTAAATACATACATACCTGGCTCTTTGCAAACTATACACTGCTTCGAATCAGGGGAAGAACTAGCTGGACCGATTCTCTCAATAATTAGTCCACTGGGCAAATTTGGAATTGAAGGAAAAGGAGAAACTACAGGCTTGCAGTCTGATTTCTGATCTAAAACAATACATAGCAACATAAAAATAAGTCTTTTTAAAAGCTGTTTTTTTAATTACATTCTTATTATGAAGGGTAAATTCAAAATTGTACTTTTTCTATTTTATTAATCCAAGGATTTTTTTAACAAGTACGCCAATTTAAGACAAGAACATCATATTACACCTAGTCCAAATTTAAACATTATTTATGAATAAAGATTCAAGTATTTTAAAAGCATTGTAAAGTAAATAAGATTGGCAACTTTTATAATCTACTAAAATTTTTAGTTTTACCTGTATTGCCACCATTACTGACATATCTGTCATTATGATTTCCATTTGTACTAACAGGTGGAGACTTGGAACTGGATCTGGCTAACTCTTGACGTTTACGCCCTCTTGTGTTGGGTGGGGAAGGTGGGTGAGCCAAAAAATTACTTCGCTTCCTCTTCTAATAAAATAATTTGATTTAACACATTTTTTTTAATTTTCTATATCTAATATATACATTATTGCTAAACAATGTGACAAATCGCATCATCTTCAGTACTAAGATTTTTAAAAAAATTGGATCCTAATATTTTCAGTTCTCAACTTACCGCTGGAAGTCCCAGAAAATCCCACCCCTTACTCCCATATAAAAACTGAGGATTAGCAGTGCTTCTACGCTTTCTTTCAGCTCGCTTTTTTTGCATCTCTCCAAAAACTTCGTGGGTGGCCAAACGAAAGTAGCCCAAAAACGTTGATTGGCTGACATCGTGGGGATCAACGGGGCGATGTTCAGGGGAGCCTGGGGGTGAATTACGATGTTCCGAGTCGTCGGAGATAGAGTTGCAAGGAGATGTACGACTACGGGGCAGTCTGAAAATTAATTTAAAAATATAAATTCAACAGAAAATCAACAAAATAAATAAATTTGTTATAAATATAGACTTTTAGTACAAATTTCTTCTGAACTAAACTGCAAAGATTAAATTTGTTACTTAAGGTCACAGTTTTTAATAAATACTTACAAATTTTGCTTTCTTGCTCTATTCAAAGCATTTGAGAGGTTAAACCTTCTCTCTTCAATAGCAGTTTTAACAGTATTAGTTTTCAAACTCTTTTGGTAGGCCTTGTATTCTTCTCTCAGTCTATCCAGCAGATTTTTCTACGCAAAAAAATAAACCTTATGAAAAAAATCTCTAATTTAACATGTGACATACGAGATGCACAGAAAATAGGAATTTGGGGCTCGACTATACAAAAATAATTAATTTAGTAATTGCAGTTTTTGTAAATCCTGCTTCAGATTTAATTAATGAATTTTTTAATACAACCAAACAGGTGAGAACAATAATTATTTGAAACACAGAACAAAATAAAATTTAAAATACTTCACATAACCCAAAATTAAAAAAAAATATATATATATAAATATGTCTACAATTTCAGATATAAAATACATTTTATAAAAAGATATACATTTATATCAAGGTAGGTAGCTAATCCAAACATTTTTTTAAATTCAAAGCAGTTTTTGTGGGTTTATAAATTATTTCAGTTTTTAAAAACCATATTTTTTTTGCTTTTAAATATTTTAAAAGTAATTACTAATTGTTATTCTTAACCCTTAAACTTTAAAATCATCGTTACAAGGCCATTTTAAGGCCAAAAATAAATCTCTGCATTCTGGCATGTATTCTTTTTAGAACAATAATCAATAACCAAGGTTTCATTTAGAAAGTTCATTAGTACTTTGCTAAAAATAAACCTGGGTGTTAGATACCTCACTTATTTATTGATGTTAGATACCTATTTCCTTTGTTGACATAAAAATATTTAATTTCAAACAAATAAACAATAGTAAAAAGAAAAATTTATGTCTAAAAATGAAAAATTTGAGAGATGGAATTTGGGTGGTTAGAAAGAAATAGACGTGTAAAGGATGTACAACAGACAAAGACAGATAGCACAGAGCATGCCCTATTTTAAACCAGATGTTGACTAAATATTAATTGAATAAAATAATAAAAAAACATCAAAAACTAACCCCCAAGGAAAGAGGAAAGTGTATGAAAGTTTAAAAAAGGAATGAGATGAACTAAGAAAATATTTTTAAAAAATAGATAATAAAGTTTATAGGGTTTTTAAGTCAGCAGGTACCTACTTTACATAAATTAAAACTAATATTTCATTATCTTTTATATAAATTGGATATTTCAATAACCCCACCCAAAATTTACTTTATTTGTGAATAATATAAATTAAATGAATAAATAAAATAATTTACTTTTACTCTTTAGTTAATAAGTAGGTTAAGTAATCACTTTTAATTGATACATCTAGCCATAATTTACCTGCTCAAATCCAATATGTATTATTTTTTCTTCAGCTTCCTTAATTTCTTTTAGTATTTGCTCTTTACCCTAAAAATAAATGGATAGATTTTAGTTAAATCTTTGTCTTTTAAATTAATTCTGATATAAACTTACATCTGGAATATCTCTTAATTTGCCCATTAAATTCTGAAAAGAAAAATAAACTGTTAGTTTTTGTTTAAATGTACTACATAAATCCAAAAGAAAAAGTTTTTTGAAAAAATAGGTATAAATTTATTTTATAAAGTTAGTTTTATTTCTCACATGGTTGTGTCTATCCTTTTCAGATACATTGAAAACAACCATTGTTTAAAAGGGAGGTAGACGTAAAGAAAAAGCAACGAAACTCAAAAACTTACCTGATGATTACGAATAGCGTCTTGTAACTGAATTTGATTTACTTCAATGTCATTTTTTAGCTCTTTTGTAATTTCTAAACCGTTCATTTTCCGATTTTATAATCCCTGCACTTTTTTAAATAAATCAGAACAAATTGATAATTTATTACTTTCGCAATCACAAAACTACACGGGATTTTCTTGGCCGGGTACTTTGCTCAACGAGTTGATTCAGAATCGGCGCACGCTGCGAACTTCTTCACAAATAAAATTCGATAAATACGCAAGTTTTGATTCAGTTTGATAAGCGCTTCATTATTTATGATAAAATCGTCTAAAATTTACCTGTTTAGTTCGAATAAACACCGAAATGATATTTAAGGCTTTAAAAACTAAATAAATCAAATTAATCTGAAATTGTAAAATTAACAACCCGAGTTCGGGTATTTCCGACGTCACCCGAATTGTCGATCTCAACATGTACCTGCACCTACCAAAAAATATATTTCTTGTTTTTCTTTTATTTTAATTGAAATTTAAGTAGAAAGTCTATTGAGAATGTAAAATAAAAGTTAAATCTCGCGTTTAAGTATTTATTCCGCTAACGGAAACGAAATTATATACGTTTAACAATTAAAATTTTTTCACACGCGTCGAATTACGATGAACTATTTGCAATATTTATGCGTGACATTAGAAGCACAGAAAAATATTTAGGGGCGGGAGCTAAATAAACCATTGTTGGCCGACGCCTGCTTTTAAATACCTATACTATAGAAGATTTAATTTCCCAATTTCCTTTAAAATAATAAATTTCGGAAAAATAATTGACAATATTTTGTATAAATCAATTTAATTAGTTTATTTAGGTACCTAGTAATCTACCTGTCCTCGCACTCTTGAACAATAAAAAACAACGGGAAGTCACAATCTAATCGACTCTCCAATTGGTTTTACGCCAGGTTTTACTATTCAGAATGTATAGGTATATCTATTGTTTATTAGGTATTATATTATTAAAATTTTAGATAAGTTTATCTCATATTTCTTTGTTTTCTGACCCATTAATTAGGGCCATTTTATACTTAAAAATAACTTGAATGTTATTTTATCCATTACCCAAAAAGTTAACTCTTTTATTTATTTGATAACTAAACATTTCAGACTGCACACCTTATGTTATGAGAGCCTAAAAATACTTTTTTAAAGACATATTTTTATATGGCAGGGAAGATGGTAAGGACGCCCAAAGCAAATTTTTAGGTGATTTTGTTTAAATGATTATCTTTTCGATATAATTTATAATAAAAATAATATAATTTTCTTAAATATAATACAGAATGATAGCAACATGGCTATTATTTATGTTCAATTAATTTCTAAAACCTAATAAAAATTATGTACCTATTATTGACAACTATATGGTTTGTTCAATTCATTGTCATTATTCTCTGATAAGTGATTCGAACTAGAAATCTACAATTTTAAATAAATGACTTTTCAATTTATTGTCTTTATTAGGAAACCATTTCAACATATGGGTATTTACAGACGGAACCATAACCTTACCAAGCATCCCGAAAGATGTATATCTTTAAAGTTTAAATTAAAAAAGTTTCTTAATAAAAATAAAACATTATATTTATTTATTTATTTAAATGGTTTAACAATAAAAAAACTTAACTCAAAATAATTAAATCATTTATTAAAAAACTCTCCCATAATTGACAACCGTTGCAGAAAACTCTGGGCTCTACAAGTTAACAGTTCATAGTTAACTTCCCAGGTCTCATTTCTAGGATATCTGTTTTTCCTCCTGAATCTTTCTAACATTTCTTGAGGATCAAATTTTTTTTCCATTTTCTCTATGGTTTGTTCTATAAGAGATTTTGATTCTGTAGACTCATCTTTTTTTTGTAACAATGTAGAAATATTTTCCGTATTTTGGTTTGCTTCTGAGGAAATATTGCTAGAAGGTACTTCTACGACAGTAGCTGATCCAGTTGTTGTAACCGTGGTAATATTTTCACTCTTCTCAACATTTAGAGGTTCTACATCTTTGTTGTTCTCTTGCTTTATCTTTTTTTTAATTGGCAAGCCTCTGTAGAGATTTTGTTTCTCCTGGAACCCCTTAAAATCAAATAAATTGTAATTGGGCATATTATGACAACAATGTAAGGCACCGGGATCAATGGGGTGAGCCTCGGTGTTAAATATATAGCCTCCAGCATCTACAATACATTCTCCATTGGGAGTATTAATAATTGTTCCATGCTGTCCTTGATTATGTATAAAATTGTCTGTGTCAAAAAGAAGATAGAGATATTTGGTGGTTTCAGAAAGAAAGAATGATTCCATACGGTCTTCTTTGCGATGATCTCGGACATCTTTTATCTGAAAATCAAAATTAGTAATTTACATATTGTACTAAAAATGTAATTCATTAAATATATTCTTATTGCACTCAATAAGAATTAAAGAAACATACATAAAGGGAGCAGAATCATAAATAATGGATAAAATTCCTAAATCCTAATTTTATTCTACAGTTTATCATTTACCGTAGCATATCCACAAGGTGTTCGAGCACTATGCTTTATACTCCTCAAGATATCTTCCCCAGCTTGCAATAAATATGGGTCTCCAGTGGCTCTGTATAAGTACATTATTGATTCTATAAGCTCAGGTCTGAGTGGATAGCTTTCTTTGCCTGTGCCAGCTTCATTTTGAGTTATATAGTAAAACTCTGGAGTAAACCCATACTGTTGCCAGACTTGATGGTAGTTATGTAGGGTACGCATTGCACTTGATGTCTCACCTTAGGAAAAATTTAAAAGACATTAGCCAATTAAAAAAAAATAACACTAAAAAAGTACTTTCACACTAAACACTCACCAATAAGGCTTAGAACTCCAGGCCAATAAGCTTCGAGCGACTGGAAAACGGGCAAAGTAACTTGTCCTTTGGTCATGGATACCCACATATACCAGTCATCCTTTTTCAAATATTTGTCTATTGCTTTTCTTGACTCATAAAACATTTCCATTAGTTCTGGTCTTAAAATAAAAAATACTTATTTATGTATAAGTATAAATATTTTTTAAATGAGATAAATATGATATTTAAAGGCCATAGGGGTTTTATCCTTTTCTAGGAGGAAACTTGTCTTGAAAATCAATGACAATAATGATAATAAAATCTATTAATTTTATGTAAATAAATACCTTTGCAATAAAATAGAACCTTTAACCAAATATTCAAAATAAGAATCCACACCAGAGCCTATACCAGCATCTTGGGCCCCTTTCCCTCCCCATTTTGTGTCAATGTTTTCCAAATTTGTAAGGGGGTCTGGATCAAAAAGAGCATATAGAGCATTCATTGCTACCTAGAAAAAATTACTTATTTGATTATTTTCTGAAATTGCCTCTGAAAGCCTTGTTTTGCTGCAAGTACAATTTAATTATTATAATGTTTGACCAACATTTTTGTTATTCCTTTCCATTACTTCATTTTATATTCAAACACTGTAATTTGGTGTTATTTATTGTGATTACACTATTTACCTGACCTGTAATAGGGCCATTTTAAATTTAAAATGACAAAAGCAAAAACAAATGAACCAAAATATATCTCATTGATCCTAAAAGTCAGAAACTGTGGTTACAATTGATCACTGGGGTCACCTTTTTTTCTTTGTTTTTGCTTATGTCTTTCTTAAATTAATTATTATTATTATATTCATTTAATGTATTGTTTACTTTGTTTGCTTTATTTAGTCAATCATTGTACATCATTTTGTGTTTGATGTGTAAAGGTTTAGGTATATTTTGTGTTTTTAGTATTATTTAGATATACTTGTTTTGTACAATACCTACACATTTACTTTTTTTGATATTTCCTTTCTTATATTTTTACATTTGATTTAATGTTTGTTTTTCTGATAACTGATTAATGATTTAAAACTAACTGCTATATATAAGCATAATAATAAATACAAATTAGTGTTCTGCACTATGGCAACACTGTATAAAATACAAGGGTTGAGGAGTAGGCAAATGGAATGTCTTTGCACCTAAAGTGCCTCTTGTT
Source organism: Listronotus oregonensis (assembly GCA_019359885.1). NCBI lineage: Eukaryota > Metazoa > Arthropoda > Insecta > Coleoptera > Curculionidae > Listronotus > Listronotus oregonensis. The sequence continues at coordinate 147,902 of JAHBCN010000129.1, forward strand.
TTACTTAGTTAAAAACTTTTTATGAAGCGAAAATATCTTTTAATGCTCCAAACCCCCCATAAGGTCCCGCTGTGGAACAACACCAACGTCACGGTCTCTTGGAAACCCGTAAAAACCGGGGATGTGATGGGGTGTTATTCTAAAGGTTCGATTCTACCCTTTTTTTAATAACTCTAAATTAATTAAAGTAATTTTTCTGATAATTTTTTTTTTAATTTTAAAATTTGTGTGTTTGGAAAAATGGTGTAACAAACAATAAAATTTTATATATCTAATCATACTTCTTCATATAAAGGATCCCCAGTTAATCTACTTAGAGTTCCAAACTCCACTATAAAGGTTCCAATGCCTGCAGTGCATGTGACTGGTGTCTCTCCTTTAGGTATCCCATTTCTAAGGTTTATGGTTCCATAAGGCATACCAGTCTTAGTGTTAAAGGCGACTATAAGGCGCTTAGCAACATCTTCAGCAAGTCGCAGCAAAGGGCCATTACAAGGCCAGCCTTTCTAATTTTACACCAGCTCTGCCAAAAAAAATTGTTATAAAATTTGAACATAAACTAGCCTCAAATACAAAATGGATATTTTGGAAGAAAATATTAATTTCTTTTTAAAAACTTACTTGTTTGATAACAAATGGGCACTAAGTAGCCCTCCTATAATCCTAATATTTGTCTCAAATACTGATACATTTATATTAGCATCAAAATCAGTCTTTGCAGAAAGAATGTCTACCACCCTTTGGAATTCTGAGTAATTGCCCATTATAGCTAAGGTATCCAGGGCATCAATAAGTGTCAGGGAATAACTAAAACAACAGAAATATATCGCTCATTCGAAAAAACAGTGACGAACTCCAAATTTTTAAAATGATTTGTATAGAAAATACTCTAAAAGTCCTAAATTTTTATGTGGAATAACACACACTATTCATGCAAAACTGTCGCAAGAAGACGAGAGTCTTAAATTTTAAAAATTTGGAGTATTAATTTTTATAACTCATTAAAAAACTCCACCTTCCATAGGTATCAATACCATCACAACTTATTGGCCTAAGTTCATCATAGGGGTATGCATATTTTAAGTAACTATCATAGGCATGGTAGAACATTTCCTTAACTTCATCCCTAGAATATATTTTATTAATAATTTTATTTTTTTTTCATGAAAAAAATAAGTACTTACTTGAGTTTATGTAAATCATTTTTTGAATATGTTCTTGCGCCAAATATGTTATGAAGAATGAACGTTATACATATATAAATAATTAAAGAACTATGTCTTAATATTAACATATTGGTTTAAATAATTAATTATAAAAACATTTTAATTTTTGTGGAAGAACAAAATTAGTACAAATATATAAATCTCTTATCAATGGTACAAATAAAATTGTTTACGTTTGTACCTGTTTTGCAGAAAACACGTACGTCTTACGCATAGATTCTAGAGTTAAGGATCACCATCTCTGTGTTAAAAATGGCCCTCAAATTGCAGTAAATTAAGATGGCGTTGTGTTCCAGAGGGCCGTTTTTAAACTTCACTTTTATATATTGAGGTCAAGGTCATTGGTTCCCTGAACTACACAAGCGCCTCCTAGAAAATGCCATTCTGGGGGCACTTTTTGAGTAAAACAGCCATAAGAAAGGGTAATCCTTCCCTCTACAATCCATATAGAGAACACATAAAAGATCTGAAAAAGTAGAATTCGGAAACTTTTAACCTTTTTTTGGCCTGGGGGTTCCTACGATTTTACAGCAAGGAAAATTTTTTACCTCCCCTTTTGAAGTCCCCCAATTATTTTTTTTTTTTAAAATTTTTTTTAATCTTTTACCCGGTTTTTTAGGTTTTATCTAAAAAAGAAAATTTGAATTTTTTTGTTTTGGGAACGGCGGGTTAAAAAATTAGTTAAAGGGGAAATGTTTTTTTTAAAAACCCTTTTTGCTCGGCGAAACTAATTTAATTAAAAAAAAATTTGGGTTTAAATTCAAGAATTTTTTATTCAGAATAAATAAAATCTTTATGGAAAAAATTTTAAAACCAATTCACCCCTTTTTAAAAAATTTTCCCCAAATTGCCCTAAATTAAAATGGGCTTTTCCCAAAACCGCATGCCATAACCCCCGTTGTTTTAAACTTCATTTTTATGTTGCGGTAAAGGTATTGTTCACTTGCCCCATGGGGCTGCTCGCCAGCCCCATTTTTATTTCCCTATTTCCCGGGGCAATTTTTTTTTTTTTTCCCCCCCCCAAAACAAGCAAATTAAGGAAGATGGGCCCCCGTTCCCAAAAATTTTTTTTTTTTTTAAAAAGCTTTTTACCAAAAAACCTTGGGTCCGGGAAAAAATTTTCCACCCTTGGTGCTGTTTTCCTCTATAACCCTTTTTTAATTTTCCAAAAAAGGGCCCCAGAATAAAGATAATAAAAAGTTGATTCTAAGGAGGTGTAACTTGACCCCAATTTTACACTGCCCAAGAAATAAAGGGGACCTATAATATTTTCCACTAAATAATTTTAAAATTAAATAAGAAATGAAAAAAAATTTTAAAATTTTTTTTGTTATTTCAAAAAATGCATTTTTTAAAAATGTATTCCCGAAAAAAACCGGAAAAAAAAAATAAAAAAAAAAAAAAGTTTTAAAGAAGAAGAAGTATTAAGAACATACAAACGTTTTTAAACCTTTTCGGGTATTTCCACCACTGCTTCTAATCGTCAACGATTTATGCTTAAAATAAGATTTCGAATGCTGTTTTGATCCAGTCAGTCCCAATTTTTAATCAGAAGTCGACCCAGGCCCTTCAAGTTGTTGGGTAGGTTCGAATGAGCATGTAACTGCCTTCTGAGTATATCCCAAACACGCCCTATTGGGTTTAGGTCTGAACTTCATGCTGGCCAGGGCAAATATATATTAAGACACTTCTAATTTACCTGTAACAATTCTTCTCCAATTGAAACATTTCAGTTCCGTTAGGGCCTTTTTGAATTTTCTTATATATTTTATTTATTTTCTTATTCTATTTTCTTATATCTCTCACATGGTGGAATAAATCGGGAAATAAATTAAACTGTATATTTTTTGTAATAAACTTTATTAAAATCTATAATATATCAATGTTAGTTACCTTCTAAAGGCGAAACAACATTTGTAATAAAGATATATGTAAATAAATAAAAAGGCACTATACAACTTTATAAATAAAAGTAATTATTTCCTTTCCATAGAAAAATAAAGTATATCACATTCCTTTTCATCACTCGATACTTTACACACCATTTTTTCTTGACTATTCTTGGTAACAGTTGAATAAAAAAAAACTGATAAATTATAGAATCATATGCTATAATAAAAAAAACTTTTGGAAAATAAAATTTTTACTATAATCAAATCGGTTTTAACTGCACGAATAGAACTTTGTAACAATTCAATACCAATAAATTACTTATTTAAAACTTTATTAATAATCTCAATTTAAAAAAATAAATAAAATTTTGTTAATGACAGGCTAATTGAAAAACTAATTAAAAGGTGAGTTTAGCTTAAGATTTACATTTATTATAGCAAAATATGATTCTAAATTTTAGTAATGTACGCAGTCACTTACAATATTGCCATTGTGACTTTACCTATATTATTTATAAATATTACTTCACTTGCATCTAAAATTTGTGAAAAAATACTATTAATGCAATTGAAATGCCCTACACGCTCAAACTTACGATTTTGTTCTGACTATTTACTAAAGTTATTTATATTTAAACAATGTCTGGAGTCTTAGAATAGTTAAAAAAAAACTTTTAATTAATATATGTACTTCTTTCATACAAAAGTTTGTTTAACTATAGGATATTTATACATCTAGATGTAATTTTTGATAACTTTTCTGCATAACATTACAGCCCAATGGATGTATTACATCTCAAAGGTTTAAAATGGAGCGTGTATACAAGCAAAATTAAAAATGTGCGGGATAATTTATTTTTGATAACAATTTCCATAAAACTTATTGGTAGAAGTCCAAAATGAGAAGTATTAAACATCTTCCCAAACCCCACTTATTTGTCTTGGTACAGCCTTGATTACCCACACGAAACAGCTTCTTTACCACATTTATTCAAAATTAATTCTTATGCTCTCAAAAAAAAAACCTCCCGCAAAAATAATAGTCTGAGCACATGTAGCTTGAACCAAAACATAAACTGATCATGACAATTTAAATTTGTATTTTACTGTGAGTTTTGTAACTGGTTACCAATGATTCAAACCACACAATTTCTTTCACTACATTCACACCATTCTCTCAGTGCTTAAAGAGATAAAAATGTCACGATAGTGTCATTATGATATATATAATAATTATATGGATTTACAATATATTATTTCTATAACATCTATAAGGCTTTTTTTTACTTTAGAAAATAATTTATAAATTTATGTTGGTCGATGTTTTAAGGCCCTACAAATAGCGTTTTGACGTAACACTTATTTTTGCATATTTTCTTTTCTTGGAAAAACACTATATCTTAGTTCAGCAAACCAAAAAAATAACGGTATTTTAAAAAGCTTATTCTATAAAACATATTTCATCTGTTTTATTTTGCTATGTAACATTCTCAAAGATACGTTTTGTACTCGACAGCTGTGGATAAATGGTTCTTTTCTTTATATTTTTTATTATTACAGAAAATATGAGAGTGTTTAGGGTGAATACAAAAAAAATATATATAAGAGAAATTTTAAATGTTTTTCAAAAAAAATACAAAAAAAAATCTTAGGAGGCCATGTTTTGGTATTTAGACATAACTTTTAATTCTGAACAACTTTTCTTTATAATATTTTGCTAAATTTTCTGAAATAAGGGTACTTTACTCTTGTACAATTTTTATATTTTTCGACCTACCCTGTATGCTGTTTGACTTGCAATCGTTCTAAGTGCACCTAATATGATTATCAAACATGCACCAACTTTCGGCAATATTTGTATTTTGATTGTGCAATTAATAAAAAAATCCCTTGTGTTGCACACTGGTCATTTAACCACACTATATATCTTAAAAACTTTTTAATTAAATTATTTGTAGATTATAAACATTTAAAATTTTACCAATAATTAAATAAAAACTTCATCAGGAAAGTGGGGAGAATCATTTATTGTCAAGTTTATCGAATCTCCATTTAAATGTTCCTATCTGACTTTTTTTTTTTAATAAACACGAATTTTAGTATAAATACTCGCCTCAAGAATATATTACTTTAAAATTAAGGCAAAAAATCTTATTTCCAAGATATTTTTATGTGTGTCACGCCAAATGCTGTTTAAAATCTAGCTGGTTATTCTTAAAATCTAAGGATAAAACTTTTTGCGAGACACTATAAATCTGGTTTAGGCAACTAGTTATTTGTAACATTTTTAGTATCTTGGCATATTTAAAGCTGTTCTAAGGAAGTTCTTATACTTTGTGACAACTTATCAACATTTCATACAAAAAGAAGACTTTTCAAATCAGATCAACAGTTAAAATCTCAATACATTGACAACATTTATATGCAACATAAACTAAAACAAATTGGAAACAATCTTTCAACATTATTTTCAGTACGCGAGGTCCTGTTAGGATTCGGTTATGGTGAATATTGAGAACTCTTTAACTGGTTGGTTTCCAACATGTCTTAGTGCCACATTTTTATATTTTTTGGCAGCCTACATGGCTACATCAGGTTTTTTGCAATATAAATGTTCGAAACAAAACATTCTTCATTAAAATCTAGCATAGAATAACAACAATATTTAAATACATAATATTTAGGTAGAAAAAAATATTAAAAACTATAGAGAAATCAAATAAAACATAATATCTAAACAACCAATAAAGAATAGTATGAATAAAGTCTACTCTAAATTTACAAATAATTACATAACCTATAAAATATATGTTTTGGTATTAACGATTAGAACATGTGTTTGATACTTAAAATGATTATAACAAAATAACTTTATACAACAGAAAATTATGCCGGTAATATATACAATTAAAAACAGATAAAACATTAAAGTAACTGTTCAGATACAATTTGGAAGAACCGAAACACATTTTCAACGTAACTTTTACATTTGTTAAATAAAATAGCAGTATATTTCAGGACCATGTCTGACGGCGGCTCAATTATATATTTTTCCTTATACCCCAAATAATAAAATATATAGATAAATAACTAAATTTTTTAAAGTAAAACGTTATATCTATATTTCTTTTATTCATTAATTTTTAAAGAATAAATATACATTTTTTTATTTAATTGTATGTCTGAGACCTGGTTAGCATTAAGAGGCTTACAATAAATGTGTGTTAAAAAAAATAGTATTAAAAAACGTCAGCCGCATTAAAGAGAGCACAAAGTTAACTACATACTACATACTAACTACATACTTTTACTAGCTTTTTTTTAACTATTCAGTAATATAAAAAACAGGAGTTTTGTGGATATTTTGGTAAGTATTTAGGACTTACAACCTTTTTTTTACAGGCTTAAAACTATTGTAAATTTCGCAACTAAGTATGAATTTGCTGGATTCCTATCTCGTATAATTTTTGAAGGCCCAACGTAAATAATTAAATTTAAAAGCTCTGTAAAGAGTAAACCCAAAACTTTAATTGGGTATTATCCATATATTTCAAACAAAGCAAAATACACATAAATTCCTAGGGGCGAGTCCCCAGGTCAATTTTATAATCACACAAATCCGTATAAAATAGCCAGTACCGAATATTTCGGGTACGAAAACATAAGTAAAACGGAGAAGTTTAAGGGGACTGGGAAACGACTCGTGACGTCACATCGCATATAAATAGATTGTGCATCGATTTCGTCTGATTTCAGTTGTGCCGCGGTAAAACTCGACATAACTAGTATTTTGTTTTATTTTGTGGGGCTGAACAAAGTGTTTTTCATTCATTATGGCTAGCAAAGGATTTACCAAGGCTTCCTCAAACAATATGCCTTCTGTAGATACGTTTATGGGGATGGATAACATAAAAAATGACGAACGTTTTAATTCAACAGAAATCAGAGTTGCAAAAGCAGCATTATAAGTATTTATTTTATGTGTCAAATAAAATAAAACATCTTTTTACAATACTTGATTGTTAAACCAAATTAGGAAAAATATATTTATGTATTTATTTAGGTATTTGTTAATTACAACCCTATTTCTAACTTACATTAAAGTAGTGTTCACAACAGAAAAATTCACTTTTTGATTTTGGCGTATCACGTCTTGATAGGGTAAACCATCGTTTTTTACGCTCATAATCTACCCGAAGCACACATACAAAAATTTTGTTTGGTTTAGTCACAGATGTGCTCGTGCAAAGGGACACGAAACACAATTTATTCTGTGATTCGTCCAGATTACTCATTCAAAAAGCTGTGAATGCTTCTTGATATTAACTGCAACTTATTTTTTTTTATTGTGGCCACGTAAATAATGCTGTAATAAAAATTAAACTCGCTTAAAAGGTGACGATGTATTAAAAACACGAATGACGCTTTACTGTTATATGCGCTGTGACGTCAGACAGCAATGACCTTAGGAAAGCTTGTTTTGGCGCCATTTCTTGGCGTTTGAATTTTAAACGGCAGTTTTTGCTTAAAATATGTTTTTTTTTAAGTTACTATACTATTTATATGCATATATGCTATTATTTTATAGTTTTTCTAAAAAACGTGAATATACCCAATTGCCTGGCTACAAATCGAAGAATTTCAAGACTTCAGTGGCGTGTCAGTTTTTTTATAGCGAATTTTATATTATTTAAGTAAATATAAATATACTCTCTTTAATTTTTATAATTTGTTTTATAACATTATACTCCAAAAAAATAAATCCGCCCGCCACTGTCCCTAAAGACAGGTTTCGCGAATTGTATACCCTGTGGCTGTACTATACACAAGTTTGGCGAACTGTACATCTCTGGGTATAAAAAGGGAATATTATTTTTAGTTTTTAGGCTGTCTAAAATTTTACATCTTCCTTGCTGTTAACGTTGCCTTAAACGTGAGATTCACAATCTAATTACTGGCCAGCAACAGGAACATTGTGCAGTTTCATTTTTTCCTTAATATAAAAAAACAAGGAGATTCTATCCTTTGTATGATCTTGATTTGGAGTATGGTACAAGCATCTGTTGGGAGAGACCTGTGCGAAAGTCATACAGCCGCTAGCCAATAACGTTTACAGCTAGAGAAGTGTAAGATTTTTAATGACTCTAAAACTATTTCATAAATTTTATAGAACAAAAAAAACTAGATGTCTTAAATATATTTTATACCAAATAGGGATATAAGGCAAAAAATATATAAGTAAAACGCCCTTAGTAATAAGGATGTCTTTTCATGATCACACTTCTTCTTAGGAAAGCGCATCCTTAATACTTTTACTGAGTTATCACAATTTATTTGCAAGCTTTTATTATTGTACTTCGACACGTAGTTTGGTCTATTTAAACTTGGAAATACATTATTAGGCATTTTTCGAGCTATTAACAATAACAACATTAGTACAGCGATAGAGAGTTTAAAGCATAAAGTCTTAATAATCTAAATTTTGTCGTTATGACTATTTACAATGTTGAAAAACACATAAAACTATGTTTGTCCAATAATTTTTTTGTTGCATTAATTTTAAAAAGTCAAAATTCTAGTATAAAAAGTATATCATTAATTTTATGGTTAATATTAAATGAATTCTAAAGGTTGGAAATAAGGAAAAAAATTAAGACTTTATATACAGGGTGTCCCAACTTTATTTATACACTAAATATCTCTGCTTGTATACATGATACAAAAAAAAAACTTAAAATTAAAACGGTGTTGGGTAACACTAATTTTATTAATAATATTTCCCGAAAACAGAGTTTTTATTGTTAAGTAGGTTTTTTAAATGGAACGCCCTGTATATTTTGTCAAATTTTGACTCCTTATTCAATTCTACATCAAAAATGTAAATTACACTATACGTCAATTATTGCTGGTTCTTGTGATAACAACCTATAATTGTAGTACATATTATCTGATTTACTCATATAATAATTAAAAACGATTAAAGAATAAAAACAATTAACATAACATCCTATAGTAAATGTTTAAACTGCTAACTGTTTTTTAGTACTATTTTCGGTCATATTTATTTTAAAATAATTCTTTTAGTATCAGAATGACCAATTCAGTTCCTTTATTAGTTACTTAATTATCTCGAAAACCAGCTATAATTGATGGATAGTATATTTGACATTTTTGATGTAGAATTGAATGTAGACTCAAAATTTGGCAAAATATACATTGCGTTCTTTAAAAAAAACGTACCGAACAATGAAAACTCTGATCTTAAAACACCCTGTATATTTACCAATACTGTTAATAGAGTATAAATAGAGTTGGGACACCCTGTAAACTGTACAATTTTAAAAATTGATATGTTCAATAGCTTGAAATCTCCTCGCGACAATTCAATAATATTTTGTTATTTAAATACCCTTTTTTTACCATGCATAATAAATATAGAACTCTGAAACCGTAAAATCTACGAGCAGTGCAACAGTTTAAGACACCAATTCATTTGGTGTTCTAATACCCTAGAGCTATTCGGCATTATACAATATGGCGACAAATGTAAATATCTTAAGTAACAAAGAACAACTGATATCTCTCTGGTCCATGCAGTTTGTTATCAACATACTTATAAGAATATTTATAATTGCATTCTTTATACACCAAAAAACAATATCTAGAGCTAGAACGAATTCTGATCTATAAAAAATTTTAAAAAATTTATATTGTTTAAACTTTAAAATGTGCACATTATATTTGGTATTGGTTTAAAAAGTTTTACACAAAACTCTACTTGACTAGAGTATTATTAATAACTTTAATTAAAAACCCGTAATAAAAACTATTTCAAGGTTATTATTCTAGTTTTGATTACTTAAAGAAGCTAAATATTTTGATATTATTTCCAATTCCTTTTTATTTTCTTTATAATTCCAATTGTCAGTCCACATAAGTATATTTTACATTTGACTTCGGCCTTTTTACCATATATGTTCTTATGGCAAATGGTCCTAGAATTCAATATCCTTCAATTATCCATTAATTATTAATATTACAAATTAATATCTTGCAAGAAACAGACTTTTGATTTATGAATTAAAACGCAATAGTAAAAGATAAGGAAAAAATAATCTTTCAATTTTATGACTTCTTTAGTTAAGTTAAGAAATAATTATATTTTTAAAGGACAATCTTTTTAGAATTAAGTACCATTATTCCAGTGAATGCTCCAATCTATTGCTCTACAGGGTAAAAGATTTTAACGACACAAATCAGCAAATTACTTGTTCTAAAGTTTTTTTTTTATGTATGTATTTATGTGATTTGTGGTTTTGTCAAAGTGAGAATATCTTTCGACGTTTTGCTTGATTCCACCAGATATCTTTGGGAGTATCTATTCTGCAACTTTAAAAAGTTGCAGAATACATTCTACTCGGGGTAGTACTGTTCCAAACTGCTAAAAGATAAAGTCTAGTCTCATCGATTTTAATTTAAATATTTTAACTCTGACATTACTGTATGGGTAAGAACTACTAATTTGGCAACACATAGCTTTTAAGCCACGGGAAAATACAAAAATAATCTTAGTGAAGCTCAAAACAAGTCAAAAAATTCATATGACATATGTGTCAAAACTTGACAGATTTTTGTCTAAACGATATCAAAGTTAAAAAATTTTGAAGCATTTATTTCTGAAAAGCTAAAAAATTGAAAAATTTCGTCTTAATCGCTTATCAGTAGATTCATTTACTAATAAAATAAACTAAGTTTTACGTTTTAATCCACGAATATTTTTTTAAATAATTTTTCCCCAGTTAAAAATTTAAAAAACAATTGGCAACAGAGCTACCCAGAAACCTTGTGCGTGGAGTCGTCAGTTGTACATTGTGTGTACTGTCTCAATATTTTTGTCCGTTTTTAATTAGGAAAATATGGTGATATGTTATAAATTTACGACAACCGTAGTGCAAGTGTCCCAGAGTTTTTAAAACTGGATGTGTGCAACAGAGAAATCTTATTCTTCAAGCAAAATAAAAAAGTGCTGTTTTAAAACATGATATGTGTTTCTAAAATGGATATTCAGCCTAAGTTTGTGGTAAATACAATTATTTTTTAGTTACAAATAAAAACCAAGCAATAAACATCTTAAAAAAAAAATGTAGATATGTAAAACTTCGCAAAAAAACGTTTGACTTTTGACACACTGCGATGAAACGGGCGCGGTGTTGAAATTTTTTTAAACTTTAAAAAGCCATATTTTAAAAACAATTAACTTTTGACCCATGTGTTCTTGGCTTTTCTGACTTGTTTTGAGCTTCACTATCGCCCATTAAAATCGTAAGAACCGTACTTTTTATTTAAGAAATATTTGGGATAGCCCACAAAAGTTTGTACAAAGTAAAAGGTGACGTGGATGCTGGGTTTCTGGTGTGCAACTAATTTTTCTCTAGTTCTGTCAATGATGTCCCAGTATTAAACCATGCAGACATATACAATAACAACAGTATTAAGCGAGTCCTAAATATATGTTAAATTGTAGATTGGTGTCGATAAAATCTATGATCTAGTAGCGTAGTGGATCAACAGTTTCAATGAAAAAGGTACTTTTTACCTCTACGGAAAAATATAGAAAGTACAAACATAAAATATACTTTATTTTAACTTAAAACAATCTAGTAATTACCAATATAATGTTAATGTTCTAAAAAAGAAACAAGCAATAAGAGAATTGCTATAAAATCCATAAGGATAGTTTTATTTAAAATTCGGAGAATCAAAACCTGTAAAAGTGTTATTGCTTTTTATGTTTTGTTTTAACTTTTTGTATATTTGGTCCAACAGTTTCGTGAGTAAAAGGCTATCTTTCAAAAATGCAACAAAAATAAAAAGTTAATGGTACGCTAAAAATATCATGGAACTACACCTAACTCTATATGAAAAAATACAGGATAATATTAACGTTTAGCCGTTAAAATATATAGCAAATTTAAATAATAAAACAACTTTACAATAATGTAACAAATAAACAGAAAAACGATAACAATATTATATTACTTGGCCTCTATGCAGGGTAGTCCATAAATTTAATTATACCGACATTAACGAACAGTACAAGGTTTGACTAACAGTCTTGTATACTTAATAATAGCTTTTTCATAACAGCTTCATTAAGAAAACATAAAATTTTCTTTATTTATTTATGTTAATGTTTTAAAATTAGTTTTAATTCATGCACCTCGAAAGAAAAGTGACCTAATCACAAAATTTATTTTTAAGTTATATTTAAAAACTTAAAACAATAAAATATAATTGAGAATACCTAGAAAGATTACATTACTTAAATATCTCAAACTCGCCACTGACGCGCTAATATGCTTTTTATCCCCAATGCGATTCTATTGTCGCTGTCACACGAGGAGTGTCACATTTTTAATTGACTACTTAAGACAAAATTTAACAGTATTCATAAAATGATATGATGAAAAGTGACTCTTTTGTTGACGTGACTTTTTGTTTAACCTACCGATTTATATGTAAGAAGGAAAATAACATACCTCTAAAAGTAACCCTACTTGTGTTAATTTATGAACAGAAAATATATATATATATATATATATATATATATATATATATATATATATATATATATATATATATATATATATATATATATATATATATATATATATATATATATATATATATATATATATATATATATATATATATATATATATATATATATATATATATATATATATATATATATATATATTTTTTTTTTTTTTTTTTTTTTTTTTTTTTTTTTTTTTTTTTTATTTTAATAAAACATATGATTTCTAATTATAGATCATTAATATATCATATAATGGATTTTGATATAAAATACTTTTGTTTAGGCGAACTATTTTATTTTCATGATATTTATATTTAAAATGGATTAACAAACACTCTATTAAATGATATATTTTACCTACTTGTAGTAATTAGAAAATGGGTAATATGCAATATATATATCATTTATAAATATATAAATATATAAATATATTTTTATATATATTATATAAATATATATCTTGAGGTATATATATATATTATATATTTTCCATAATGATTATCATAATATTATAATGAACTATATTTAATTATTCAGTCATTTTGATATAAAATTGTAAATATCTATATATCTTTTAGTTTTAAAATGATTGAAATGTCAAACGACCATATTATAGTTATAGGAAACAAATAAGTTAAAACATTTAATATTTTAATTTAATTTATATTATTTTAATTAACTACTTAAATAAAAACTAATATTAAAATAAACTAAATTGCTCCCAAAAGATGGCCTGAAAAATTTTAGGCTAACATTATTTTTAACATTATCTTGTTTTCCCATTTTTTTAACTAAGTGGGTAATTGGACATCTGTAAGCTATTTTCTCAAATAAAAATAGGTAGGACATTAAAGAAAATTTTATTTGAAATGACCTGTGATAAATTTAAATGACAGATGTATAAATTAAAACATTATTGCAAAAGTCAATTTTTGACCTGAAGCCAGTATTTATTTACCTAGATGAAGTTCGAAATTAATTAAATCGTAATATTTTTATATCATTTTTTGTTTTCCCATAAACTCTCATAATGTGTGTAGTTTGGCATCTTACTGCCATTTTTGGGAAAACAAGAGATAGGATAGATATAGTTAAATTTTATATCAGGAATGATCTGTGAAACAAATTTTGAAAAACCATTAGAAACAGGCAACAGTTGATAAGTGTTTCCAGTAAACCAAAGTTGTATAACTATAATACCCAAAATCGGCATCTATAATATAATATGTTATCTTCTAAAATTTGAAGCCATATGCTTTTATTAAAATGATAGGTTTGGCCTGGTAATTTTCATACTTATATATATATATATATATATATATATATATATATATATATATATATATATATATATATATATATATATATATATATATATATATATATATATATATATATATATATATATAACATCAAAATTTACTATTATTTTTAACTAGAAAGCATGTAAATAATATACATAACATAGGAAGGTTAAAACCATACCAGTATTATTTGTCATTTTTTAATAAGTTTAATAGTTTAAATAGATAAAATAAATAAAAAGATTTTAATCCCATGTTTTAGTTAGAATTTACTAATAATTTAATACTTTGTTATTTGTGGTCTATCAACAATTACATACCTTACTGCAAGAAACTGATGTAAAAGCATTTTTAATGATGCTGAAAATATTTAAAAAATCTGTTTGAAAATGAAGCCCCAATGGATTTTGGAAATTATTTCAAAACATATTATGCTATAAATGTGAAGCATGGGCTTACTGCTTTCGTTTAAACAGTGGCACAAACATGCTCATAGAACGCATGCATATACTATAAAGTATATCTATCTAAATGGCAGACAGAACAAGAGACTAGACAAGGCGATTTTGCATATTAAAATTTGTCAGAGATAAACTTTTTGAACGATTAATAACATTTCAAAAGGGAAAGCTGTGCAGTAAGTTGGAAGAATTAAGGTGCAGGCATAAGATTAGTCAACAACTGGATCAAAACTTGGTTATAAAAATGGAAACTGGTTGGGAAGTCCCTTAATGTTTAACTCAAGAAATATACTTTATCGAGCAAAGAAATCTTCCATGTTCCTGTAAAATTATTGGCCAGGAATGCAATGATTGCTTGCATCAATATTCATGTAGTTGCATAGACTCAAGTATCAGACATAATATGTGTAAACATATACATTTAGTAGACAGATATGAAAAAGATTCATTGAGGCAAAAAGTGCATCAGACTCCATGAAGCAAATGAATATTGATCAAGGTTTGTTTCTTTTTGAATATACCTAAAAATAGTAAATAAAAATCTTGTATTTAATATCTAATGTAAGTAAGAAAAGTGGTTAAGGTTATTTTATAATAACCTTAATATTTTAGGGTTATTTTTTTGTTGTAAATAATGTTCACTACTTCACTTAACATAAAAGTATATAATTATGCCCTAAGGCAACTTTTGTTTATAATAAATATGTTTGAAATATATTAGTAAAGTACGACTTTACAATATTAATAAACACTTTTATTTTACAGTGCATCTAGTTTTTCCCAAAGAATAAAAATTTCAACGTAGTGGGGGAGTAAAAGAATATTGGCTTGTCAGTGGCAGTATAAGGTAGGTATTTAAGTTGAAACTTCTCTAGGATATTCTTTATCATATTTTATCTGATTTTTTGTGTGTAACTAAAAAAATTGAATTTTTCGACTTGTCACTTTTCACCCGGAGTGACGATATGTGACTCACCTTATGCCTGTTGATGTATATATTAGTGCTAAAAATCTCACCTTTACTTTTGGTAAATAACCTCAAGCTTAAGTCTCCTAGACTCTTACAACTTTTAAACTCAATTTGATCTCGGTTAATAACATGGTATTTACCTTCGCAATATCTTAGCCTATAATTAACTCTCTGACTACCCCTCTTTTACCTCAAACTTTTTAACGGCTACGCCTATGTAGACATACCCTCCTCCATTTTCTCGACACTTTCGATTTTTTCAGTGCTAGCAGCCACCATAGCCAAGGTAGCCAATCCTAGGAGAGCATTATCTCCCCCAAGCCCCGGTTCATTTTCTGTCGTGTTGAGATGCGTGATACTCTGTTTGTTTTTTCTCTTTTTCGAGCCTACTACTGGAGGCAAGTCTGGTTTGTAAGTTGTGTTGTTGTTATCGAGCCTTTGGACTTTGCTATGCTCAGATTTGATCTTCATTTTCCGCTTCTTGCTTTCACGTTTCCTTCGCACAAAATCGTCATAGCTTAAACTGGGAAGGTTTTCTATCCTTAAGTCTAAGTTGAAATTGACTGGAGGAGATTTAACAGTAGTATTATGGCCATCGGAGGTTTCAGAGATAGTCCTAACTCGCTCTACCTATAAGTAATTGGTCAAACGTTAATAAAGGCAAATCCCAGCCCTCATCTAAAGTAAATTTAAATATAACCTATGTCTACGTAAACAACTGCACGCAAGGAGCACGTAGAAAGGCAAACCTCTAGAATGTTTGCATTTCCTGCGTTTATCATTGCTCTAAGGTGCTGTATTTTAAATGTACTGTAGAGATTATTATTTCTTTTTTAATTTTAAATATAAAGGAGTTTAATTTTATACAGGAAAAATTAAAATATTTGCGTATTTTTTAGGTACTACATATATTTGTAGTATATGAAATTCCACAAGCTCAGCAATTTTTAGTCAATAAATAACTATTATAAACTTTTAAAAAAGAGAAACCATCATTAAAAAATCAGTTTACATTAAAAAATATTTAGGACAGCACGACAATTTTGTTAGTAGTTCAAATCAACCAAAGTAAAAATTGGATGTGACAAGCGCTAAAAAATAAGCATAAAAAGAATCAGTTTTAGGAAACTCGCACAATTATAACTAAGCTATGTAGTTTAAATAAATCATAATAAAACAAAATAAAGAAATCAGAACACAATCCTAAAGTTCTTTCCTCCCTGCAGGGCCGATCCTAGCAGGTGTGCAGCGCGTGCACCGCACGCGGGCGGCCAAAGAAAGGGGCGACCGCTTGTCGCAATCGGCTTGAAGATCAATGGTCAAGAGAAATTTTATTTTAGCGGTTTTCTTTGCAGATTAGAACTGAATTGTTTTGGTAAAGTTAAAGAAATGCGGCATCGGCCTTTTTTCTGCAACTTTACCAGTATATATAAGGTAAAATGATAAAAACCATTGTCATTTAAATATGTTCATTCTATTTCGATTTAAGATACAATAATACTGATAACACAATCAAGACAAGTGTAAGTAAATGTAAATATTAAAAAATAGTGAAAAGGCATTGCTATTGATTTTTGTTTAAATCAGAACTGTATATTGTATTATCTGTGATAAGTACAAAGCTTTTATTTTCTTCATTAGATGAAATGTTCACTAATGTCAGTCCTGTCCCCAGTTCCTTTTTAACATTGTAGAGAATAATATCTTTTATAAAAGCACTTGATTAGATTTATAAATGAATACAATGTTGTACAGGGTTTTTCCTAATTAGGTACAAAAAATTCTGGCATATTTTTAAGCTAATTTTTTAAAAAAGATCAAATAAACATGTGTCCTGATGATTCAATTCGGAAATAAGTACAGAATATTGAAAAATTGAAACTTTATTCATAATTTCTTTAAATTACGCTAGCAAAAAATAGAATTTTTCACAAAATTGTGTCACCAAGAGGGTTTTTTAGTTTTTATTTTTACTCAGACCTTAAAAAGCGCTACAAATCATTATTTGTTTTATCTAATTTGCTCTAACTTTTTTAACAGGAATGGGGATTTTTTATAAATAACCCATATTCTTGAACTTTTTTTAAGGAAAAAATAATGGTATACTTCTTTAACAACGCTAGAGGTAACCCTTTGCGATAAATTTCAAAATTTCTATGATAATATTGTTAATTTTGTTTGCACCTGTGAGTCATGGTATACTTATTATCATTCTTCTAAATGTTTTTCCAGAAAGACCTAACGCCACTCTTATACAGGTAGATGTATTTATTATGTCAACGTTAAGTATTGGTTAAAAAAAAAAGATTCTCTAAAGGGGCGGCATATTAGGTCTTTACACGCGGGCGGCCTACTTCCTAGGATCGGTCCTGTCTCCCTGTCTGCTTTAAAGACTCGAAGCAAACAAACTTGCTTACGCCTGGTCCATTAAATTCAATAATTTCCCTACAGGTTATTTTGATGTTAAGAATACAAACTTAATATTTTTTAACATACTGTCGGATAAGTCTCGTTAATTTAAAAACCAAACAGTTTTCTCCAAGTTTCGCTGGAAAAATATGTATAAAAGTAAAGTAAGAACATTTATTATATCAATACACATTTTTAGTGGTTGATTCATCTAAGTATGTACACTTACCTTAGGCTTTGTATCCTCGTTATCAAAATCGATCTTGATATTAGTTCTTTCTGCAAGTCTTTTTATTGTATTTTCCAAATCTAGTCGGGGGGGATCATTATTCGGTGGTTTGGTGATGGTTAATTCGTGCTCAATTTTTGATTCTATTCGACTAATCCTGTGATGCTGAGTGAGTTTTGTTTCCCGTTTGTTACCTAACAGTCTGCCTTCCACCATAAACCGCTCGTACCGTTTTCCCTTGCACATTCGGTCGCTTTTTCTTTGCTCTTTGGGTTCTGTAAAATAAAATGAAATCAGTGATAAACAACATTGTAGTTTAAAAGTCAGCAAACATTCCGATTAATGTCTATTATATGGATATATTACCATAATATGTTAAGTTTTTTTTATAGAAATTTATCAAAATCATTTTGACTATACAGGGTGATTCCTAAGTTGACGCTTTTTTTAACTGTGTATAAAACTCATTAAATTAAACAACTTTTTTGAATAACTTTTTAAAAAATACTAAAAGATACGGAACTTACATTTATTTAGTGTGTCAAATAAGATTCCATTCAAGCCACAATAGACCGAGCGGTCGCGGTGGAAGGGTGTTATACCCACTCACTTTCAACTAACCTAACCTGACTGGCAATCACCCGAGTACTTGTTGTTGGATCTTCCCCAAAAAGATTTAAAGGTTGTTCTTTCCTTTGCAAATTTTCAGGATTTCTCGGTCTTCCTGCATGCCCTCCAAGGTTAATAAAACACCTAATTGACGACACTCTTCATAAATGAGCAACATATCCTCGTATTCATTGTTATCGTATTGTGCCATTTTCGCGATTTAACAATGATTGAAATCAATCCTCGCCTCGTCCGGTAAAAGCAAAGCGACTGATTCATAATGCGTGATTAACAAAGCAAAAAGCAAATGTAAGTAAGAAAGAAACTATCGTTTTATGTCAATGCCCGCACTAGACACATTTTTAAATAAATTTATGTAGCTTTGTTATTTTTTTGGTTTTTGGTTGCTTATTTTAACGAGTTTTATACACAGTTAAAAAAAGCCTCAACTTTTTTAACCTTCAAATTTTTATTTCAACCTATGTTATGAATCTGCTAAAAATCTATATATACCTAAATATACTAAGTGACAAAGAATGGTAAGTATCTAGTATTTGTAATCTTCCTTTAATATAATTTTACAAGTGTATTAATTTAAAGTTCAGTAAAAATTGATCAAACCTTTAGCCATATCTACGGCTTATTTTGCCACTTCCTTTGGACTGTTTTTGGACCTGCACAGTTAATTTTAAAAATTTTTGCTTGCATTAATTTATCGTTCAACATCTAAAGACAACTACTACTACTACAAGAAAAATCTTTATTTTTTGAGGCAACATTTTTATGTTTTAAGGTGCCCTGTACATTACATCTTAAATAAGTGTTTATTTATACACTAATTTCTAATAATAATGTGTCCAACTTTATGTAAAATTGATGCACTACTTAACAAAAATTAGATATACCAGTCCTTACCTTCTTTTTCATTGGCAAAGATGTCATCAACAACCTTATTGAGCAAATCTTGCTGGGTCATACTCCCATTGTTTTCCTCAAAAATGTTTTTAGCACAGGCTTTTTCTTCTTCATATTGTTCATATAATCTTTTCTTTATTGGTTTTGGAGGAAAAGAAGATTTAATTAGGTTTGTAGGGCTCGAAAACATTTCTTGCATTTTCTCAGTAAGATTTGTGTCTTGATAAGTTTGTAAGCCTGGATTTTCGTTGTTATTGTCCTCGACCTAAAACAGCACCATAATAACATTAGTAGATAAATTAACTCACTTACTTCCGCAGATCTAGCAGCCATTATACAATATAGGGGTTGATTAGACCCAAGATCTACTATTTAATCACGAAAACCCTGTACAATCTACCAATTGCATACTTCTTGAAATTTTAAATGAAACAGTATATACATTTTCTTATTTTATTAAGAAAAAAACATAAATTTGAAAATTATTCCGCCAGCGGATTTAACTTTATTATTTAATATATATTGGATTGCCAAGTTTTCCAAGAGTGTTGTTTGCAAAGAAAGATAATTACTCAACAAAGATTACACACTATGTCTCGCGTGAGGATGTATTTTTTAATATATTAATTTATCGTTTATATATCTAAACAGAACGGGTCTGACAGCATTAATAACACCAAATCTCACCTTACAACATGGAGAGTCTTCATCCATTTTCTTTAAGGAACTGTAGTTGTTATTCATCAACGATGTCAATCCACCCAACTGAGACTCGTCTGCCAATTTTCCTGGTGTGAATTCGGATAGATAAGTAGGTGGGGGGCTGGATATAGTAGCTGGTGGCGGTTTCGAAATGGTTGTGGGACGGGTGGTGAGTGTACGTAAAGGCGGTGCGGGCAGTTTGTACCAGCGGAAGCCTGGGTTTGCAGAAAGGAAGGCATCTTTGTACTGAAAGTAAATAACATATATATTTGCATGCAGAGCTGTAGGTAATCAAATTAAAATAATTGAAAAATCGTATTCAATGACTTCCCAGTAATTGGATTACTTTAATTCAGTTACTTTCCAGAAAAGGTAATTTTATTTGAATTATCAAATAATAGGATAATGTAATCGTAACTGGTAATTACTACTCCGTAGCACTACAACCTAGGATGGGTCTTGGCTGCCTTGACTATCTGCCTCCACCTGGAACGGTCATGGGTCATCTCCCTCCATTCTTGCTGGTCTACTCCAAGGATAGCCATTAATTGGTAATTGATTTTTACGAATTCCAAGTAATTCAATTACTTAGAAAGTAATTCGATTTCTTATAAAGTAATTGAATTACTTAATAACTGATTCAATTACCTAATAAATAATTGAATAACTAGGAAAAATTTAATTACCTTTCTTTATGTATAAACTGCCAGAATTTTGGCCAACCAGAAAGAGCATCTTGAAAAATATGTTGATGTTTGGGGTGGCATAAAAAGAAATTTTTATTTTAGGGTTATTTAATGTTGAACTTGCCAAGAAAGCAGTTTGAATAGTGTGACGTGTGCGTATGATGCATATTAGTATAAATATTTTATTTGTTTAGTGTATCGTGTTTAATATATGTAGTAATTTAAATAAAGTAATTGCTAAAATATGTACTTACTTTAGGTTTTAATTGATAATTGAATTACTTTTAACAAATATGCTAGTAATTGGTAATCGTAATTTACTACTACTTAGAAGAGTAATTGGTAATTGTAATTATTAAAATAATTAAATTGTCTATTCTTTTGGTAAACTTTTTGGTCTCTAATCTTTTTTAATATTTCGCACTGGCAAAGACATATATGTTCAAATATGTTGAAATTCTAGAAAATTTTAGGACAAATTTCGAGAAGGATTAAATGATCATGACCTGCAAAAAGTAACACCTTGTAGAAATAAAGAACAAGGTAAATGGTTATTTTATGAACATTGGCTGCAGTAGGCTGTGTGCCAAATTTCAGAAATGTGCAGAGTGTCTAAAAAACCAAGGATATTTTTTTAAAATCATTTGTACAATCACATTCTTAATTTTATACATATGGTTTAGGAACATCATGTATCAAGTTGCTTTAGGACTATTTCCCTACCTCTTTGGCTAAATCGTTATATGGCTGCTTCTCACTAGCAATCAATAAAGCCCACCATTCTCCTAAAATCTTGGTGACACCTCTATTTTCGGTGGTAGGGTATCTCTGTCTTACAATGGGTCTGTGCTTCTTACAGAAAATAAGGAAAGCATTCGGAGGTCTCCTAGCGTGGTGAGACGGTGACGTTTCTTCCTGAGAATGTTCGGAGCTTTTAAAAGTTTCTTCAGGAGGTTCACCTACATATAAAAATAATAATATAATGAAAATTTAATATTACAAAAGACATACCCAAACAATAGAAGAAAAAGCAGATAGAACGAAAAAAAAACAACAATTTAACATAAAAGTATATTTTGGGATTTGATATAATAAGAGAATTTCTTTTAAAGACAAAAATTTATTATTGTGATTTAAAAAATATTTCCCTTTTATAATAAGGAAAATTTTTGAAGCAATAAAAATTATTAAATAATTTATATCAGTATTTATTTCGCTTCCATATTAAAAATGTTATGAATATATTTTAAAACCAATTTAATACTTTTTTTTATTGATTTTTAAAATTATTTTATTTTTAAATACGGTTATAAAAATAGGTTGTTTGATAAATTCTGTTTCCATAAAATAACTGTTGTAAATTTTGACATATTTTTTTTTCTAAATTCTATTGTGGTTCTTGACTAAACATACAGAACTGTATTATTGATTTATTAATATGTTGTTTATAAATTATAGTTTAATTAAAAGTTACATAATTTGTGTAACGCTCATGACTAAATTTATTATTAGTTTCATTGCGTTTGACAAATAACATATTTTTTAGTGTGCTTCCTCAAAAAAAAAAAAAAATTGCTGCTGAGTTCACATGATAGAAGTCGCTTGTAGAATAAAAGCCCTGGAATGATGTTTAGTAAAATTTGTTAGGTTTTATAGATGTTTAGTCAATAAAAAGACAAGTATTTGCTTTTATAACAAATATTTTACAAAAGCGTAAAATTGGATATAATGTATTGACCGTAAATTAGATATAATGTATTGACCCTAAATTAGATAATATTCCTTGAACTTCTTATCTGACAATTTTCTTTTTGTATTAAAAAAAATAATAATTTATTACAATTTTGAGGAATGTAAAGCTTCATGTTCATGCCTAGAAATATGCAGTGTAAATAGAAAATTTGAGATCTGAATAGTGAACCTCTAATTTGTCAATACAGCAGGGCATCAACGCAGTAGTTATCATTAACTATATTGCCCCGTTTGGCAATTATTGATCTACTTGCTTGAAAATATCGGAAGTTTTTTTTCTTTTAGGACAGCCTTCAAAAGCCCTTAAGCCTAAATACTTCAGGGATTTAAAAGAAAGTTAATTAAAACGGTGACGATATCTTGGTACACAGATGGATCCAAAACCAAGCAAGTAACTGGAGCGGGCGTGTACAGTGAAATGAAGAACGCACAAATCTCCATTCCACTAGGAACACACAGTTTTGTATTTTAAATGGACATACAAGTGTGGAAAGTTCAAAAGCGAACATGGACGTTTCGCAAGTAAAACAAAGAAAACAAATTAACCACTTTTACAGAGTAAGATCGAATTTAAACTAGGACATAAGCGCCAAAATAACTTAAACAGCATACGCTCGACGAAGATTGACTTATGATGAGGGGAGCGGGCGGCGGTATACCTCGAATCGCCGCGCCGGTCTTCACTGTTCGAAACAGCGTTTGATACAAGCATCGACACATTGCGAAGCTTTGTCTCACTTCTCTCACACACTTAAAGAGGTTTGTCCGTTTCTGTTTGATACATTACACTTTATCCCTATGTTCGGTTTTAGATTTTCCACACCTGTATATGCTTTACTGCACTGTTCAAAAGAAAACAACAAAAGGGCTTACAAAAACAAGCGGATTTGTATAATAACGGACAGCCAGGCATCACGAGGGGCACTAGTAAACGCCAAGGTAATGTCCATGCTGACATGAGAATGCCAAAAAGAACTGGAAGTTCTAGGAGAACGCAACAGTGTAACTGTGGGCACCGGGACATTCGGAATAGAAGGCAACGAAAAAGGGGATGAGCTAGCAAAACAGGGATCATCCACTACATACTTGGACCAGAACCTTCCCTTGGATTGACCAAAACCACACTAGAGGGCAAACTAGGGAATGGATCTGAAACAAACACGAAGTCTAGCATCAGTAGAATAAAACATGGAAAAACTTTATAAAAGACCCTTCTAAAAGAACGAAGAAAGAACTACAAAAAGAACACCTACACAAGATAGGCTCATAGAATGGGAATCCCATTGTATGAGCCATAAAAGTTAGAAAAGTGACCATCAATAACTGATATATATCGACTAGAAGTTTTACTTAAACATGAAATTTTTGTTATTTTATTTTCTTATTTATTCCTCCTTACCTGTCGTTTTAGATTCATCACCTTGACCTAAATGATTTTCATTTTTTTCTCCACTTGGGTCATACACCTGATCTTCACCTGGCATACCACTGCTGCCATCGTCTTCACCACTGCTAGCGCCCCATGTTGTTTTGACATTACTTAGGACGACTATGTTCTCTACTTTAACCTTGTTGGTATCAAAATTGTGCTTGGACCATACTTCTCCGATTTTTTTCTCGTTGATAGTCGTCACCTCGTTACTTGGTTGTACTTCTGGCTCCATGAAATTAGTATTTGATAACAAAAAGTTGTGATTGGTGTGCGACTTGATAAAATTGTTTTGAACCGAGTTCATTATTTTTCACTATTGAATTTACATTTAATCTTGTCGTATTTGGAAGTTATGTGCTATTATGATGGTTTGGAGAACCTGCAAAAGAAAAAAGGCTGAAACTAACTAAAAACATTTTTTTTTTTAAAAATAATAATTCCCCGTTGAAGGTTTTTTCCATAAGATTTATATATTAAATAAAATATTTGGAAAGTTATAACTTCTTTTAAATTGTTATTTTTTTAAATCTTAAATTATGGTTTTGAGAATAATTGAATAATTATTTTTAAATCTCCCTTTGTATCTTTCGACAGTCCATAAAGTCATAAAGCCTAAGTACTAACGTAGCGTGAGAGTTTTAAGTCGCTTATACATTTTGAGAGGCTGCTCTTGCGGCTGTTTCGTTATCGATAAAAAAAACAAAGAATATTTTTACTATCTATTTTTGTATTGCTTATTTATTTGTATTTCAGAAATATATATAAAAAATGAAACGTAAAAAAAATAACTTTAAAATTTGTTGGCTGGTAAAGTGGGGGGTCCAAAAAAAAGAGGTGTCCTGGCTTGCAGGATTCCAACGCTCCTGGTCATCTAAAATAAAAAAATCAAACGAATTCTTAATCAGTGAAAATGTTCGCTATCTCCTCAAGCTCGAAGAAGTCAAAAAAATTTAACACAAAATAGCGGCCATTAGAAAAAAATATATTTTTTTCACCTTTTTTTTAGCAGTTCTTAATTTTTTAAAAATGGTAAAAATCAAAATTTTGACATAAATCTGCTTGGTAATATAAAGGAATGTATAGAGAAGATCCTCACAAAATTTCCAATAAATCGGTTCAGTAGAACTTGAGATATCTTGAACGCCAGCTTGAAATAAGTAGTTTAGAGTAAAACGCGTATTGTTCAATTTATTCTAATAGAAACAACTTACTCGCCGCGTCATCAAAATCGTTGTGACTCGGTAAATAGTTAAAATTTTGAAAAATCCCTTTAAGGACCTTTTCTTCAATTTCTAAACTTCAAAAATATAATTTTTTAAATTTTTTAGTCCAGAACACCCCCTTAAAGATTTTGAGGTAAGGGAGGGAAGAGAATACATCTGCAGGTTTTACCCTCTGGACACTTTAGGGAAAAGAAACAAACAAAGTGGGAAGTTCGAGGCCTCTCCGGATAGACTGTAAAGGAAAGCAAAAGAGTGGTACTACTTGTCGCCTTACTAGAAGCTGCTATAGGCAGAATTATATTGGATATTTCCTCAGAAAGCTTATTTTAGAGGCTATTTTTAAAGAAAAAACATTACAAAAATGATTTTCAAACTTACCCGACGAAGTTTTAAAACCATGCACAAAAGAAAAAACATATACAAATAATAAGTTAATACCCTTTAATATTTTAAGTTAATAGCTATTATTATTAAGAAGCACGAAAAATAACCTCTTAAAAGTAAATTAAACTGTAAAGTGAGATCTTTAACCTCAATGTTTACTAATTATACAATAAATTAGAACAAATTATTAAAAATTAATTTACCTTACTGGTATTCTGATAAGAAATAGGGCCAAGTTATTCAGTTTAAACAAATAATGTTTGTATGAGTAATTTTAACGGCATACCGTATTTTTTAAGCGACCTTAAATACTGTAATATGTCTTCATAATGTATACTCTGTAGGACATAACGTCTCTGGGCCGAGCGAGCAGGTATACAGGGCAAATATAACCTAACTGGACACAAAACTCCAATTGCCTATCTGGGCACGGCAGTTAAATATTTAGTACATAATGTTAGCGAATTTACCAGTGGCAATTTTCCATCTATAAATGATATTAAATTCTTGCAGTAAAAAAATAGCAAATTGATTTTAAAATAATATTTATAATTAAAATTATATACATTTCAGATTAAACGTTTAAAAGAGCATTTGCTATCTAGTTTTACATAATAAATATTCTCATTATTGACAACTGTAACAGTTTTCACTAGGACCTATAAATTGGGGCACATACTTATTAAGAATGTTTAATTTGACCCTTTTTTACTAGGGGGTTTCTGCCAAGACAGGTCATTAAAATGAGACCAAAAGGTGTCATAAAATAGACTGTAATATTCTGTGCCCAGACAGGATACACCCAGTCTGCATGTATCCCAACTCAGACCCTGCTTGGAATTTGTTCCCATGCCTGGGAAATGGTGTCTTTCAAAACTCTTACCATTGTTGATTCTATTTAGAGAAGGGCCGTTCGATTTATTAATGACCTCATTCTTACAAGAAAGCTTTCTTGTCTCAGCGGCGAGCTGTGGGGGATCGGCCGCTTTTTTATACATATTTTCACGGCTTTTGCTCCGAGGAGTTAGCCAATATTAGTTCTTTCCTAGCGACTCTCAACAGAGTAACACAAAGAGGTACTTTTATGCATCCCTTCACAGTCGAACTGGACAGACCCCGAACTTCCCACTTTGTTTGTTCCTTCATCCCCACAGTGTTTAAGCTGTTTACCTTCTACCTGTAATGGATACCATTGGTCCATTAAAAGAAAACCCAAGATTGTGTTATAACTTAAAATGCTTAACTGATAGAAAAAAAACAGCGGTGCGCCACTGGAACCTACGTAAAAATGTACAAAATATTGCAATTTAAAGTTTTTGTCAATCTCTAATAATAACCGATATACAGGACCCTCTTATAATCGACAAAAATTCAAAAACCCCTTGTATCTCCAAAATGAATCGAGTTAGCTTTGAAATTTTAATACATTTACGGCCGAGTGATGATCGCGTTGTTAAATTTAGCAATGGACTTAGCAGGTTAGAATGTTTAACAAAACGTCATTGTCATTGTTATTTAATGATTTTAGTAGGCAACCTGTTAAAATCTGACATT
Source organism: Listronotus oregonensis (assembly GCA_019359885.1). Classification (NCBI taxonomy): domain Eukaryota; kingdom Metazoa; phylum Arthropoda; class Insecta; order Coleoptera; family Curculionidae; genus Listronotus; species Listronotus oregonensis. The sequence goes on from JAHBCN010000129.1 coordinate 175,251, forward strand.
TTGTTAAACATTCTAAACCGTTGTTAACTTTTAACAATTTGCTAAGTTGACAACGGTTTAGAATGTTTAACAAAATGTCAGATTTTGACAGTTTGCCTACTAAAATCATTGAATAACACTGACAATTACGTTTTGTTAAACATTCTAAACTGCTAAATCCATTGCTAAATTTAACAACGCGATCATCACTCGGCCGTTAATGTTTTAAATATCTGTCCTGAAAGTACAAACAAAATCGCTATTTCTTACGAATTTCTTAATACTCCGTAAACACAACCAAAATGAGCCACCCTATACATCATACTTTCCTAAAAAAAATTATAATATAATATACATTTTTCCATAATACTGGTAATATTTTATTAAAAAATATATTTAAAAAATTGCAAGTACAAAAACAAGGATCAGCAGTCAATTAACCAAGAAATATGTTTTTAAATTTCAACTACAGTGTGCAACATCTTCTTGACATTTACACTTCTGTCAAATATTTTTTATACAAAATTCTATAACAAAATTACGAACATTTAAAATTTAAATAGAAAACTTTTCCGCGAAAAGGATATCTAAGTCACAAGGGGCTAACCACACATATGTTCACAACATCAATCGACAGAGTAGACCGGGGCTAAGTTCCAATATTACATCTCAAATGAAAACGGAGTAAATAAAATACCAAGCGGAGCAAATCTGGATATTGAAACACTTTTGATTTTTAATCAATTAGTAAATAAGTGCCATTTTCATTTGTTTAAAAAGTAAAATACTATAATCTGTTCATATTCGATTGACAAAAAAACATTAAAAAAAAACTTGCATTGCTTAAAAAAGTCAGTAACTATGGTTACAACAATAAAAAATATATTGGATTGGTCAAAAAAGTCGGTATTCACGAATAAGGATTGTTATGGTTTTTTTTTGCTATCAATAAAATAAATAAACGAAGCAACGAATACTAAAACTCGGCAACCTTTGTGTTGTCACACCGCTTTTTGACGAATTTAAAGGGCCAGACTTGAACTTTAAATCGTATTTACGCCAAAACTATTTTTTTCTGAGAAAAAATATTTGGGTCATGGTTCTTTAATAGGCAAAGGAAAAAAAATATCGTGTTTTTAAATCAAAATAATTATTATAATATCATCATTTTAAAAAATTATTTTAAGGGAGGCTTTTTGAATATATTTTTAATATACTTCGTTTCACGAAGGTTTGTACTTTCGTCATCAATTTCCTTACCTTTTTTAACAAATTAAAAAGGTCAAAAACAGACTGAAACAAATTAATGACGTCAAAAAGGTTGGTCGTTTCTTAAAATCAAAGGCGTTTTCTGGCGATGCAAAAAATTTTAAACCTGGTTTGAACCATTTTCATATGAGACGTCATCACTTAAGGTCGCAAGAAATCGACTGGTTTAAAACTGACAAGATTTTTGTTTACTGTTTTATCCAATAACCGCACTATTACGCATGCGCCGGTTTGAAACTAGAATCGATTATGTTTCAAAACAATTTGAACCAGTTTCGATGTGACGTCACTATTGCAACGCCAGAAAATGATTATTTAAAACTTTTTAAAACAGTTTCATCGCCAGAAAACGCCTCAAAATGGCTGACGTTCAGCAGCTGATTTTTTAAAGCTACAATAATAGACGATTTCGCCACGTTTTGGTAGGTTCTTTGGTTGGTCAGAAATAGTGATGGGATAATTCGAATTAAAAATAATCGATAATCCGATTATTGAAATAACCGCTATCATGCGATTATTTAGATTTAATTTTTTTTTTATTTAAATTTTATTTTTCGTAATTCAAATTAAATCTGAATAATCGCATGATAGCGGTTTTTTCAATAATCGGATTATCAATTATTTTTAATTCGAATTATCCCATCACTATTTCTGACCAACCAAAGTACCTACCAAAAACGTGGCGAAATCGTCTAATAATAGACGATTTCGCCACGTTTTGGTAGGTACTTTGGTTGGTCAAATAGTGATGGGATAATTCGAATTAAAATAATCGATAATCCGATTATTGAAATAACCGCTATCATGCGATTATTCAGATTTAATTTTTTTGATTTAAATTTTATTTTTCGTAATTCAAATTAAATCTGAATAATCGCATGATAAGGATTTTTTCAATAATCGGATTATCAATTATTTTTAATTCGAATTATCCCATCACTATTTTGACCAACCAATATACCTACCAAAACGTGGCGAAATCGTCTAATATCCTAAAATATGGGTTATAAAATTATGTAATTTTTCAAACTTGTCAAAAAAATTGTTTTGTCAAAAGTAAGGTCAGATTTTATTTTTATTTTCGTATTTTTATTGTGTAAAATGCCTCGACGGTATTCAGAAGGTGAACAAAATATGATTTTAAACCTTATTGACCATTTAACACAGGAGAGAGATGCAGGAATTAACCTGTTACTACTTACTGCAGTTTTAGAGGTAAGTAGATTTGTTTATTCTTGTGGTTTGTTATTGGTGTACATATTAAAATGTAAATTATGACTATATTTCTTTGAAAACGTTTGTTGCTAGCAAGGTATAAGATAGCACGGTACAAGAATATTATAAAAAATAAACCAATTTATAGACCGTCTTTTTTTTAGCCCGAAAATCGGAAAGAGTTTAAAATAACTGCAAATCGTTATATCGCAGGTATTTCTTTCTGGTTTTTATAAGGCTTAATTAACACTGTTGGCTTTAAAAAATTAAATCTTGCTAAAAATGTTGTATTCGGATAATTACTTGTTCCATTATGCCGATTAAAACACCAATTTTCTAAAAAAATCGGGGTTTCGCTGGTCTTTCATCATGAGAAACACAAAAAAATCAACAAAATTGAGACAAGAATAACGTTAAGTCTAGATATTTTAAGGCTGAGATAAAGCGAATCTTGAATCCGCCGATAACGCTGGTCCAATCGAATTTTTGATTTAAGCTTAGCTTTACCTTAAGAAAATTAAAAATTTTATTGGTGCAATCGGATCATGATGAATTAAAATTTTTATTAGAAAACCATTCTGAACGTGCTCTAAAGAACGCATTTAAACGTACTTGCATCAATATTGCCTAACTTTAATTAAAAATGTGAACAGCATTGAATTTATATGAATTAGCTACGACAACCCTTTTTTCCAAGTAATGACGTCATTGATGACGAAAGTACAAACCTTCGTGAAACGAAGTATACCAAGATTCTTTTATAATCAAAACTCAATCTTAATTATTTCTCACTTAAAATTTGTCATGTAAAAAAAGAGCTAATTGTACCATACTTTTCTGATAAATTCAATAATATTGGACATATTGCACCATTAATTTCATTTGTAACTTCTGACATTGCTGCTACCTATTTAGACTATAGTAATGAAAAAATCTTAGTAGGAACAAAGACTAAGGATACCTTATTTTAATTGAGTGGGTTAGTGCCAAGTATAAAATCATAAAAAAAACAATTTTAAGAACACACACTTGTGCCTTTTTGCGAAAAAGATATCTTTTGTTTTAATTACATTAGGCTGATTAGGCTTCATATTTTATGCCTTATTCAATTTTTTGAGATAAATCACTTGTGCCCCTTTGGATCTAATCTAGCGATGGGGTTCTGGAACAGGACCTCTTTTTTTTAAATAGGTCAGAACACGTAACACAAGGACCGTCTTTCGCACTGGGCACTCTGGGCAAGTGCCTAGAGCCCCACGATCCATGGGGTCCCCTAGTTCCAGTCAGATTACCATTGGATAACCAATATTAACGACGATAGTGGAATACCTATGTTTATTTATAATATACAAAACAAACCTACAAATAAAAGCGAACCCACTCACCTATTATTTTTGCCTGCATTAATAAAATAGTTCTCTGATATCAAAGTAACAAGGGCCCCATCATTCTCCTAAAGTGCCCAGGGCCTCCAAAAGGTAAAAGACGGCACTGAAAAACACACCAAACAGTGTAGAACCATGCTGTTTTGTGCGGCGCAATGTTGCATTTTGTGGTCGCCAACGACCAGACAATGAAACAAAAGAAACATTTAACGTCAGTGCCAGGTGTCACGGTGTCACATATCAAAAAAAAAAAAATGTGGCAGTAGTGTCACAACATCATGACATCAAGTTGTTCAGACAATGACACTGTTGCGACATTAATTTCGCGAAAGTTTAGTTCCACCGTGTGAACGAGCCTTAAATCGTCGGTCTCGAAATATAAAACAAAGGGGAAAATATAGTGAAAATGAGATTACTTAGTTTGTTTTTTTTTTCCCAACTCTGTGTTCACAGTAGGATCTTTTGGAACATGCGCTAGAGTTGCTGGTTATCGGCAACTCTTTGGCTAGCATATGGAACGGGATCCTAAGCTAAGATGAACACAAGGCTTAACTCAAGGTGTTAGCACACCGTGCTGATGAGTGTATGACATCCTGTGCCCTAAACAGGTGTCTCCAACGGTGCCTCTGGGATACAGGGCAACCTCTTAGAGTATCTAGCCTTACTGCAGTAATGCGGGGCTCTGCTGTGGTGGACTGTAACCTCCCTAGCTCCAAACAGAAAGCTGACAAAACCGCTTTCATAGGAAAAAAGTGACAAAGGTGCGCTGACCGAAACGGATAGATCCGAGAGGTGCCACTCAAAGTCACAAGCTGACAAAGGTGCGCCGACCGAAACGGGTGAATCGGTTTCGAAAGGTGCCCCTGAAGTCACCGGCGCCTGTTTCACGGGGAAGGGCTAATCCATCCCGAACAAACAGGTGCTTAGGAAGGGTTCCCTGAATCCAAACAGAAGGCGGACAGAACCACCTTTATAGGAAAAAGGGTTCCCTGGCTTTAAACAGAAAGCGGATAGGACCGTTTTCATAGGGTAAGGCCGGAGATGCGCCCTCAGAAAGAACATCTGGTTCCTGTAACAAGGACCTGGTAGCCCCACGTCACTAGACCGGGCAGGACGGATCTAATGGTCTGCTCGTCATACTCCCCAGGAGACAGGGACACCAGAACACATTGTGCTCGTGTCCGGTAGCGACACGAGTAAGAGGAGATGTAGAACTCTCTTCCAATCTGGTATTGGATTCATTAGAAGTCCGATCCTATTGGGAGAAATATAAAAAGGTGTGAGCCACAATAGACCGAGCGACCGCAGTGGAGGGCGTAAAAAGTTTACTCACTTTAAACCTACCTACCTAACTAGTTTGATTTTCAACTTTGATAATGAAAAAAAAACCCGTATACCAAATTTGGTCAAAATCGCAGTGGAGGCAACTTTCCAGACAACTACCCATATTTGATATATGAAATAGGAATATTTAAATTTAATTATAAAATTAACTGAACTTAAATTAAATTTATATACACAATATCTTGCAATAAAAATTTATTTAAATGGTTTACTTAATTATCTACCTTTAAAAAGTATATTTAAAGGAGTTACCCTGTTTTTAAATTATTAATCTAAAACAGCTATAAGCAAGCTTTCTAGCTTAAATAAAATACAAAAAATAGTTTTCATAGGCTTATCTTATCAAATTCCCAAAATTTACCTTCCTTTATTTTAAAACAAAAGACTTATCAGACTTTGTTATTATTTTATTATATTTTTTTCAATGATAAAGAGTGAAAAAAAAAACACAAAAATATTTAGAAGCTTTAAGTATTAAAATTTAAATTAAAACTTGTTTACCAGATTATTTCAGTAACTAACAGATTGGTGGACAATATAAATTTATCTCTTATTTTTAAGATTAAACCAATTTAAAAGTAATAAAAAATGCATGAAAATATTTTCAATATTTCCCAATTATATTTATATATTTAGATTAAATTAAAAATAAGTAACAGATGTTTGTGGTTCCTCTGTCTACCTACCTGCTACTAAATAATTAAGCAGTGACGATATTAAATTTATATTTCAATGTCACAGAGTTAAAAAAGAAAATAAGCTTACAGCAACACCATTTTTTAGAAGAAGATTGGGAAATAATTAACTATTAGGTATTGGCCTACTTGTATTTCAGGTTCTATTTGTACTTTCATGAAAATTCTTTTAAACAGATGTTTCAAGGCTAACTGTAATCTACTGTACATTTTGGGACTCGATAATTAAAGTTTTATAACATTTTTTATGCACGTCGCGAAATAAAAATTATTTTCAACATTGTTAAAACTTGCTCAAGGACGTTTAAGTTGCCAAGTCGAAATTCTTGTATTATTTACTTAAAATATCGATTTTGCTTGCTGCAGTTACTTAAAGTGAATGCGAGTATACTTGGAAAATGCTTACTTTGGAATATCCTAAGTGAAAACTAAATAAAACAAAAGAAAATGGTGTACTTACCACTTAATTTCTCGCACTTCATAAATAAACTCAATCACATGACGTCACACTGTGAAAATATTACGGTTTTCCGGTCGTAGGAACGAACAAAATTAGAAATTCTTAAAGAAAAAGAAAAAGGTGAATACACATCGGTCACTTTTCTCTCATAACTAAAAAATTAAAAAGGATATTTTAGGAAAAAGCCGCCCCAAAAATACAATCAAAGATGTCGGTGTCTGTTTGGATTTTCGTCAGTCAGCTGTTCCCCACTCTTCCCCCTCCCTTTGTTCTGTCATCAATACTCAATTTTGATTGGCTATGACTACTTAATTTTAATAATTGCATTTCAGATTTGCCCTTGTGACATATATTCACTTTTTTTATTAAATTTGCATTAATTTTTAGTGATTGTAACTTAATTTCAAAGTTCCTAACATACAATTTATTCAAATTAGTCAAATCTTAAGCAGAAAGCATTTTTTTATTGATGTTCTCTTAAAATTATGCAAGAAATGGGCGTGTTCTGTTTGACACTCATCTGTTTACTTGTTTTTGTTATTGAAGCACAAAAAACGTAGAGGTCACTTGAATAAAAAGCACAATAAAGTTTTCGGTTTGAAATACAGGGGTTTACGAAAAATTAACATATCCCTGATTCTTTAGTTTATTGTATAGACATCTCTTTCTCTTGTCCTTTGAGTCCTTTTTCTTTATATGTGGATAACAACAAATATAAATAAATTTGTTTATGTATGTATATCTATTTTGTTTTGCTTTTTAAAATTAGTTCAAAATCAAAGACTTCTAAATTCCTTTGTTTACCAAGTAGAGTTATCGACAAACCCATCGATTATAAATTAAACAGAAACGCCTAATAATTATTATTCCTTAGGTTGCTTTTAGTGGTAGACCCTCGGTCAAGCACTAATCCCACGTAAATCTACGGAACAGCAGATTTAGTTCTGGTTAGATTAAAGGTCTATTTGAAGGTTTGTTATTTAGCAATAGTGTACACTTTTTTTTACGTAAGCGCTCTTATGGAAGGTATATTTTAGGACTAGGTGTGGAAAAATCGTGTAAAATATTTCTGAATAACAAACAGACCTTTAATCCAGCCATAAAGGTAGTTCTAAAAAAATTAATCTAAAGATTAATAAACTCTGGAGAAAGGGATTAGACTTATTGAGCTTTTTCTCTCACGCTCGCTGTTCGCACCATGAATTTTAGAGGTAAGGATCACCATCTCTGTGTTACAAAAATGGCCCTCAAATCGCAACAAATTATGATGGCGCTGGTGATTCCAAGACCCGTTCTAAACCAATAACCTCGTTGTTTTAAGCCTCACTTTATATATTACAGTCAAGGTCATTGGTTCTCATTAGTTCCCTTAGCTACACCAGCGCCTCCCAGTGAATGCTATTCTGGAGCCACTTTTTGAGCAAAACAGCCATAACCAGCCATACAATCCATAGTTCGCACGGCCAAGTGGCAAGGCTGCCTCTATAGGTACAAGCTCGAAGGTGGGAAATTTCTAGAGTTGGGCAATTTCTTTGGCTAAGTTCCAATATTAAATCGTGGTCTCGCAGCAGATGATCTACTCCGAGACCCGGTGACATTAAAATCTGCTTTCCCGCGCTCATTTATTGAAGCTTAGCCTTGTTGTTGGGAAAACCCGGAATAATTTTTTGTATTTCGTGCTGAAATGTCTCCAACACCTTTATTCTTGAGTTCGTTGAATCGCGCTGGTGAAATTTTTTTAGGGTAAAAATCAAAGTTATTGGTGTAACGCAACGCGTTTCGAAAATATTTGGGGTTTCAAAACGGGGGACTTTGGAGTAATTCTCGCGAAACAGTTGCGCGAGTATTATCACAAAGGAACCCATTAAACCGTTTAAATCGACCGTGCCCGAGTCAACTGGGAATGACACCGTGCCGATTTCCGCCCGAGTTAACTCGTGTAGTGAGTTTCGTAATACCGCGCGCTTTTCAAGCGATTTAAACCCTGAACTAAAGCAGCACTCTACCTCTGTCGGCGCCTTTGATATTTTTCAGCCAAATTCGTGGCCTTGACGCCATTTTATGCGGATACATCCAGGGCTGTATTGCCACAAGCTTCTGGTCGAAATAGCAGGGGTGTACTTAGTTTGCAAGTACAATAAAAAACTAGTGTTGAAAAGTTCAATACGCCGGTCAATTGTGAAAAATATCACTTTTATGCCAAAAATAGAAAAGACTTTGTATTTAAGAGTTAATTAAAAAAAACATTTTGAGCTATAACTTCCTTTGCTTTTAATACGTATTTATATTATTATGTTTACTTTGAAAACTGGGGGACAAAAATAAATTATTAGTCATTTTTATAAAAAGTTAAGGTAAAATCATGCGGATTTTAGTATAGAATTTAAATTTACCTTTAGATAACTACCACGGCTGACAAAAGTTATTCAAGGTATAGAATGTTTAACAGAACGTTATGTCAAGTTATTCAATGGTTTTTAGTGGCAACCTGTCAAAATCTGACATTTTGTTAAACGTTTAAAGTACTAATCACGCTTTCTGCAACCGGGTAATAAAGTTATATCTGTAACTTTATTACCTCATGTTGTCAAAGTTATAGCTATAGCCTAAATTTTAATTAGACTGGTAGCTGCGTTTGAACTGTACCAATTTAAACTTAATATGAATATGTGGATAACTTTTAGGTTTTTCAGAAGAATGAATGCTAGTGGTATAACTAACCGGAACTTCTAATGCTGCTGAAGGGAGCACTAGAAGTACTTATGCCCCTACTTAGGATGCAGCCATCGGCGGTTGTAAAAGTATTATTAGTGCTGCCTGCCAGTGGCAGCAAAATTACTTTTTATTGCTAGTCTGTTTATTTTCCTTAAACTATTACACATTAAAATTTTGAGGGTTGAAGAAAAAATAGTATGATTTATTAGGAGAAAAATTGTTGTTTAAAGCATTAAGATTTTTCCAAAAGTAGTTACACTTTTCCACCTAATAAAACAATATATATCAACAATATCTTATTTCATTTGACTTTCGGTGGAAACAGTTAATTATTCTTTTATTGTGATTAATGTTTTTTTCTACTGTAACAAATATTGTTGCAACTGCATCCGCTGCCAACAAACCTTGTAACTGAGGTTTCTGAGTTACCACATTTTAACCACTCACCGAAGTGGCAAAAGCCGTCACAAATTTTAAGACTAATGAAAATTAAACACTCTTAATGTTTTCTTCACTTTATTATACTCGAACTATAAAATTTATTCTACTAGTAAAGGATACATTTTATTTGTTTGAAATATTACTGGAGACCTACTAGTCTCTATTTTCTTTAAGGCGTTCTGTACCACCTAAAATGAGCAGAACCATTTATTTAGCTTTCCGCTTATTTTTGGGGTTTACAATATAATTTTCACGTCCTTTTTGGAAATATGATGCTCTAAAGGATTTGCTACACAATTTTGATATTTACAAAGTATGTCTTTTTAGGTTTATGATATGCTAAAGGGTTTTTGTTTGCAGGTGCGTAATATTTTAGTTATTTATTATTTATTTTATTTATATTTCTTTATTTCAAATTATTCACATTGGTATGTAAGAACAAATATAAAATAAAATGACGGCACAAAAACAACAATAGGTACTGAGGTATGATTCTACTACTTTAGGGCATTTTTTCCTGATTCCATGTAAATGCAATATTTTGAAGAAGTAGCTTCCTAGCAGTGACATGGTTTTGATAAATCTAGAATATTCCCATTGCCATTTCGTCACTTCTCAAATACTTAATTCAAAACTGTTCGACACTGGAAAATAGCATTTGGGATCTTCTGTTTAGATAACCACTTTGTTTTATAGAAAAAAATATCTTTCATTTCATTAGTTGAACACTGCCACCATCCGAACAGTTTTGTACAACCAGCAAGTCAGTAATAGGTCTGAGACTATCATATGCCAACTTTAACTGATCGGGAAAAATACCCCTTAGTGAGTTATTTATTATAAAACACATTACCTCTACAATCACTGGTATGCTGAGGTTTACTATTTTTTAGGTATTTCATCTCCAGAACTGTTTTTATTTTTAATTTTTTTCTTTGATAACATTATGAGATCATTTCGTGAAACTAGAATAATTTAAAAACCTTGTCATTTTGAATGATATTCGAGTGCCAGTCTATATTGTCAAGCTCTTAATAAATCAAGTACTATTATTAGTAAAAATAATTGTAATTGTTGGAAAGTTTCTCAGCAGTCAATGGATTGTAAATGCCCTTGTCTTTGATACCTGTTAAATCGACCACATATATTTATTCTTATTATCAAACTCCTAATTATATTATCATAATATACTAACACATTATCATATTCTTTCTTTACAATTTATACATTTCAATGTAGGTATTATTTTGTTGTTTAATACAAAATGTAGATCTACTCTATTTTTAAATTCCTTATTTGTTTTTTACTTTTAAACAAATGTTCTTCTTTCTTTTTTTGATGTACCAACTTTTAGGAAAACAGTATGATCTGAAATAACTGTGTTTATAATTCTGCTTCTAATAAACGGAATTTTTATATTAGTGAAAATATTATGTATACATTTAGTTAACCTAGTATTTTCCAAAATGGTAGGATAAAGTTAAGATGAATTCATTATTGATAAAAAAATTGATCTATTTTTATTGTTTTTAAGGAGTTCTATATTAAAGTCAAGAAATACACATTTCTGTTCTAGTATTTTTGACAACACCTCCTCCATTTTTTGAAAAAATACATTTACATTTCTGGGGAGTTTGTATATACTGAGGCGACCCTGGAGGTGACTGAGGGGGCGACGTCTGCATACTTTTAGAAGGACTTAGAAGGACTTCAGGAATCGGTAGCTGAAGTTGAACTAGAAAAAGAAAAAGAAAAATTATTACCAAGATATGTTCAAAATAATAAAAAAGACATTAACAATATCACAGAATAAGAGATAGAAAAATAATTTATAAAAATATCAATCTCAAGGTAAAATAAAATTTTATTGTCATTCTTTAAGAACATCTGATATAATACTATAAGTATGGGAATTTATTTGCACATATTTATTTTCATTTTTTTTCAACTTCACTTTATAATTTGATATTAAAAATTCTAATATTCTAGAAATAAAGTAAAGTATGGTTTCCAAGTTCCAATTGTTAATTGTTTAAAATAATCATATTATTATGAAGGTGATAGTTATCACTTTAAAAATATAAATTGGTGCATTATTTAGTCCATTTTGGTACCTATAGTATATAATTTCAAACTACAAATGAATGCAGAAAAATGCCTTGCTTTTAACCTCATGTAGCTTAACGATCTAGAAGTTGCAAACAATTGAATATTATCATTAACATAACATTTTGGGTAGCCAAACCTTTTTCGAGTAAAATCGTTTACAATAGAGCAAAATAGCTTTTTTATAACTTATAAAATTTATCTAAATGTGTGGAAGAATGACAATTAAAGATAAATCTTCACCTTCAATTATTATTATTATTATTATTATTATTGAATTATTACAAGGTTTTGATAGGAGAGTAAAACTTATTTAGCTCTATCTAAAAAATCTATCTATTCTAAATATACTCCGATTAGGCTAATGCATCAAAGCTACAATGGTTGCCGGTTTCAGAATACTTTAAATTTCGTGTTTTAGTGTTTGTATTTAAAATTAAAATGGGTAATGCTCCTTCATGTCTGGTTAATAGATTCATTTATAATCGTGACATACATTCCCATAGTACAAGACAACAAAATATTTTTTTATTGCAACAAAAAAGAAAAAAAAATCTGCCAAAACTCCTTTTTTTTAAGGGTTTGAATACGTTTAATTAGTTGCCTAGGAATTGAAAAATGTCAATTCACTTATAACTTTTAAAGCACAACTTAAGATATATTTCCTGAATGAGTGCAACATTTTGTAACATGTATGTTAGCTGTTTGTCTTGTTTTATTTGTTTTTTGTTTTGGGCTGTACTTTGCTGACCCCAAATTAGATAATTCTTTCTTTGAGTATTTTTAATAAGCTATTTATTTTTAGTTATTTTATGTGTATTACATTATATTACACAAAACATTTCAGGCCAGTTCCTATCCAAATCTGCCTCTGAAAGACTGAGATCTAAGACCAATAGACCAATTTGTTTCACTTTGTTTGACTTGGCAAGTGATCTGTCAGTATTAATAAAAAAATTGTCTGTATTAATAAAAAAACATTATTTCAGACAGATCAGTAAAAACTTGTCAAGTCAAAAAAGAGTGAAACAAAAAGGTGGACAAAACTTGGTCTAATTTAGATATCAGATGTTTAAGAGGCAGAGATTTTTGGATATGAACTTGGCCCTCATTTTACGTAACTATTTTTGGTGGGGTATTATGTTCTTTTATCTTGGGACAGTTCCCAAGGCTGAGGCCCAAATACTAATGTAGTCGTGGTGTCCGAAGTGTGGTGAGGAGTTTATTCACACTACATTTAAATATTTGGGGCTTTGGAGGAAAGGGAAAACATCTGCGGGTAGCAGTTCCATAGTCTGGACACTCTAGGGATGAAGGAACAAACTGTCAACGGATTGCTAAAAGGGCACTACATGTTGCTATGTTGGGAGCTGCCAAGGGGGGAATTATATTGGTTGTGAAAATACCTATAAAAGAGCGACAAATCCCCTACAGCCCGTCAATGGCAAGAGAAAGAAACTTTTCTGTGTCAAGAACGCTGGGTGTGTAGAGACGCCATTCTCCAGACATGAGAATAATATTCTAAAGGATGTCTTATCTGCGATACATACAGAGTACCCGGATTAAATAAAAAGGAATTCAAGCTTTTTTGAAGCTGCTGAGGCTATGAATGTATTGGGTTTATGCCAGTTAAGGTTATTCTCACCACCCACTAGTTTAAATGATTCTTTGTTCTGCAGAACTTGGCCACAGATAACAGATGAGCATTGACAAACATTTTTCACGATAGCGAACATAGCTGTTAACACAGTATTGGCATCTTGCAGTCTGTTTACAATACATTATCTGGGTCCTCAAACATAAAAAGTGCATTGCTTCATTTTTTACATACCTGCTCATGACATTTTTACTCTCAGTATGATCGGGAAAAGTCAGTGTAATATGGCTCACGAAAATTAGTATCTGCTTCGAGACCTAAATCAAAAAAGAATCAGTTAAAATAATATGAATTTACGCAATACCAAGGAAATTAAGGTAAAAATAAGGTCATTCAAAAAGCCTTGCAAAAAACTTTATTATTAATCCATATTTACCTTTATTAACCACTACATTCTGAAGAATGGTAATTTTGAAGAGGTAGATGTGGCTGAGGATGGAGTGACTGGATCGAGGGCCTTACCTTAAATAATAAAGATTGCCATCAAACTACTTACATATTACATAATAGTGGTAAGGTTTTACTAATTGACCTTGCCAACTGTGATGATTTTTTGCATCTGTGGGTGTTTTGGACACTGATCACAAATCTGTGTGCCAACCTCTAGTTTTTAAGTTATGAAGCCTCCAAGTGGATTAACCTCAAAATTGACAACACTTTCTCCTTCTTAAAACTGACTACAAACAAATAGAATACACTGATTAGGCACTTACATAATAAATAAATACATTAAAATTTACAATATTTCATTGTTTAAGTAAAAAACAGTTCAAATGAATCTAGTTTTATACTGTATATATTATGTTGTATACTTAAATGGATATAATTATTTGGTAATTTTCGATTTTGATTCATATGAGGTATTTTTTACTAAAAATAGGATGCAATAAATACTGTAAATTTTAGTGTATTTGTTAAATATATAAGTGCAAAATCAGTATTTTTTCAATTTGATAGTGGTCAGTTTCAAGAAGAAAAATTTTAGAAGGTATTGTTCATTTTGAGGTCAGTCACTTAATGGCTTCATAACTTAAAATCCAGAGCCTGCCAGAATTTTTTTCTGTGATTTGTGATCAGCACTTCAAAAACCCCAAAATCAGCGTGGAGTCTAATAAGTGAGATTTTGCCATATAATAAGTAATAACAGATTAACATTGTTATTACCTTAATATGTTGTTCTTTAGTTTTATTTCAACTTTTTTAAGTAGAATGTTATTTATTGATGTTTAGTCCTAATAATTACATACCTATAGATGATGATGAAATGCAAAATGCTTGAGTAGCAATGTTCTGATAATATTGAAGATAGTCTCCAATGCAGGAAATATTGTTGGAACTGCATTTGGCTGAAGTCTGTTTCTCAAATCATTTAAAAACATTTTGTTTTCAAATGGGCTGAGCAAAGACGATATCCCTTGTACAAATTTTTAATTCTATCCATCAGATCATCACGACCACTAGCTATAGCCCAGGTGCGTGCACTAAAAATTAAAAGTTTAGAGTCTAAAAAGTCTATGCTTAACAAACCACAAAAAAGCAAACTGATAGACAAACATTGTTATTCTTATCAGTATTTTAAATGACATATATGTACAATAGATGTCAAAGTAAAATTTAAAGACTACAGCACCAACATTTACTGTTATTACTTATTTATCATTCACATCACACGGTGTTGGCATTTTGCCATTTACCACCCAGTTATACATTTAAAATGAATAAGGAACAGTAATGAACTAATACAAACTATTTCATTATGGCTCTGGTAAAGATGAAGTTTTATTCATAGGTTCTTCTTTTTTGCGGAAATTTTCAAATATATTGTTAAATAATCAATTTTTGACATCATTAAACGGTTTTTTTTTCATATAAACTTACTTTTAGCAATTTTTTGAAGATTAATTTATTCCACCTTACGCTGGAAAGTATATACTTTGTCACTAATTTTATTCACTGAATTTTCTTTATTTACAAAATTTTAAGAAAAAGTAAAGTGGGTACTTACTGATTATTATCCTTCGGAAAACTAAAATAACTGTATACATTTTCCTTAGTCTTCTATTTTGCAGTTTTTGCAGCACAAACGTGTCCACCACTTTAATTTTACTTGCCATATTACAAGACGTACTACACTATTGTTTTTCAAAAAAGTAACACTGTTTTTTTTCCACTACACAAATTATAATCACAAAACACGAAAGAATCTTATAACCTCACAAGCTTCACAACAACAGTTATTAACGAAACAATTCAATGGAGGCATATATATAGCTATTTTTCGCGAGGATATCGGCTGTTACCATTTATCTGACTATTTCTTTTTTAACTGTAACAAAGGACAGTGATAGGGGACACAAGGTAGTAAACGATTACCGGATTACCTCGCGAAAAATCCTACGTATCCTAGAAAAATGGCTGCCGAACCTGCGCGAGAAAAATGACCGTACTTTCCCCCCTTAATAATATTGTTTAGTTAGCTATGCTGATTTTGAATTTTGACATGTGGGCCAAAATTGGATTGAACGACATAATTTTGATTTTTTTGGGAAAACCCGAATTTTTTTGGGAAATTTTACTTCGATCATTTTTTAATATAAAATTATAATATCCTATCCGATTTTGCTTGTTTTGAGAAAAAGGGATTAAAGATGTCTAAACTACCGCACATTATGCAGTTTTATGGGGAAAAAAAATAAATGTTTTAAAAATTTATTAGGTTTAATTTAATTCTTCCTGAAAAACTTATCTGTGAAGGTCATAATAAAACTACCCGGCTTTACCGGAAATACTGCGAAAAAATTTAAATTTTCTAATATTGTTACTCAAAAATGTTAATGCAACACCCTGTATATTTTTTTAAAATTTTATTTTTCAAGTTTTCGATATAAAATCTCTATTATACCTTTATTTATCTTTGTTAGTTTTGAGAAAAAGGGGGATTGAAATGTTCAAACGACCGCACATTATGCAGTTAAGGGCAAACAATTTTTTTAAAAACAACAAAGATAGGTATATGATAAAAATATAGTTTTTATATTAGGATAATTTGTGAATCAAAATTTAAAAAAATATACAGGGTGTTGCATTTAAATTTTAAGTTACATTATAAAAGTCAATTTTTGCAGCACTTCCGGAAAAACCCGGGGAAAGTTTTATTATAACACCCAAAGATAGGTCTTTAGATAAATTAAACATTTTAAATTTGTATAACATTTTATTTGTTTTCCATAAATTTGCATAATGTGTGTCGTGGACATCTTCAATCGCCCTTTTCTAAAAAAAACAAGCACAGATAGGTATAGATATAATAAAGATTTTATATTAGAAATAATCCGTAGAACCAAATTCCGAAAAATTTACAGGGTGTTCCATTGAAAATCAAAGTTGATGTCCGAACGGAAGTGATAGACACATGTTATACTATCCAAAACCGCATCTTATGATATAATATGTCATCCTAAAATTTGAAAGCCATACGTTTTCATTAAAAAAATAAAGGGTTTGGGTAGATTTCGTTGTCATTGTTATAAAAAATATATATATATATATATATATATATATATATATATATATATATATATATATATATATATATATATGAAGCGTGCTAGGGCAAAGGTGGTGTGCAATTGTATAAATTTTACAGGAGGCGAATTAATATATTTGATTTTAGCTACTAAGAAATAAAATATTTGGTTTTTTTTCTGATATCATTTTAGATATAGAAGTAAAAAACACATACTTTAATGGAAACATTGGTAATAAATTTGTTATCGCCATTAATTATCAAACGTGGGAGCCATAAAGTTGCACATTATAATGGTTGATAAAACCGATTTTAAAGAAAAGATGAACATGTATTGTTTTTCTAAGTCTTATTCAAAATATTTTGTTAAAAATTTTAATAATGCTAATACAAAACATTTTATTATAAACCTAAGTAACTTATTTTTATTCATTTTGTAGGGCCTCCGACTTACCATTTTTTTGATAAATGATTGGCGGGTGAAATGAAAGGATCAAAATTTCTAATTTCTTTAATTTTTTCTTTGTTCCATTTACGGGGTGCCTGTTCTACCAGTTTTGTTTTAAATTTTTAAAATATTGTGGTGTAACCTTTGGTTTAAACACACCACTTTGGCCATGGGGCGACCTCCGAAAATACGACGTTTTAACTTCAATTTGCTCTAAGTTGTCCTTAGATATTTTCGCATAACAGCTTGAGAGATGCCCAGGAGGAGGTTACTAGGTGGTTGCAATTTCCATCCAGTTGAAAAATTTTGGGAGTGCATTTTATTACAAAAAGGATTTTCAAACCCCCACTTGCTATTATACAACCAAATCCATTTGGTACTAAGTTTTAAAACCTTTTTTGCCCTTTTTTATGAAAACCAAAGTCCCGATCACATATAGGAATTTTGTGGCCACTTTGTGGAAACTTGTGCACTATCTCGTCAAGTACCCTTTGGCTACAGGGTATATAAAGCCAAAATACCCCGATTCTATTCTGCCCCCCACAAAATTTCGACCAAGGGAAACCCAAATTTTTGCTGTGTATTAAGCGAGTTGTAACATAATCATACAACTCCCCTATTTCATCCTGTTTCCCAGCTGTTTCATCCCACAGGTACATAAAACCTTTCCTTCATCTTCAAATGTATTCCCAGATTAATACAAGTAAACTCGACTATAGTACATCTGAGTAAGAGTCAATGCTGGAATATATAGTGCTTTTGTAATCCCTAAGAAGCACACATACACAGACTGAGTACTTTTTAACTACTTTTTTTGGGACATCATTTTTTGAGCCTTCTGTTTACGTTTATGTAAATCTTTAGTTCAACATTTTTTTCCCCCGAGTCTTACCTAGCAGCTATAGAAATTTTTTACTGTCAAGTAGGACAGGTGTCCACCTTTGGGGGCCCGAAGGCTAAACTGAATCTTTCTTAAAGGGGGCTTACGATTCCAAATCAGTCATTCCGGTTTGTAACTTTTCTCGACTGAATGGCTTTTCTGCTAGAATTAAGCAATAAAATCAATAAATTTTGTTTCCATCCCGTTTTTTGCCAGGACGTTTACCACCTCGTCTGTCTTTAACAGATATGCCGGAGGAGAGTATCGCTGACAAAGTATTCCACTCTTCTTTTTGTAACAGCCAAAGTTAAACAAAAAGGTACTTTTTCATACCTGAACTTTAGATTCTCCTGAAGTGGAGAAAAAATTTTAAGAGTGTTGTCGTCTGCCTGGGGTTTGGGGTTATCTAATTTCATGTCTTCGCTGGATTAGTAGGTCGAATAAGGAACGTAAAAAGTCTGCTGCTCATTATAATCTGCCAGTTTCCCAAAAATGCTCAAACACTCTTTTTTTTTGCAACAACAGTAATTAACTTTATACTGCATGCATTTTTTACCTAAAAGAATATTTTAATAAAATATAAAAATTTCCCCTTCAGGAAACCCCTGAGTTTCTTAACCCTTTGAAAATTTTTTTTTTAATGTTGTGTTTATTTACCTCTCGAAAATTTTTGGGGAGCTATTTGCTTTTGTTTTTAAAGTTAGGTATGGATCAGATTTTTTTTTATTTTTTTTCATCTTCTCTTACATTTCCAGTAATTTTTTTTTTTTTTTGGCACGTATATCATCAGGAATATCCATTTTTTTCGTAAACAGTACACCCAAACACCGCTCAAAAAGCTTTGCAGTTGGGAGCAGGTGGGTTTGGCACTTAGTTTTGATATTTGGGTCTTTAAATCGCCGCTGGGAAAAGCGCCATCGATAAAAATTTTTTTGGAAAGTAAAGCATGGCACAACTACCTATTTAGCTTATAATCCGTATTGTAAAAAAAAGTGGCACTTACAACTTTTTGCATATGGCACGTTTCCCATATACCCTTGAAAAGAGCTCGATTGATAAAACATACTATTGTGTAGCGCGGGTATGTTTGGAATTTCCTATCTACACGGGAAAAACAAACCAACCTTAAACGTTTTTGGGCAGATCTACCAGTTTCGTCGAAAGTTGTTATGACTCTACCCAAAAACCGGTTAGATCAGGCCATGCATTACCATGGATAATTTTTATAACCCCCCCCTGTTGCGGACTTGCTCATTTAAAAGGGAAAACAGATGTTTAGGGAACCCCTGAAGTTATCACGGCAAGAAGTACCCAGAGCTAGAAATAAAAAATTTAAAAAAGAGGAGGTGTTGCATTTCAAAGAGGTAAAGTGTGTTTCTAAAGTGGAAGGACAAGAAGGATGTTTCATTGATTTCAACCTTTTAGAATGCCTGTGTGGGAAATAGAAAACGCAGAGAAACTATTAAACCTCGTTGTTATCGATTACAACGATACGATGGGGAGTTGTTTGAGTCGATCAAATTTTAGCAGATTTAAATTTCCCGAGGAACAGCAAAAGTATTACAAAAATATTTTTCCATTTGTTAGACTTCCTATGGAACTTTTTCGTGTTATACCAAAAAACCGGAGGAAAGGTCGGGCCCCTAGTTTAGATTAATATTAGATTAAAAATATCATCAAACGGAGTTTTCAGAAAAGGACGACCTTCAATACCCCCTACACCCCCTAGATTGAAGGACGCCATTTTCCCGGGGTCGATCCCAGCAACAGAGAAGAAAAAAAACCCAACCCGACAATGTGGAGTATGTTGCAGAAAGCGTGATAACAGGGGAAATAAATTCGAAAGAGACCAGGTACTACTGTCCGATTGACGTGCGCCCGACACCATGCTTTGATTATACCAACGAAGAGGTTTTTTAGTTCATAAGTTAGTTTTTTATTTTTTACTTTTACCGTATTTACTATTGTCATGTTTAGATTATACCATAATATAAGGATCATAAAACATTATTATTTACGTACTGTTTTCATTATTTTTCACTTATTTTACAGTCCGATAATCGTAAGTCAAAAAATAAAAAAAATGTTTTTTCCCAAGAAAATTGTTTTATTTTTCTTTAGAAAATAGATGGGTTTTGGGGAAAATTTAAAATAATTAAAATATGGCATAAAAAAAAATTGGGAATTTGGACATATTTTTTTTTCAAATTAATTTGTCGTTAAGGGGTTAAAAAAAGGGTTTGGGCCCCACGGACAAAAAGGTAGTTCCGAATGGGGCCTGTCTCCTTTTATTCTGTGGACTGGGCTGAATAAAAACCCGAGAAATAGAGGAGGCTCGACCACTGCATCCACTTTTCGAGGACGGAGTAAGCCATGGTTGTTCTACTTGTATCAAAAGGTTTGTTCCAACAGCGCCAGAAACATGTGCTCATGCGCAGTGATTAAAATGCGTCCCAATTTAATCACTGCGCATGAGCGTGATCGTTCTGAGGTTTTTTTATGTGTTGGGAAAAACCTAAATGACATTACAAAGTTTGTTTTCTTTGTTTTTTCATGGAATAAAAAAAGGGTGTCGTATACCCCAAAAATTTTTGTAAATGTTTTGTTTATTTTTTATTAGATTTTTCAACAATGGTTTTGATCTTCGTTTTATTTTAGTTTAGTGTTTCATTTATAATATTATTGCTTTAATTTAGTTTAATGAACTATGCTTGTTGCGTGAGAGGGTGTTTCAATTCTAGAAGATATAGTACAGCAAAAGATATTATTTTTTTTAAAAATACCCCATTTTATGTGGGGAAAAAATTTTTTTAAAAAAACCAGAAAAATTAAAGCTAAAAGGTTTAATTTTAATTTTATAAGAAAACATACATTATAATAGTTTAGGTCTCTTGATTTTTTATTTTGCGGGCCCCAAAAAATTTAATGTAATATTTTAATTTAGTTTCCCCAAAAAAAATTTTTAAAAATGGTTAAGAACGCAAATGAACAATTTCATAGAAAACTTTTCAAAACAGTATTTGGGGTAGTGAACATTAGGACAAGGAAAAAATTTTAAGACAAAATGTTATCCTTGTTTTTTTGGAGGATTTTTACCCAAGTACCCCCCAATTTTCCCTGGCGAAACCCTCCAAAAAATTTTCGGGGAAAAAAAGAAATAAGTAAACCAAGTTGATTCCATTTAATGGTCAAAAAACCATTAAGAAAGATATCTTGTTTTTTGTTAACCCAATAGTTTGCAAACTAACCTACCGGGTTAAATGTAAGAATGTCACTTTTCTATTCCTCAGAGGGAGAGGGAACTTTCCCATGATTGTGTTTAAAAACTCTATTATTAGGGATTTTGTATTGGCAATTGCCACATATTAATTTTCAAATTGTCTGCAGAGCCTAAATATAAACTAATTATGAAATAATTTGTTCAATTAAATGTGTGGGGATCAAAATTTAAACATCGATAAAATTCTTTTAAATTTTAAAAAAAATAAGATTAGTTTAAAAGGAAAAGAAATTATGTTCTAATTTTCAAATTAATAGTCAAAAAAACCTATTCTCCCCAAATGATTTAAAAAAATTTGGAAAATAATACAAAGAAAAGGACTATATCTGGTTGTATTCTGAAAACTAAAAAAAGGAGATAGGTATTGAAAAAAAGAGTTCCATAAGAAAAATATATGGGAATGGCAGTGACCTGAGCATTTTTTAAAAAGGTATAACCCTAAACAAACAAGGGCATAAGTTAAGAGGTTAGTATCATCACAGTGCATATAAAATTAATATACCTATAGCATGATTTGTTTTTAAATATATGGACCTTCCTTTTATAATTTTCAAAAGAAAAAAACACTTATGATCACCACCGGGAAATTAGAGCATTTTACCAGCCAAAAAGTGGTTAGAGTTTTTTTTTACCAGCCAAAATGTGGAAGTTAGCGCAAATTTGAAGCTAATATTTTGTTGTTTACATTCGCACCGCGAATGTATATATAGGACAGCGTTGTGTTTTCGCTGGGTCGGTGTCGCTTTTTGCTTTTAAATGGAAAAAAATTCATAGTAAAAAAACGGTAAAAGATGGAAAGTTGAAATTTTCAGGAAAATTGGGGAACTTAATGGGGCACATGCCAAAAAAAATTGAAAACAATTGAAGATAGGAAAATACAGGATTTGGCAAAAAATGTGACTTTTCAAAAATCGAGGTGAGCGTAATCAATTATCTGTCCAGGGTTTTATTTTATCGAAACGAAATTTTGCACACAGGTCAGAATTGGTCCCGTTCAGAACCCTATTGATTTGAGGCGCGATCCGATAAATACAAAAAATTGTATCGACGATTTTCAATGAAAAATTGACCATGTTTGGGCACCTGTAGCTCGAAAAACGGTTCCCTGGATCGACTTTCGATCGGTAGATTATGAAAGACTCACTTTAGGACAAAAAGTGCCTAAATGGTCCTCTGTTTAAAAAATGCCCTCATCTAGGAGAAATTTTTTAAAATAAAAATCATGTCACGTTTTCGTCCCATTTTGCCATAAGTTTTAATTTTTTTTCGAAAATGTGACCTCAAATCGAGAAAATAAATATGATATCGTATTCTTTGCACCAAACTCTATCATTATAGATATACAACTTGCTCGTACTATTTTTACAGGGTGTTTTATAAGGCTTGAAAATGTCCGATTTTTTTCGAAAAACGGACATTTTTACACATTATTTTTTATTACGGAAAACTATTAAAGCTAAAATTTAAAATAATCTGCATATTGTCCTATATTTGTTTTAAAACATATTCAAAATTCAAGTCGTTTAAGTAAATACTTTCGGAGATATGAATTTTTAAAATTCACGCAAAAAGTGTCGACTTTGATCGTAGATTGCCGTTTTGTTTTTAAATTTAATTAAATAACCTTTGCGCCATCATTTAGATCGCCTAATTGCCTTTCAAGAATGTATTTACCATTTTTTTCTACGACACTTGGAAATGGGTAAAAACACGGTTTAAAAAAAAAATTACACATATTTGCCCAAAATCGCGACTTTTTCATCTATTGATTTTACATAAGGGGGCTGTGACCACCGGTTTCGATAGTGTTTTTTTCCCCCGCGTTGAATTTATACGAGGCACGCTTTGAAAAATAATCGAGAAAACGATCTGTCAGTTGGATTTTATTTTTTTTGAATATCTAAAAATACGGTTTATGGTGAAAATTATAATTTGATCTGAAAATTTGAATTTTTCAGGACCCCCAAGACAATTTTACCCAAATTCCGTATTTTAGTCCAAAACCCAAAAAAGTTTTGAAGGGAATTTGAGGAACGATCAAAAGATAAAATGAAAATGTCAGGGTAAAAAACCTCTAGTGTTAGGAAATATGATATTGGACTTAGGGGGCTGGTACTTGAAGGACGCCTCCCCCATAGAGAGACGCGGCGCAACGCGATGCGACACGACGCGACAATGCTTGCTTGCTCACTGACTTGTCTGAGATGGGAGGATGTATGATATTATCGGAGGGTTTATTATTTTCAAACACGGTTTCTTTCCGGTTCAATTTTTTATTTATATTTTAATAAGTGTATTTTTTATTATACAGGGTATTTTATTAAACGAGGATTTTTTAAAAAGGGGCTTTTTTTTTTTAAAAAAAAAAGTTGGGGAGATTTTAGTATTATAAAGGAAATTTTTGATATTATAGGGTTTAATTTTTTTTGTTTTTGCAAACAAAGGGTTTTTTCGCTTTTTTTAGTAATTAAAGGGGTAAAAGTAAAAAAGTTGCACTTTTTTATATATTATAAGGGATTTCAAAGGAGATTTAAAATGGTGGATTTTTATATGTGTTTTGGCAAACATGAATATTTTATTTTTGAAAATTTTAAAAATTAAAAATGTTTTGAGAAGTTAAATATATTAGGCTTGCTTACACTATATACAAAAGTATTTTAAAAAAATTTGAGATTTGAATGGGATTTTTTAAAAATTTAAAAAAATTTATTGCTAAAACAAGGGGTTTGTTTTTATGGGTTTAAAAAAGGGGTTTGTATATCCTCCCCCAAAAATGTAGGGTTAGGAAAAAATACTGTGGTACAAAAAATTTGTTTTTGGGACATTACATGGAAAATTTCCGGTTTTAAATTTTTAAACAAAAATAAGGGTTTTTTTAAGTAAAAAAATAAGTATTTTATATATTTTAAGGGGATTTTAAAAACCAGGATTTTTTAAAAATGTTTTTTTAGGAAAAGTGGGAGATTTTAGTATTATAAGGATGCATGATATTATATGAGGTTTATTATTTTTTTTTTTGCAAAAAACGGTTATTTTCCGTTTTTAATTTGTAATTTTAATTTTGTAAAAGGGGAACAAGCTTTCACTTTTCATATATTATACAGGTACAAGTTGTAGATTTAAAATGGGGATTTTTATATGTGTTTTGCAACAATAGAATATTTTATTTTTTTGAATTATAAAATTATACAGTGTTTGAGAAGTATATAAGAGAAGTAGAAAATGGTACTACTTTACATTATACAGGGTATTACAAAAATCACCAAAAATTGGTTGGTTACTTGTTTTTAAATATAATTATACAGTGTGTGTAAAGGATAGTTGACATTTTTATACATTATACAGGGTATTACAAAAATGTAGATTTAAAATGATGATTTTTATGTGTTTTGGCAAACATGAATGTTTTATTTTATTAAATATAAATATTATACAGTGTGTTTAAGAAGTAAATAAATTAGGCTTACCCATACATTATACAGGGTATTACAAAAATCATCAAAAATTGGTTGGTTACTTTCTGTTTTTTGATTATTAATTATACAGAGTGTAAAATGGTAAATAAGTTGACTATTTTATACATATACAGGGTATTACAAAATCACCAAAAAATTGTTGGTTACTTTTGTTTTTAATTATAATTTATACAGAATGCGTAAAAGGTAAATAAGTTGGCCTTTTTTATACATTATACAGGGTATTATAAAGTTGTAGATTTGAAATGCTGATTTTATACGTCTGTTGGCAAACATGAATTATTATTTTTTCAAATATAAATATTATACAGTGTGTTTGAGAAGTTAAACAAATTAGTTTATTATACATTATACAGGGTATTACAAAAGTCACCAAAAATTGATTGGTTACTTTCTGTTTGTCATTATAAATTATACAGTGTGTGTAAAAAGGTAGATAAGCTGGACTATTTTATACATTATACAGGGTATTACAAAAATCACCAAAAATTGGTTGGTTACTTTCTGTTTTTTAATTATAAATTATACAGTATGCGTAAAAAGGTAAATAAGTTGGCCTTTTATACATTATGAGGGTATTATAAAGTTGTAGATTTGAAATGCTGGATTTTTAAACGTCTGTTGGCAAACATGAATATATTATTTTTTCAATAATAAATATTATACAGTGTGTTTAAGAAGTTAAATAAATTAGGCTTACCCATACATTATACAGGGCATTACAAAAATCATCAAAAATTGGTTGGTTACTTCGTTTTTGATTATAAATTATACAGAGTATGTAAAAGGGTAAATAAGTTGGACTATTTTATACATTATACAGGGTATTACAAAAACAACCAAAAATTGGTTGGTTACTTTTGTTTTTAAATTATAAATTATACAATATGGTAAAAAGGTAAATAAGTTGGCCTTTTATTATACATTATACAGGGTATTATAAAGTTGTAGATTTAAAATGCTGGATTTTTATACGTGTGTTGGCAAAACATGAATATTTTATTTTTTCAAATATAAATATTATACAGTGTGTTTGAGAAGTTAAATAAATTAGGCTTACCCATACATTATATAGGTATTACAAAAATCATCAAAAATTGTTGGTTACTTTTTTTTTGATTATTAATTATACAGAGTGTGTAAAAGGTATAAGTTGTATATATTTTATACATTATACAGGGTATTATAAAATCACCAAAAATTGGTTGGTTACTTTTGTTTTTTAATTATAAATTATACAATATGTGTAAAAAGGTAAATAAGTTGGCCTTTTTTATACATTATACAGGGTAATATAAAGTTGTAGATTTAAAATGCTGGATTTTATTCGGTGTTGCAAACATGAATATATTTTTTAAATATAAATATTATACAGTGTGTTTGAGAAGTTAAAGAATTAGGCTTACCCATACATTTTAAGGGTATTACAAAATCATCAAGAATTGGTTGGTTACTTAATGTTTTGATTTAAATATAATGAGTGTGTAAAAAGGTAAATAAGTCGGACTATTTTATAAATATAGGGATTACAAAAATCACCAAAAAATTTATTGGTTACTTTTTTTTTTAATTATAAATTAATAAAAAGGTTAATAAGTTGGCCCTTTTTTTATACATTTGTGGGTTTTTTATAATGTTGTAGATTTAAATGCTGGGTTTTTATTCGTGTTTTGGCAAACATGAATATTTTTTTTTAAAAATAAATATTATACAGTGTGTTTAAGAAGTTAAAGAAATAAGGGGTGCCTATACATTATACAGGGTATTACAAAAATCATCAAAAAATTTGGGTTTGGGAACTTTCTGTTTTTTAATTATTTAAAATTTTACAGAGTGTGTAAAAGGTAAACAAATAGATTTGAAATGCTGGATTTTTATGCGTCTGTTGGCAAACATAAATACATTATTTTTTCAATAATAAATATTATACAGTGTGTTTGAGAAGTTAAATAAATTAGCTTACCCATACATTATGTAGGGTATTACAAAAATAATCAAAATTGGTTGGTTACTTTCTGTTTTGATTATAAATTATACAGAGTGTGTAAAAAGGTAAATAAGTTGGACTATTTTATACATTATACAGGGTATTAAAAATCACCAAAATTGGTTGGTTAAAAGAATTTAAGAAAATTAGGTGTACAGCAATTTTAGATGTTTGAAAATGATTGTATATTTGTAACCAATGATAAAATATTCACAAACGCTATATTAAGCGTATAAAAAAATATTTTAATGTTATGATTGGTAATTTGGAAAGTTTGTTTCATATTTTGGGACTGTCTGGGAATGTATTCCCTCTTAGTCCAAAGGAGTGAGAGATTTTAAAAATATTTACGTTTTAAATTTACGCAAGTTTTGTAGTATGTGAATTATTGCCATATAAGGTTTCTTGACTCATATAGCAGTTAGGGAAAGTTGGTAAATGGCAACAATGTGATCCATTGTTTTTGAAGTATATGGGGTTACCAAGGTTACCTCGTGGAAGATTGCATGTGAGTGTTGCCAATGATAAAAAAATATGGTTATTTGTGGAATTTCCTACTATTTAAAATGATGATATTTGCATAAACGGTGGACAAAGCATAGGGCGAATGTATTCTTGTTTATTTCTTAGTATAATTTATATATTAGTTATATAATATTTCAGAAACACTTATTTTTCTTAAGAAACTTTTACTCCAACTAATAATTATTATGTAATTATCGTACGTTGTTCAACAACAAAATTGACACAAAGCACCCTTTGCAGATTACCCTAAAAAGTTGTTCCCACCTAAAATTGGTATTATGGTACCTTATTGCATACTTGGTCACCACGCAAAAGGAATTTCATTTGCGACCCGTCTGACTATATAAAATCAGCCCCTAAAGCAGCCATTACTTATATTAGAAAATGTTATTAAATTAATTATAAGTACCTAAAAAAGTTGTTCCACAACAAAATTGGTACAAAGGTACCTCATTGTACACTTAATCACCATGCAAAAGAAATTTCACTTGCCACCCGTCTGACTATAGAAAATCACCCCCTAAAGTTGCAGTCACTTCTTTTATAGGAAAATTTTAAAAATTATAAAATACTCTTAAAAAGTTGTTCCACAACAAAAATTGGTATAAAGGTACCTTATTGCATACTAATCTACATGCAAAAGGAATTTCACTAGCGACCCGTCTGACTATAGAAAATCACCCTCTAAAGTTACAACAATTTCTTATATAGGCAAAATTTTGAAAATATTTATAAAGTACTTTAAAAAGTTGTTCCACAACTAAAATTGTTAAGGTACTCTCATTATATACTTAATCACCATGCAAAAGGAATTTCACTTGTGACCAGTCTGACTATATAAAATCATCCCCTAAAGTTACAGTAATTTCTTATATGGGAAATTGAAAATATTTGTAAAGTTACCTTAAAAGTTGTTCCATTAACTAAAATTGTACCAAGGTACCCATTATATACTTAATCACCATGCAAAAGGAATTTCACTTCGACCTGTCTGACTATATAAAATCACCCCTAAAGTTACAGAAACTTCTTATATAGGCAACATTTTGAAAATATTAATAAAGTACTCCTTAAAAAGTTGTTCCATTAACTAAAATTGGTACCAAGGTACCCATTATATACTTAATTACCATGCAAAAGGAATTTCACTTGCGACCCGTCTGACTAAAGTTACAGTAATTTCTTATATACGCAATATTTTGAAAATAATAATAAAGCACTCTTCAAAAAGTTGTTCCACAACTAAAATTGTACCAAGGTACTCATTATACTTAATCACCATGCAAAAGGAATTTCACTTGCGACCTGTCTGACTATATAAAATAACCCCTAAAATTGCAGCCGTTACTTAAATTAGATTTTTTAAAAATAATTATAAAATACCCTTAAAAAGTTGTTCCACAATAAAATTATAATGAAGGTACCTCATATACTTAATCACCATGCAAAGGATATCACTTGGACCAGTCTGACTATAAAATCATCCCCTAAAGTCAGTAATTCTTATAAAGGCAATATTGTGAAAATATTAATAAAGCACTTAAAGTTGTTCCACAACCAAAATTGGTACTAAGGTACCCCAATATATAGTTAATTACCATGCCAAAGGGATTCACTTGACCGTCTCACATATAAATCACTCCTAAAGCTGCAGCCGTTACTTAAATTAGATTTTTTAAATAATTATAAATACCTTAAAAAGTTGTTAAATTAATAAAATTGGTATGAAGGTACCATTATATACTTAATCACCATGCCAAAGGAATATCACTCGACAGTCTGACTATATAAAACATCCCCAAGTTACAGTAATTCTTATAAAGGGAATATTGTGAAAATATTAATAAAGTACTTTAAAAGTTGTTTCACAACTAAAATTGGTAGCAAGGTAGCTTATTATATGCTTAATCATCGTACAAAGGAATTTCACTGGACTCGTCACTATAGAAAATCATTAAAGTTACAGTAATTTATATACGCAATATTTTGAAAATAATAAAAGCACCCTTCAAAAGGTAACCTAATAACTAAAATTGGTACCAAGGTACCTTATTATATACTTAATCACCATGCAAAAGGAATTTCACTGCGACCCGTCTGACTATATAAAATCACCCCTAAAATTGCAGCCGTTACTTAAATTAGATTTTTTAAAATATTTATAAATACCCTTAAAAGGCCACAATAAAAATGTAGAAGTCACATTATATACTTACTCACCATGCAAGATATCACTTGATCAGTCTGACTATAACATCCCCTAAGCGTAATTCTTATAAGAATAGAAATATTAAGTAATTTAAAAATTCCACAACCAAAATTGGCAGTAAGGTAGCTTATTATATGCTTAATCATCGTACAAAGAATTTCAGACCGTCTGATGAAAATACTTAAGCATTTCTCTATAGTTGCATACTTTGAAAATATTAGCATAAAAGTTCAAAAAAAATAAGGTACCTCATATATCTTAATATGCGGAATTACGCACCCGTTCGACATATAAACCCGTTGCCGTTACTAAATTAGATTTTTTAAATAATTAGAAAATATCCTAAAAGTTGTTCTATTACAAAATTGTATGAAGGCCATTATATTTTCATCACCATGCAAAGGAATTACTTCGCCCCGTCTGACATAGAACATCTAGTTACATTAGTATATAGGTAAATTTTGAAAATATTAATAAAGTCCCCTTAAAAAATTGTTCCACAACTAAAATTGATACCAAGGTACCTCATTATATACTTAATCACCATGCAAAAGGAATTTCACTTGCGACCCGTTTGCGACAACTTTTTTAAGGGTACTTTATTAATATTTTCAAAATTTTGCGTATATAAGAAATTACTGTAACTTTAGGGGATGATTTTATATAGTCAGACTGGTCGCAAGTGATATTCCTTTTGCATGGTGATTAAGAATGCCATAAGGTACCTTCATACCAATTTTTAGGGTGATTTTTTATAGTCAGACGGGTCGCAAGTGAAATTCCTTTGTATGATGATTAAGCATATAATAAGCTACCTTGCTACTCAATTTTAGTTGTGGAACAACTTTTTTAAGGGTACTTTATTAATATTTTCACAATATTGCCTTTATAAGAAATTACTGTAACTTTAGGGATGATTTTATATAGATGGTCGAAGTGATATTCCTTTGCAGGATTAAGTATATAATGAGGTACCTTCATTTCCTTTTATTGTGGAACAACTTTTTAAGGGTATTTTATAATTATTTAAAAAATCTAATTTAAGTAACGGCTGCAACTTTAGGGGTGATTTTATATAGTCAGACGGGTCGCAAGTGAAATCCTTTTGGCATGGTGATTAACTATATAATGAGGTACCTTAGTACCAATTTTAGTTGTGGAACAACTTTTTTTAAATACTTTATTAATATTTTCAAAATTTTGCCTATATAAACAAATTAATGTAACTTTAGGGGGTGATTTTTATAGTCAGACGGGCCATAATAAGCTACCTTTCCAACCAATTTAGTTGTGGAACAACTTTTAAGGGTAATTTATTAATATTTTCACAATATTGCCTTTATAAGAAATTTCTGTAACTTTAGGGGTGATTTTCTATAGTCAGATGGGTCGCAAGTGAAATTCCTTTTGCATGGTAATTAGTATGTAATGGGGTACCTTGGTACCAATTTTAGTTGTGGAACAACTTTTTAAGGGTACTTTATTAATATTTTCAAAATGTTGCCTATATAAGAAGTTTCTGTAACTTTAGGGTGATTTTATATAGTCAGACGGGTCGCAAGTGGAATTCCTTTTGCATGGTGATTAAGTATATAATGAGGCCTTTGGTACCAATTTTGTTTAGGGAAAAACTTTTTAAGGGTACTTTACAAATATTTTCAAAATTTTGCCCAATATAAGAAATTACTGTAACTTTAGGGATGATTTTATATAGTCAGACTGGTCGCAAGTCAAATTTCTTTTTGCATGGTGATTATATAATGAGGTACATTGGTACCAATTTTAGTTGTGGAACAACTTTTTAAGGTACTTTATAAATATTTTCAAAATTTTGCCATATAAGAAATTGTTGTAACTTTAGGGGTGATTTTCTATAGTCAGACGGGTCGCAAGTGAAATTCCTTTGCATGTTGATTAAGTATGCACAAGGTACCTTCATACCAATTTTTGTTGTGGAACAACTTTTTAAGGGTATTTTATAATTTTTTAAAATGTTTCCTATATAAGAAGTGACTGCAACTTTAGGGGTGATTTTCTATAGTCAGACGGGGGGCAAGCGAAATTGCTTTTGCATGGTGATTAATGTACAATGAGGTACCTTTGTACCAATTTTGTTGTGGAACAACTTTTTAGGTTACTTTATAATTAATTTAATAACATTTCTAATATAAGCAATGGCTGCAACTTTAGGGGCTGATTTTATAGTCAGACGGGTCGCAAAAAGAAATTCTTTGCGTGGTGACCAAGTATGCAATAAGGTACCTTAATACCAATTTTAGTGTGGAACAACTTTTTTTAGGTAATCTGCAAAGAGGTACCTTTGTGTCAATTTTTGTTGTTGAACAACGTACGATAATTACATAATAATTATTAGTTGGAGTAAAAGTTTCTTAAGAAAAAAAAGTGTTTTGAAATATTATATAACTAATATATAAATAATACTAAGAAATAAACAAGCGAAAATCATAATAATAGCTGTCAAATTTAGCTGCTAACTTCACATTTTGGCTGCGTTAAAAAGGCTGCTAACTTCACTTTTGGCTGCGTAAAATGGCTGCTAATTTAATTTACGTTGATCACCTGCTTAAGATGATATACGATTATAGATATTATTTAACAACCATTTTATAAAATAAAGGTTTTCCATTGTATTTCATGTATTAGCCAGTCATTTTTAAAGTAAATTTACTTCTTAATGCAAAAAAACATTTGACATAAAATGCAGTGTATAAATAAAACACTTTTTTACTGATTATTTATTTTATTTAATAAAATGCCATTTGTCCATATGAGAAATGAAGAGACTTTGTATTTCGTGCAAATTTTTATTAAAAAATCCTAGCAGAGCGTTTGGCAAAACCATCATCAGTGCTATTCGTCATTACAGCAAAGCATAAAAATTTGCACGAAATACAAAGTCTCTTCATTTCCTAAATTCTTACGTGCACACAGCCACAACCAAGTTTCATTTGTCCATATTGCATGTTCTCGCTGAGAAGTTCTTTAGGATGCCTTTATATTGTATGCATTTTTGCTATATTCTCTTATTGTAACTTTAGGTTTTGGTTGTTATTCAGAATTAGTTTACACTTTTGTACACACCACACAAATACCCCTTTCATAAGAGCACTTACATAAAAAGTGTGAAATACTGTACACCAATTTTGAATAACAGAGGCCTTTATTTGACTTTTAAAGAATCCATTAAAAGATATGTTTACTTTAGAGTTCTAAAGACAGCACTGCAGTTATTGGATAAAATTATTAAAGCTTCTTTGGGTAAACAAGTTGGTATTTCGATTCCAGCATTTCCATTTATCGTTTCAAAAAAAATTACTGCCAAGTCACCTGGATCTTTTGCCCTTTCATTAAAAAATTGTAATATATATATTATATGCATATTTATAAGGTATTCTGCTTTCTTTATCCTTTAAAAATTAAAAAACACATAATGTGGATTTCAATATTCTGAGGTTTTTAACAAGAAAAATCTTTTAACCCATAAATATTTTGGAATTCATACAAATAATTTACCTGCATAATATACTGTTTAATAATGGTACATGTTTTCATCTTAAAATTTTAATTTTTTCATAAAACGTAATATTATTTATTAAAAAACCATTTAATTAAATTTTGTTTACAAACAAGATTATGACATGACAAGCCCAAATGATGACAAATGACAAGCGAAAGCAACCATGGCGGCGCCCTTTATTAGACTTTTCGCGCAGATTGAAGCGCTTTCTCCTCTTCTCTATTTCTCTGGTAATAACCAGAACTAACCCTTTTTTTGTTTGGAGTGGTTAGTTGGTTGGTTGTAGAGATGGGTAACTCGATCATTCACTGGCGATCGAATCAATCATTGACCGATTTCTCAAATGATCCAATCTTTTCAATCGTTCATTCAATCAATCATTTTTATAAGCGTATCAAAACAAAAGTCCCAGCGATGGTCGATCGGTCGATATGGTGACATATGGCACACTGGACTGGTTATTGATTGGCATGAACAGTAACATTAGTCATCGAACGAATGATTGCAAGCGGAGCGCGGGGCCCAAAAGCTAGTCGCCAGCCAGACAACAAAACTTCATTCGTTACGTTACTTTCCGTCTTTCAGTCGGATAGTGATTCGATCACTGCGAGCATACGAGATTCGATCGTTCAATATTCATAAACGATTCGGTCACTGTGATCGAATCATTCACGATTGACGCTTTTTCAGTTGGGTTTGGGAACACTGCTGGAATTTGTGAAAATCATGGCGGTATGAAAGTGGTCGTAAAACGTAAAATAATTTCCACCCAACGGCATTTAATTGGGTGTCGTCGTTATTATATAGTGTCAAAATTACGCCGACAACCTGCAGAGAAACGACAAAACCAAAATGTGGCATGAAGCAAGGCGCCAAGAGCGTAAAATCAGGGGAATGCTGGTCGATTACAGGAAAAGAGCAGAAAGGCGCCGAGATTTTTATGAAAAAATCGTAGGTTTATTGTATCAACAGCAGCGTAAAACATATATTTATGTTTATTTATGTCTTTCAGAAAGCCGATCCAACACAGTTTTTACAAGTCCATGGAAGACAATGTAGAATACATCTGGATCCAGCAATTGCTGCAGCTGCTGATAGTGCTGTCATGTAAATAAACACGAAAGATAATTACATTAGTTTTTCTCTGAGGCGCTTGAGCCTTCTCTCCTAATAATCATTTGCATCAAATTTAAAAACTACAAAAAGATATACTTTGCATTGGACTGGTATATTAGTATAATTTTTTTAGCTTAGTTTTGGTGCAGGTTTTTTCATTTACTCGTGTAGTTTCTAATTCAGTCATTTTTAAAAAGTGCAAGTAGTTTCGACTTTCCATTTAAAATTTAATCCCGTTAATAAATAAGAAATATTCATATAGGATCCATTTATTACTAGTATTCATGTTAAAAATAATAAGCACTTATATTACTTTTACCAAAACTGTTACACAGTGTAAACTATTTATTTATTGAAGAAAGCCAAAAATAGAAAAAATAAATCATTTATTTCTTTACACCTACTGTTTTGTTGTAATTTACAGGATGCCTTGGCAAGATAATCCCAACAATCTCATAGATCGGTTTGATGTCAGGGCACATTTAGATCACATTCCTCCAGTCAAAAAGGAAGAAGAGACTGAATTAACTCAAGAAGAAAGACATCTAAACTATGAAAGATACAGAATAATTGCTCAAAATGGTTATTTGGGTATTTCAGAAGAAAAATTTCTAAAACAACTTCACTTGGAAGAGCAGTTTGGTTATACAGAAACTAAAACCAAGAAAGAACCTAAAGGAACTGGGGCAGCTATTGGATTTAATTATGAAGAAGGAACAGGTAAATAAAAATAATCTTTTTTCAAAAAAAAAGTATAAAAAGGAGTTTACACTTATTTTAGTTCAGTCACTGGATTTTTTTCCTTAGAATTTTTTAAAACTACATCAATTGACTTAAAATTTTGAAGGTAGTTTTAAAATGACACAAAAAACAAAAGTTATATAGTGCCATTATGTGTTTCCACCTAGCATAACTTAAGTATTATTCTATGTAAATATAACATAAATATTTTAATTACCTGCGAAAAAATTGAGAAATGTCAACTAATCTCTGAGGGATTCACTTTTGAAAATTGCCATTTCATTGTGCGACTGACTCACTGGCTCATTAAAATTATAGGGTACTTCCCTAGGAACTAAAAAATTAAAAAATTTGGAATATAAGTAGGTTTTAGGACACAGGTAAAGAAAAATTCTGAATACCTCACATTTTGCTCAGAATATCCTGTAACAGGATAGTCCAGAAAACAAAGCTAGAAAAAGTGCAAAACCTCGCAATTTTTTCAAAATGCATAGATTTGCATGAAAATTTGGGATTAAGCTTAGCTTACCCTCATTTTCAAAATCTATATTATGCGGATAGGCGCTCTTTATTTTTTGGGGGTGAAAACTACCATTTATTGCTAAAACCTATAAAACTATACATTAAAGCTTAAGTTGAGTCAAATTTGACTCAAGTAAGTTAAAAAAGTAGTATTTTGTTTCTTTGAAACATTATTTTAAATATTTCAATCCTTTAAAACCAACCCCTATTATGATTTAAAAATATATATATTCACCCTAAAAAATTAATATATTTTCACAGTGTTTTGCATGAAAATTCAGGATTGAGCTTAACTTACCCTTCTCTTCAAAATCTCCATTATGCTGAAGATGCTTTTTATTTTTTAGGAGTGAAAACTACCCCTTATTGCAAAAACTTTTAAATCTTTCATATTAAAGCTTAAGTCACATAAAATTAGTCTCATATAAATTAAAAAATAGGTATTTAATTCTTTAAAACATTATTTAATATATCAACCCTTGAAAATCATAAAATCAACCCTTATATGATTTATTAAAAAAATTGTTTACCCTAGAAAAATTAACATATTTTCACAGAGTTGTAATTAAAAATCTGACGGCTCAAAAGTATTAAAAATGCTTTTCTTACAATATTACAATGCCAAAAATAGTACAAAACCGCAGATTTGTTAAAAAATGCATCAAATAACTTTTAAAATGCTCCAAAAAATTGTTTTTTTAAGCATAACTCCTATTTTTGTAATAAAAAGTTCTTTAAAAAGCCATTTTGTTGGTTTTTTCAAGATCTATAAGGTCCTATTTATTAAAACTGTTTAAAACCCTTACTTTTTTAAAGGGGTAAGTTTAAAGGGCTGAAACAAGGGAGTGCTTTTCTATACACATGCATTTTAAATGTTTATATTTCACATAATTTTAGTCACACAGTGAATTTTACAAAAGCAAAAAAATGTTTGTAATTTAAAAAGCTACAATTTGATACTCTAGAAATTTTCAAGTATCTCCCTTAGTTTTCGAGTTATTTTGAAGAAAAGGTCATTTTTTATGAAAATTCCAAAAATTTGACTTTCACTTGCAGCTCCCCCCAAGGTAAAGGCGTCCTTCAGCATAATATAGATTTTGATCCTTGGACTATTCCCTACCTAGTGGCAAAATTTCACTCTTGTCATTCCATGCATTTTGAAAAAATTGAGAGGCAAAATGGTTCGTTTCCTGGATGAATACCATAATATCGTTTTTTAGGGGGTATTTTAGATTTTTGCAAACTGATTGGACCTAACTTTCTGTGGTCATAATTGTCTTATAATATAAAAGGCACATAGGATTTTAGTCACAGGTAGATGTCCATACAGATTGTGAGAAAGCATTTAACAAGGTTTCTTTTACAATATTAATTGATAAATTGGATTTTGGTTTTCATGCCTATTTAATTACATTCTTAGAAACATACCTTTATAATTCACAGCATACTGTGGACATAAGGGGTTACAAGTCGTATATATTTAAGCCCACTTCAGGCATACCACAGGGATCCAATCTTGATCCTTTGTTTTTTCTTTTATACATAAATTGGATTACTAAAGTAATAAAAATGCATCTACCTTGCTTTTTGCTGACAACTTAAAAATCTATTATGAGATAAAAAATGATGAGGATTGCAATAAGATGGAGGCTGATAAAGCAATATTTTCGATTGGTCATTGGATAATAAGCTTTACTTTAATAAAAAAATGTGTTGTTCTTACATATAGCAGTAAATTAACAATAATAATTTTCTCATACATTATTCAAAATTCCCAACCTACTAAAGCCTCACAAACAAAGGATCTGGTGTAATTTTCTATTCAACAATCGCCTAAGTATACCAAGAAGCTTAAATAAAATTAAAAAGGTTGAACTTAGCAGTCACCAACTTCCTGATGAAAAAAAAAGAAAAGACTGACAAAGAACGCTATAGGTTTTGTGACGGATTGAGGGAAACCATGGAACATATAATATGCGAATGCATGGAATTAACATGCCAAAGGCTAAAATATCTAGGAGCATTTTTGACTTCCGAAGATATAAAGAAACTTGATCCCCAAAACATCTCCAACTTCGCGAAAAGTTTGGGAATTAAGTGGATTAACCCATGCAGGGTATCCTAGGTGGAAGTGGGAGTAGGGCTATGTTGATCTGAGCGACTCATTTTTCTGATATTGTAACCTTTTTCATATTGACAAGAATAAATTTAAACTTCTATTAACATTGCAGTTATATACTAATAATTACTTCTAATAAAGGTTCTATACATTTTCCTTCTAAACCTGTAAGATTTCATAATCAGTTGAATCTGTAAATACATAAATTAAAGTATACAACTCTGTTATTTCAGCCGTTGTAGCACCTGCTCCAACAGAATCTCCAGAAGAAAATTTTGATGATGATAACTCTGATAGTGACCTAGATGTTGATTTAGCCATTAATGTGTCCAAGATTGATTCTGCTCAGGCCCACGAGATGAATAAGCATGGACAACAGTTTGGAATGTCTGGCAATGACTTTTACTCTTTTTTAACTGATGATATGGAAGAAGCTGAAAGTTACAAATTGGCTAAGGAAGAAGAACATGAAAAAGCATTGTTTTCTGGACGAAAATCGCGAAGAGAGAGAAGGTTGGAAAAATAAAATATTTAGCTAGAAACATAAAAACTGTGGGTAAAGGTGAATCATGCATAAAGAGCTAACAAAAGAAATAAAGGTAGTATAAAAAACAAAATAATAGAAAGGAAGCCAACTAAAGTGTTTTTCTAGAATTAGTTATGTTAACATTAAGTAGGTAATTATGTTTTCTTCCAGCACTTTATTTAGTCTAAAATGAACTTATTACTAAAAAATATTAATTACTATATTATTAATATTTTCTAAAGGCGGTTTTTTACTTTGACAATTTATGCATAATTTTTTTTCAACTTATTTAAGATAATAATCTGGGTAATAATACCAGTAGTAAAAAACAACCTCACTGCAGCATATTAGAAGTGTTTTAAATATTTAACCGTTTACTTTATATTCATATCAGGGTGGCTTATTTTGTTATCCCCTGTCATATGTGACCATCTTTTGTAATTTGTTTTTTATTAAACTTTATATATTTTTTTAGAGCACATAGAGAAAAAAGGCTTGCTAATAGAAAAATAAGTCCACCCAGTTATGCTGCAAAAGAATCTCCTACAAATCCTTCACTGAGAGATGATAGCAAATCGCCTTCGAGGTCCCCATCGCCTGATGCAGGCAAAATAACCTATATTACATCATTTGGGGGTAAGAATAAATTAACAAGAAGTGAAAGTGCATATTTTCTTAACTAAAAACCTTCATTAATTTGTTTCAGATGATGAAGAAACTCCATCAAGCAGTAAACCGACCTATGCAGATAAAGTAAAATATGGAAAATCCAAGAAACAAGAAGGTTCTGATAGATTAGTATACTTTAGTAGAAAGAGCCGCTCAAGTAGTAGAGAAGTTTCTTATGGAAGAAGAAGGAGATCTAGATCTCAAAGTAAATCTAGAAGATCAAGAAGTAGAAATAGAAGATCTAGGTTAGTATGGAATATTGCTGCAGTTTTATGATACCTTCTCTCATAAACTCATGAATTATAATTACTCAGAATAGTGTTTCATTGTTTTTCACACCAACTCTTCGGATGGTATGAATTAAGTTTTAAAATGCTTTCCTTATTGTTTTGTGATTTACACTGGTTTTCTTTTTAATGCAATATTGTTTTAGTTATATTTAAAAAAGAACAAAAATTTTAAACAACCATTAATATTAGATTATAAATTCCCCCTTGTAGATCTAGAAGTAGAGCAAAAAGGACTGCTTCTAGTTATTTTAAGGAAAAAAGCAGGTCTCGTTCTCCACTGAAGCACAGAAAATCAAGAAGCAGATCTAGATCGGCAAGAATTAGAAAAAGTTATAGTACATCTAGAAGTAGATCGAGATCGCAGAGGAGTCGTTCAAGGACAGTAGGGAGCAGATCTAAAAGCTCAAGGAGTAGATCGAGGGTTGATAGAAGCAAAAGTAGGTCACAAAGTGGCAGTATTTCTAGAAGTAGGAGAAGCAGGAGCAGATCAAGACAAAGGTGCATAAAAAGATTTCTAAACTTTAATTTATTTATTCTATACTACCAATAATATTTAGGAATAAATATGCAAAAAGTTCCTTTTATATTGAAGTCTAGTTTATGTTATAATTAAACAAACATCACTATAATAGGTGTACTAGAATTCCTTTCATTTCATATTTTTGTTACAATATTATTCTTACATATTTGATTTCTCATTAAAGAAATTGTACAATCTTTTGTATATAATAATATTATATATTAAACCGAAATTTTTTAGGTTAAAACCATACCGTCGTCGATCTGTATCATCTTCATCTCTCTCAAGCAGTTCCAGTTCCTCAAAATCGAAGTCTAGATCGAAATCTCGTTCTGCGAGTTTAAAAAAAAGTCAAAGTAAAAGTAAAAGCAGAAGTCCGGAAGCTCCGTCACCCCCTCGCATTGTTCCAAGATATTACGGAAGGAAAAGGAGTGATGAGAGCTCTAAGGAATCTAGTAGTTCTGATACAGAGAGTAATCAGGATGTCGAAATGAAACCGGCTTTTCCGTAAGTCATGTTATTAAGTTTAAGGCAATTTGCATAATCAAAATTTATTTTTAAAATTGCATCTTTCAAGTAGTGATGAGAGTACTACTAGGTACTCACATACTCGAGTACCAAAAATACAGTATTTAAATGGATAATTCGAGTATTTTAGGTATTCAAATACAAAAAAAATCAATGTCAAGTTATTGTGACAATTGTTTTTTTTTTTTGCTAGAGAAGGTTATTTATTTAAATGTCCTTTATTTACATAAACAATAATTTACATTACATCAAAAGTCCATTGAACAGGTTCTTTAGCCTAAGGTGATTGACAATTTATTATAATTATATAGGTCTGTTTGTTATTCAGTAATGTTTTACACTTATCCTACACACCTAGTTCTAAAATACACCTTCCATAGGAAGGCTTATGTAAAAAAGTATGAAATAGTGTACACTCATCGAAGTGTATAAGCTTTCACGGCCGATTTTAACTACATTATATGGGTTTTCTGGGCTTCTTTGCCGTGGTCTGTTGGTATTTCTACCTGACGTTTTGTCTACTCTGCGGCAGACTTAATCAAAGGTTGGTCCGAGGTCGAAGTACTCTTCCTGACGGCCATACAATTTCTGTCGGGTTGAATATGAAAAAAAAGAGTTTTTTCCTGTAACCAACATCATAGTTTCAATAAAAATAATCTTTAAATTAAATCAAACCCATCAATTTTTTACATTACGCAATTTATATGATATAAAAGCTTGTTGAGTTATTTACCTGTGTAGATAAACAAGAATACAATATATGTAATTTAATCTTGACATAAGTAATTTATAAAAGAAATATATTAATTTTTTTTTTTATAAAATTGACAATCTCGTAACAAGCTTTTACATCATATAAATTGTGTAATGTAATAAATTGATGGGTTTGATTAAATTTTAAGAATATTTTCTTCTTTAGTGCATGTGAAAATGATCAGATTATGTGAAGGTAAATTTTTGTCCAATGTAAAAATTAAAGTTTTCATTTATTGAATATGAAAAAGAGGAATTTTCTCTTGTAACCAACATCATAGTCTCAATAAAAATTATCTTTAAATTAAATCAAACCCATCAATTTATTACATTACTCAATTTAAATGATATAAAAGCTTGTCGCGAGATTTACCTGTGTAGATACACAAGAATACAATGTTTTTTGATCTTGACATAAGTAATTTATAAAAAAAATATAAAATTGATAAAAGTTTTTACATCATATCAATTGTGTAATGTAATAAATTGATGGGTTTGATTAAATTTACAGATTATTTTCTTCTTTAGTGCATGTGAAAATGATCAGATTATGAGAAGGTAAATTTTTGTCTAATGTAAAAATTAAAGTTTTTATTTATTCATAGGTCTTATTCATACCTAAGAATGAACTGTCTGATTATTGGTGAAAGTTTATAATTTAAGAAAAAAAGACTGATTACATACAGGATCCATTATGGTATTATTTATATTTTCTTAAAATCCCTGAATAAATATTATGG
Organism: Listronotus oregonensis; assembly: GCA_019359885.1. Classification (NCBI taxonomy): domain Eukaryota; kingdom Metazoa; phylum Arthropoda; class Insecta; order Coleoptera; family Curculionidae; genus Listronotus; species Listronotus oregonensis. The sequence goes on from JAHBCN010000129.1 coordinate 216,910, forward strand.
CAGTCAAATACTACCGTCATCGAATCGAATAATCATCGGCGCTTACTTCAAAACAGTATTCAAATATTTTTTTTAATGAATACTAAAATACTCAAATGCCAAAAATACCCGACTTGGGCCATCACTGCTTCCGAGAGCATAAAATGTTTAAAAAATATTTTTATCTTTAATATCATAGGAGATATTCAGCTTTGTCGCACTATTCAGTCACCTTGTAATAAATTAATTTTATTTTTATTTTAGGGTCTCCAGCGACTCTAAGTACCGATCTGGTAATAATTCTGGCACTGTGTCCAAAGTCAGTAAGAACCTCAAAGACATTCGTAACCTTTTTAAACTCATAACTTATTTCATATGATTTAAACAAGGCTTGTATTAATTTAATATTTTACTGGGATATTATTCATAAGCATACTTTTTTTTTAATTTTTAGAGACCCACTGCCGCCTTGACAGTTATAGAGCGTCTAAAATTAAAACGGCAAGCTTTAATTAACAAGCAGTGTAAGTTGTTTCTGTCTATCTAGAAATTATTGTGATGAATATACTTTGATAGTTATCTTGTAAAATCGATTGGACCAGATTTCTCTAACATAGTGATATTTCTAAAAGTGTGGTATTTTTACACAACATCTACAACTACAACATTTGTGGGGCTCTATCATTGTCATTCCTAAAATTGGAATATATTTTAATTTTCTTTTCTTTTTAAGTTAAAAAGGATAAAATTGCGGAGGTACAAAAGTTGGAGAGAGAAAAACAGGAGCAGCAGACGAGGGAGGATGAACTTAGAGAAATGGCAATTAAGTTACGTAGAAGGTGTATATTTTTTGTTTTCATACCTTATAAAATATTTTTTTAAAATCATTGGAATAATTGGATTTACAGTTAAATATTATAGCTGCTTTTTTTTAATTGTAAATAAAAACATGTTCTAGAATGAATTACTTCTTTTTAGGCAAAGAGAAAAACGACATGCTTATGATAGAAGTTCGAGTTCAGATTCCGAAAAAAGCAGTGCGTCTCAGAAAAAAGAGAAAAGTGGTTCCCCGAGAAGTAGAGATAGAGATTCCAGCAGAAGTGATAGGCGCGAAAGAGACAAAAGAAGTAAAAGTAGGGAGAGAAGTAGACGGGATGATAGAGCTGGCCGCTCCAGGGATAGAGATAGAAGATCAAGGTCAAGATCAAGAAGAAGATATGAGAGGGACAGGGATGAAAAGGATAGCAAAAGGGCTATATCATTGGATAAAGAAACTACGAGAAAGCTGGTTGATTATTAGAAAATGTAATACTGCATATTATGGTTTAAAATTTGTAAGGTATTTGACTTGATTTAAGCATTAAATGCAAAGTCTTATATCTTGTTAACTAACTGAATTATTTTGCATATTAATAATATAGGTTGTTCTGTATTTTTACGGCAATAAAGTAAATTTCAGGATATAATAAATGTTTTTTGTTAATTATAAGTGAGGCATTATGATACTTCGTGGTGTTTTATCTTCCATTGCAAAAAGCATTATTTTAAATGTCTTAATGACTTAAATAAAATAAATTGAAGGTAAAACTGTTAAGGAATTTAGGACAAGAATCTTTAAAAAGGAGTCTTGCACAAGTATGTAGGAAATTTTTTGGATTATTTTACATCCGAAAACTTCTAACCAATTTTTCAGATCAAATTAAATTTGTTCTCTGCTCTCAGTAAGAATTTTTGTTAATTTTGACTTGCAAAAACAAGTGTTGAGGTATAGTCCGATTTAAAGTTAAAAAGACCACCTGCGTCATCAGCATGCGTTGTTCTCTCTCACTTTAAAATTATTCCCGTTCTCGTCACTCGAAATTTTTGTTGAATAAACGGTCAAATTCATGTAACGCGCCTCAAATTTAACAACGTATGGGTGGAGCGTTGAGAGAAAGGCTTAATTGAGGACTCTTTTGGTATGACGTTCCTGGCCTTTTCTTCTTTAAATCGGACTCTACGCGTCTAAAGCTCACAATCTGCCAGAATTAAAACATTTTTAAATGTAATATGTTCTATCACCATCATTTAATTTTTGCCCCCCAAAAAATTTGCTTAAGCATGCCTATTACTTGGACATTTTGTTAGAATGGTATTTATTGCTGCCCAAGTGTTTCCTAGGTTGGCACTGGGTATTTTTCCCTATTAGTTATCTAGGTGGCGCCCATTAAAAAAAAATGCCCAATATGATCCAGAGCGACAACGATACCCAGCTTTCAACACGAGATGACGTTCGCAATTTGTGTTTATCACCCTTGCGGCAGACCTATATCAGCACGCAGTGCGGGAAAGAAAAGGTATATAAAAATTCCAATCATGTTTACTCTGCAGTGTATGTATAAAGTGGATCATACATTTATTAAAACTTATATGGGAGTTTAAAAGAAAACGCTCCAGCCTACTTTGTAGAGACTTTTAAGACGGCTGTAGGATATCCGATCCCACCTACGTGGCAACACTGCTTTACCCTGCACCTAGCCTGGTCCCCCGTAAGTGGGCCTATCACTCTGAGCCTAAACCGCGGTTGCAAAATCTTCAATATTAGTGACACCCTCCGCCTACCAGAATAGCGCTGGCGTCAAGGAAGTTTGAAAGTATTCAAACTTCCTTGGTTGGCGTACGAAAAACTACAATATGAAGTTAGCTTTTCTATACTGACGTTCCATTTCTAACCTCGTTGACTTGAGTGAAGTATGTCGGTCCTTGTTTATTTCTCTATCTTACTCTAACTACTTTTGGCGCTTCCTTTAAAATTGATCCTATGCTACCGTAGTGCCACCTTTATTATCCGTGCTTTGACGGACACTTTCATACACACAGATGGTTCTCCTTATCTCTACTCTCCATATTGATAGTAGCAAGGTATAGGTGCAAATTATGCCATGACGAAAAAAGAAGAAGTCGAGGGGCGAGGTTAATTCACCTTGAGTTCAATCTAGAGGTCAAATTACCGCCGAGGAGAGACGGCAGGACGAATTACCGGAAACATTTTTTAAAAGTTTTTTCCTGTTTCTAAAACACAACAGGTAAGATTATTTTGTCTTTTTAAAGAATTTTAAAGTTTATTGATTAAATTGTACATAAATTATATTCTACCATATACATATACTAAAGTAAAAAATTGTTGGGGTAAGAATTTTTTAATACTTTAATCTTATAATTCCTCACAAGATTTTTTAAAATTTTTATAGGTATTTTTATTATTTTTTTACACCTTTTTGCCACTTTCACAGAAGTGTATTGTACCTTTAGTCAATTTATTTATTGTCAAAAATGGCATTTTGTAAGGCATTCGATGTTAAGATGAGAACAGTTAGTAATACATTTATGTTTTTTACAAACATCTGCATTTTATAATAAAAAATCAATTTTATAAATATGAGGGTTGCATTAAATCTTATTAAGAAGGTCCACTTAAGTCAGGTTTTCAAAGAAACACCTCATTATGCCATCAGATCTTCTGGTGTAAAGTGGTACTCAAAAATTGATTCAGGCACCATTGTAAAATTCTTTGCTGTAAAATATAAGAGATTATTACTAATATTCCTTTTGTAGTGCAACAAGATGGGTCGCAAATTTGTGGTTGGTGGCAACTGGAAAATGAATGGCACAAAATCCCAAATCAATGAAATTTTGGGTTTTTTGAAAACTGGACCCCTTAATGCTGATACTGAAGTTGTTGTAGGTGTGCCTGCAATATACTTGGACTATGTTAAATCTAATGCTCCAGCCAATGTTGAAGTTGCTGCTCAGAACTGTTATAAAGTAGAAAAAGGAGCATTCACGGGTAATAAAAAAAATCAGCAAATTAATGAAATAATATTGTTTTAATATTAATATTGGTAGTAAGAGTAAGTAGCTTTGTTGATGAATTTGCTGGTATAAAGTTTTGTTTTAGCAGAAATATTCTGTCTTTTTACAGCTCAAAACTATAATGTATGGTACCAAACCATTTCATGAACCTTATACTTAACTCTTATTAGTATTGATAAAATTTGACATTTACTTGCTGGATTTTGTGGAAAAAGTGTTAAGGTTATTTAATATATAATTAACACTATTCTATACTGAGATTTTAAACGCCCTTTCCATCTTGCAGGGCATTTAGACAACTCAAATTGATATCATTTGCAGCTGAAGCTGTTTATGGTAAATGCAAGATAAATAAAAACAGATAAAAATTAGGGTTTTAATTTTTATTATTATTAGTTTGAATTAGAAATAAAAATGTGTGCTATTTTAGTTGCAAAGAACTTAGCCAAACATCTTAGTTTCCCATTTAACAAGAATTACCTAAATTTAACTGTTGGTTAACATGAAACTAATATTAGATTATTAAAAATTAAGACAGCAATTTAAAAATATATTGTTAAAATTGTTTATTGGATTATGGCTGAATAAAATAGATAATTACAAAATTTTTGTCTCTATTGAGATCTCCATCTCTAATAATTTACCAGCTACGGTCATCTATAGAGAATAAAAGATTTTTGTGTTAAAAATATTTAATTTTTAATTTAGGATCTTAAATATTTAGACATATAAAAAAAATTGCCCTAATTATGTTGACAACTTGCACAATTGTTATTTTGGGTCTAAATATAGGCGTGTTGTTAAATTCATCGATGAATTGTGCGCACTAATCGCTGTTTCATCAAGCCGTTTTTAAATTCATTGATGGAAAAGCGCTAAAGAAAGATGGCCGTTGTTTTAGTAGTATATGGACAAGGATAAAACTAGCGGTAATCTAGTGTGACGACACGCCTTATTTAATAGACCTACCTAATTAAATTTTTTACAATAATAATATTATTGTAAAAAAACAATTTTTGGGGTTGATAATATTGTTTGGTTGTTGGTATTACCAGAAATTACATAAATTTTTAACACTATTTTGGAGATAATTTCCACTAAAATTTTTATATGAAATGATAAATAACATAAAATTAACCTTAAAGTTATTCACAGTCAAAATAACAAAAAATAAGTTACCTATTCTATTTAAAAATTGTAAAATTTGGTTACTTAAGATATAACCAGTAATTGCAGAAATTTGTAAGAACCTGACTTAATATATACCGTAAAACTTGTCCATAACGGCCACCATAAAATTAAGAATAATTGGCCTATGTAGAAGGGTTGCCAGTTTTGGCAGGTAACAGTTGTTCAACCATTTGAGGCTACAAAATTTTTCAGTTTTAAATTGCTTGCTGCCTCAAGTGCTTTTTGTTTAATTAAGGGTCCAGATATTGGAACATTTTTACCTCTTGCTTTGCAGAACCAATTGTATACGACTTGATCTACTGCTAATTCTCCCGACTTCTGGAATTTCCTCTTTTGTTCTAAAATAACACATTTTTCAAACATTCCATTTAGTTTAGCTTTATTCCTGATAATATTATTTATTTGGAATTTTCCAACACCAAGCTTTTCAGCCAGTTTGCGCGAACCCAAAACGTAATTTTCACTTTTCGCGATAACATCAATTTTATCCTTTTCGATTCCGAACACGATAACTTTACACTTATCGGTTTAAGACACAACTAAAAATATAATGTGAAGATAATCCCCCAAGCCACTAACGCTATTTGAACCTGGCCATAAATATTATTGTTGGGTATTTTTACCTTTAAAATTTGCAGAATATAGTCATAAAATAATAAAATACAATTTGTCTGGCCGTGGCTGTTTTATAAGGGGGTCCATTATCTAATTGTTTTTATATACGGGATTTACTATAAAGCATATTTTTGTTAGCTTGAAAGGGGTTGATAATACAGGTGGCCGATATAAAAGGGTGTCCGTTAACAAAAGTTTTACTGTATAAATCAAATAAAAAAATTAAATTTAATTTTTTTCAGATACTTTTAATAGACTGCTGAGTTTGGTAGACTGTGTAGAGTGACAGATTTATATTTTTTGTGTGGGAAAAAAGTGCTTTTCTAAATTAGTATAGTTTTTTTACAAATTCCAAAAAATGTTTTTATTAAACTCTATTTTATTTAAAGATCGATATTTATAATAGATCCTAAATAACTATTCTATACTTTTAAATAAGTGCTAATATTCTCTCATTAACTAGGAGAAATTTCGCCACTACAACTTAAAGACATCGGTGTTAATTGGGTGATCCTTGGGCACTCTGAACGTCGCCAGATTTTTGGAGAATCGGATGAACTAATTGCAGAAAAAGTAGCATTTGCTCTCAGTAATGGTTTGAAAGTCATTGCTTGTATTGGGGAGACATTGGAAGAACGTGAGAGTGGTAAAACTGAAGAAGTTGTGTTTAGACAAACTCAGGCTATTGCTAATAAAGTTCAAGATTGGTAAGTAAGGTTTTGTAGCCTAAACAGCTTTGGATAAATAGGGTTATTCAGAAATTAAAAACTTACCACTAGCCTTATTGCAGACGAATTGTCAGATAAATGGCGGTATAATTAGAGCAAATAGTAAAAAATCCATACAAGTTTTAAATATTATTGAAAGACAATTGAATATGTTGAAAGTGGTTTCAGGAAATCCTTTCATTGAAGATATAGTCAGGCTGTTTTTAAAAACACTTAACAGTAAACAGAATGGTAATAAATTACACCGGCACACACAAAAAAGGTTGTTTGTACTTTTGACCGGACCCACCTACGGACAAGTATTTCGACCCTCTGAATCCGAATTTAAAGTCCATTTGGCCCAGTCACCCTCCGGATTTGAGTAAATAAAATTTTTTCATCGCTGTGACTGCTGTTTTTTGCCATTTTTGGGTTTTTTGCATTTTACTTAAATCTGGAGGGTAACCGGGTCAAACGGACTTCAAATTTGCATTTAGCGGGTCGGGTCGGTCCGTTTGGCCCGGTGACCCTTTAGATTTGAGTAAATATTTTTGTTTCATCGCTGTGACTGTTTTTTGCAATTTTTCGGGTTTTTTTGCATTTTACTTAAATCTGAAAGGGGACCGGGCCAAGTGGACTTCAAATTCGGATTCAGCGGGTCGAAATACATGTCCGTAGGTGGGTCCGGTCAAAAGTACAAACAACTTTTTTTTGTGTGCCAGTGTTATTTAAAAAAGGTATAATAATTCATAAATTCAAATTGAAATAGCCAATATTGAGTTAAAAGAAAAAAAAAGAAAAGATATTTTTTCTAAATACGTAGATAAATTTAAACTAATGTTCTGGTATTTTACAATTTTAACATACTGTTACATACTGTTATTGTTAAATATTTTAAATCCTATATTAATACTTGTATGGGATTTGACTGTAGACCAATTTGCAATATATTTGTTTTTTTTTTTTTTTGTTTAAGCGTTCTTTTGTTAATGTTAATAGAAAAATGTGTCATCCATTAGATTTAATTAAATAAAACGTTGGAAATTTTGTATGTTACTTTTTGGGGTTACTAATTTTAATATTATGGTTCACTTGATCACTTTTTTTTATTAACTTGAGTAGAAGCCCTGTAATAGCTCACAAAGGCTTGTATGAAGATTAAGTACTAGGTACCGTGGGTGCCGGGTTTTGAGATTTTTAAACCCAATTTTCCCCTAGTTCCGCCAACTGCCGAAAATATTGCATTTCATCGCAGCTTTAAGACGACGCGTTAATGCCACCACGGACGTTATACAAGTAACTAATGACTTCAAATTCACGAGATATCGCGCGTAGGCGGCACTGATACAGTCAGACTAAGATAGTATCGTTAAAAAAGCTGTTTTTATATATGAGCTCGTCTTAAAAATATTTTTAAATTTATTTTCATTGTGTAATGTAAATAAAAATTACAACAGCTGATGGACAAAGTCAAACTGCCCATACTCGCCGGAATAAAAATGTCGCAATTTTTCGATGCTGGCAATGAAAATCCGAGACTGTAAAACGCCCTATAGAATTTCTAGGAAACATTTTGTCATACAGGAATAATTTTCTCTTCGACTGTAAACAGGTTGTGACAACATATCAAAACCATCGTTTTATAACAGGAACAAATGTATTTAATTCAAATGAATATCAATCAAAAACCCTTTTTAGTGCTTTTATTATTTTTATACCCCAAAGAATTTAAATACACAGGTCCACAAAAAAAAGTGGTGTGTGCTGGGTGTCGGACTATGATTTCCTGGCGTATTTTTTCCGCTAAACGAATCTGAAGTCAAAATTGGGGCTCAAACAGCAAAAAACCATGAAGAAGCGTAATTTCAGATATTTATGATTTTTTTTAAATTTAAAACGTCAAAATATTAAAAACTATAAAAGATACATGAAACTTTATATAACATAAATTATGTATTTATACAAGACCTTTAATTTACGTTATATAACCTTAATATTTTTCAAGTTATAATCAAAAAAACGAATTTTCAGGATTTTTTCAGGGTATACCCCAGGAAAAAATTTGAACATTTTTTAAATTTTTTTCTGCAAATTGTGAGTGATTTGGGATTCAAATGAATAAAATAAACGATTTATAATAAAAAAATCCAAAAATCACATTAATAAAAAAATCCTATTTTGGACTGATTTTTTTTTGTCAAAATTACATATTCGTTTATATCTTTTTTATTATTTATCTTATCAAAAACGTCTATATAACTTCTTATATAGACAATTTAGACAGTTCTATTTTTTGTATCTCTTATAGTTTATATAGTCGTAGTCCAAACACTTCGTGGTAGCAGGTTTCCGCCGGTAAATGTACTGTATCGGTTTTTGTTTTTTTTGGTTTTCTTGCTATTTGACCCCCAATTTTGACTTCAGATTCGTGTTCAGCGGAAAAAAATACACCAGAGAATCTTAGTCAGACACCCAGCACACACTTTTTTATGGACCTGTGTTGTTTAAGAAAAGATATTCACTGCCTTTTTTATTGTTTTCCTGATAAAAAAAACTTTTTAGGTCAAACGTCGTTATTGCCTATGAACCCGTATGGGCCATCGGTACAGGAAAAACTGCCACTCCTCAACAAGCCCAGGAAGTCCATTTGGCTCTCCGTCAGTGGATATGTAAAAATATAAGTCCTGATGTCGGAAACTCTGTCAGAATACAATATGGTGGTTCAGTAACCAGTGCTAACTGCAAAGAATTGGGATCTCAACCAGATATTGATGGATTCTTAGTTGGAGGTGCATCTTTAAAACCGGAATTCGTTAACATCGTTAATGCCAGACAATAAAAAAAAATTTTAGAAAAACGTACCTTAAAGAGTTTATGTAAATGGGTGGTACAACTTTCTAATAGAATTTAAAGATGTTTTGTTGGAAATGAAATTATTTTAACTGTTTTACCTGAAAAGAAGATTATTTCATAATACGTACTTTTTTTATTTATTGTAATGTTTACACTTATTAAAAAACTGAAAATAGCAGAGGTTGTTTTATTTTTTCTTTTCGTTTTATAGGTTATCAACTGATGTCACTTCTGAATCCATGAAAAAAAATAATACATAGCTAATACTCTTGAAGAACTGACAAAAAAAAATGTAATTTGAAATAAAAATTGGTAATTTTCTCGAAAGTTGCGGCAACGCCGACTTGAACCAATTTTGGTATACGGGTTTTTTTGGGGCACTGATAACGAATCTGAAAGAATTTTTAGTCGGAAACGTTTCGTTTTCAAGATATCCATCCTTAAACTTGATAATCAAACTAACCACGTTTTCACTACATTTCACACTTACCGTGTGCAGTGGGTAAAATAGAATAATGTAAAATAAAATAAATTTCGTAATGAACGCGTAATAGTATATCGTAAAAGTTTTGAAAACAGCATTTTTTACACAATTGTGACAGTTTGGGCATAAGTCACATGAGTGAAAAATAATTTTCAAATTAGTAGTACACTTTTTCTGACTGCAAAAACATTAAAAAAAAAAGATTTTTTTTAATTGCCTTGTTAAATAGAGCAATATGCTCTCATAGTTTTAAGTCAGTCTAGAACCCTGAAAGTTCCGTACATTAGGTCAGGTCGACCAGGTACTTAGCAGGTATACTGAGGCAGCAGCGTAGCTATTGTTTGTCTGTCTTCCTCGCTCGCAGCAAGGATTTGCAGCTACAGGTTCTCTGCTTTGGAGGGCTAAAATCGACGATTTTACGTAAGTTAAAAAATGTTCAATATAATTTCAACTAAAAACTTTAGTGTTTTTCTCAAAACTCTATTTTGGAAGTCGGTTGACCAAATTTCTAAAAATATAATAAACCAATCCTGCTCAAATTTTCCACACTTCTTCAAGAAAAGTTGACTAGTGCTTGAACAAAGGATTTTATTTTGTTATCACAGTTCATTTTACTAGGCAATTATGTGGTGTAAATTATATTAAAAATAGTACCTTTTTGTACACGACTCTGCTAAAAATTCAAATTTAATTTGCTTTTTTAATTTCCGATGAATGTATTAGGTATTCCAACAACGCCAAGGGAACTTAAAGGATTTACAAAAAATGAGGCTTTTCTTTCAAAATATTAAAAGACCCAAAGCTTAATCTTTAATAGGTTTAAAAGATAGAGTAAAATATTTCTTTAATTTAAAAAAAATATATAAAAATATTCATTTTTTTAGCCTTTAAAACCTATGTAACTTCTTAAGAGAATCTCAAGCCAAACAATATTTTTAAGGTTTGACTATGACTAGAGAATTAGTTTTTTTTTTATCTTATACTGAGATGTTGGCTTACAAGGCATGAACTACTTTGTACAGGATCATCAAATGAACACGTCAAAATTATTGCTTTTCTCAAATTTAAAAAATTATTCATCTTGTGTTTTTTGCCGTAGAATCTTAAAATCCTTATATGACTTAAATTAAACCAAAATAGACGGCACAAAAAACACCATTTTTTAATGGAACATCATATTTGTTGGTTTATTTTCTTTACATTTCAATATAAAAGGTTTCATATTTGTGTTTAGTAACAACAAAATTTATTTAATTATGCTTTACTTTTACCTTAGATACTAAAAGTAGTAATAAACTCTAGACTTTGACCCAATACTGACGTTTTATCTTTCAATTTAAACTGAAAAATTTTCATATGGATTACACTTATTCTATTGTTACCAAAAATCAATACAAAATAGGTTTTGTTAATATTTTTTGAAACATTTTAAGAAAAAAAATACACAAATAGCTTTTTGGCAGAGATCTTTTTCTTAATATAAGGAAAGTCACAAATCTGACTTTGTACGGTCTTTGTTGGATGACCCTTCTTCTGATGAAATATATTTTAACCATATTTTGACTAGTCTGAATAATAATTCACAGTCTGATTTTATTCCAAAAATATTTTCTTTAAATACAATATTTTTAAAACATATCATCACAAGATAAATTCTGAAGAAATAACAAAATGCAGAACATGCTTTTAAATAAAACACATTTTTTTGTGAAGAGCTTTTATTTTATTACATTTTGGAAATATGAATTATACATAATTGAAAAATTAATTTCAAATATTACCTAGCAATTCTGTAAAAATAAATAAAGCATTTTATATAATAACAAGGTATTGCACAATGATTTTGAACCAAAATAACTCTTCACGTTTTTTTTTCTTTTTTTATAACAAAATACATCTTTATTACATGTTGTGCCAAAATTTGTTACCCAATAGAAAGACAAACAGACCAAATAAATAAAAAGCACCAATGGAATTTTGGACACCCATGCAATTTACTTTTAAAGACTGTAAAAAATAGACTTATCTTAACATAAACTTAAAGTCAAAATCCATATAATTATGTTAATTTGTTTTTAATGCAGTTTATTTAAGTCTTAACCTTAATACAATATTTTCATTGTATAATTGATTGAATGATATAGAATGCAAAACAGCATTAATAATAAATTGTCATTATGAAACTTTTAGCATTTTGCCTTCAAGAAGTTTTATGTCAAGATAGAAAAGAGTTTATCTATTTTTTACATCTTTGTCAATACCCCCCAATAAATTATTTAGTAGAGATAAATGTCTCCAATAAAAATATCTTCAGTAAAAACAGTACTGTTATTCGAGGTTTCTAGGCTACAGCCCTGGTAATATAACTAGATATCTATGTAGACTTGTAAACTTTTACATATGTATTCCTCTAATTTAAAAATCTTATATTGTTTTAATATAAGTATATCAAACTGGAATACCTTGTTTTTACTGGAGATATTTTTTTTCAGTAAGGTTTAAAATTTTGATCCTTTTTAAGGTAAATTTATTAACTTGGTTGCCAGAAAATAATTTTGAATATCCCTCAAAAAATTACAACCATAGTAGAATTTTTCAATATCTTTTTAAGTTTGAACAACAGTTTCCCTTTGAAACCGTTGAACTAGAATAAGAATCTCCTTTTTAACAAAATTAAATTAAATTGAGCTTGCCAATTTGACAGTATCCTCTTCCATTTACACAATAAATTAAATCACAAATCTCAGTCGTATCACTTTTCGGAGTCCTTTTTCTCCTCGACCATCACTTAATGTCCTTCATACTAATTATTGTGTATTGCTTGTACACATTTTACCAATTACTCTTAAGTTAATGGAGATCTGATGTTAAATTAACTTAAAGTAATTGATAAAACAGTTTGTAGTAATGGCAACTTTTATAGAGTATTAGAGATATCAGGCAAGTTTAGAACAAACATTGGGTAACATAACGTTTGTCTAAAAAGTATGTCGAGTTACTGCCTTATTTTATATTTTGAAATGTAATACTATGGTACGAAAATGAGTTTAATGAAGAATTTATCACAGACTACTTTTTCAATCAACTTCCAGTCTTAAGCAAGTTTCTCGGCCTACAAGCCTGCCCAATTCACAGATACATTACAAGAATTGCCAGTCTTTTAAGTACAAGTCTCACGATGTGTACGATGACAGTTCACTAATAAATATTCCCGAAAAAAATCATCCTTCATTTTTCTGTATATAAAAATTAAAACGTAATCCTTCGCGATATTAAAAAAAAATCTTTTAATGTCCGTTTGTTGTACATATTTACAGGTTTCCCACTTTGCCACTTCCTCGTTACTTTGAATTTTCTTCAGAATCTTCCTCATCCATTTTAGCAACATACAACTTCGGATCGATTATTTTGGGTATTGGTTTAATCTCGGTGCCCAATTCTTGTTCGATGCGATGCAGAGCGAATCTATCATCGTAAGTAATTAAATTAATGGCAATACCCAAGTGGCCAAAACGTCCCGACCTGCCGATACGATGAAGGTAGGTCTCCGCCATTTTCGGGAAGTCAAAGTTGATTACTACATTTACTGCTTGTACGTCAATACCTGTAACAAAATGCATCATGAGCGTTTTAAAACTGTAAATACTTTAAAAGAAAAAAATTAATTAATTATAATGTATGTGACTTTTTTGTTCTTGATAACATTAAGCATGTTAAAAAGAATTAAAAAAGTCAAGTTATTTGTTTTGCATAATTGTCCCCCCAGGCTGGTAAAATATATCCAGCTCAGGCTTACTTATATGCTAAATTTTTCGTAGATTTTTTTTGTTATTGAGCGTTTTTTACATTTTATATATTTAACTTATTTTAATATGTTTTTAATTAGTGTATATACAAATATATATATATATATATATATATATATATATATATATATATATATATATTTATTTTTTTTAGTTGTACTATTGGGAATTATTTTATTCTGTAATGTACTGACAAATAAATAAATAAATGAATAAAAATAAATAAATTTAATAAGTAAATGACGGATTTAGTAATAAATATTTTAATTTGAATAAGTACTCAATATCAAATTGGTTTCACACAGGAATAAATTCTTTAATGACCTTAAACAAATGTTAATTTTAAAATTATTTACCTCTTGTAAATAGATCCGAACAGACTAGATTCCGGCAAAGTCCTGCTCTGAAGTCATGGAAACCCTATTACGGTGAGCCTGTGCCATTTTTGCATGGATGTAGTAACAGCAATACCCCAATTCGGTGATTTTCTTGGCTAATAGTTCGACTCTTTGGGTAGAATTACAAAATATAATACTTTGGTTTATCTGTAACTGCAAAAAGAAAAAAGTAACTTAGTTACACTTTAAGATGGCATTAAAAACACAAAAAAGGTTACTGATAATAATCCGATAAGGTTGTGTCATAAACAATTTTTTAAACCTTTTTGATTAAGCAGCTTTGTCACAAATGTGAGATAAAGCTGTTATGGTTTTTTCAAGATTTTTTTAGGCGTAAAAAAAATGTTATCACATACTGAAGGCACAGGCAAGTTTTACACAAGTGATTTTTCTTACCTTAGAAAAGAGAGTATTTAAACAATGGACTTTCTGACGTTCCTGTACAAAAGCATAGTACTGTGTTACACCTTTTAAGGTTAATTCTTCCATAAGGTTAATTTCATATGGATCACGTAAGTGTTTCCTCATAAATTGTTCCACAGTTAACGGGAAGGTTGCCGAGAAAAGTAAAATTTGCCTATCGCTGGGCAAATTTTTAATCACAGTATCAAGCATACCTTTGAAATCTTGGGAAAGAAGTTTGTCAGCCTCGTCTAGTACTAAAGTTCGGCACTGGTCCATTTGTGCAACCCCTTAAAAAGACATGATACTATTAGTACATCAGCCATATTTTTTATGAAAGTATAAACTCTTAATCCCTAGACCTAAAATTTAAACCCCCTTAAAACATTACAAAACTCTAGATACTTATTTACAAACTTTAAGGCATAACTAAACAATCCGTCAGTAGTTTAAATTTTTTAATGTTAATCATACAAACAATGTTATCAACTTTCAGTTTCTTCACCCTATACACAAAATTAAAAAAAAATCAACATAACTTAAAATTAACTAGTTTCTATTTCTTTAAAACAATTTAATCTTATTGTATTGTATACCTTTTTCCATGAGATCCAATATACGCCCAGGCGTGGCAATGATAACTTGTACCTTCTGGTAAATTCTCATTATGTCATCTCGCAAATTGGTACCACCCGTAGTTACCATAATGCGAACCTAAAAAATATATTTTGATAAGATATATTTTTTTTAGATGGTATTAGTTTATAATCCTTGTGAATACAGCTTTAGGCAAAAGTCCACAATAGAAACTTCGACTTGACAACATTAAGAAAAAGGTATTATTGGCCAAAGTTTCAAGTAACAATAGATAATTTTATTATTTTTCTATTATTTGCACCACTAGGAAATGAAGACAAAATGTGTCGAATGAAAATCTTATTTTTACTAACCCCTTACAGCAAAACATGTCATGCTAATGCTATTTTAATGTGTTTTTTTCCTGTGTCAAAATAACAATTTTTAAATTTAATTAAAGTCAAAGATGATTGTTTATATAATACTTATTTTATTACAAGTTGTATTGGTTTGGACTTGGCATTAGACTAGGAAATTCCAGGAGTTGCAATGTAAGGAGACTGCATTGACTAAAGTTAGATACAAAAAATATTTTAGGTTTAGCCTAAGTCTAATGAAGTACCATAAAATTAACGTATACTTCAAGTCCAAAATTTCTGTCAATGACGCATCGCTCGCTTTTAGAGTACCCCGGGTTGTGTGGGGTCAGGGGAATCAATTCCAGTGGCGTAGAAAATAAATGATAAAATTTCGTCAAAACATGAAAATATTTTTACAAGCAAAAGTTATTTTCTCACATTTTCATCAACCCTTTAAATTAGTAACAAGCCTATATTATTTTGGTATTATTCGGATTAATGAAAAATGTAATTTTTTGCTTAATTTTTCACACCTCCTATTTTGAGGTCATGAACACAAATTTGAGTTTTTTTGGCGATTTTTCAACGTTTTTCCAAAAAAAAAAACATTTTTACTTTAATTTTACCTTCTCTGATTTTATTTTGCTACATGAAAAAAATAATAAAATTTTAGTCTTAACATAAATTAAAAAGATGTAAAAGCAGAACGATAGACAATCCAAGTTACACCGACTTGCCAATTCACCACCGATCTTGCAATTTCAATATTAAATACAATATTCACACGCATTGCTTCATCAAAAATATCCACTATATAAGAACGAAAGCTCTGAGATCATTAGCTTGTGAATCAATACTATTTCGGGTCTTTCGTGTTCCATATTTAGGATTTCCATATTGAGAATATTTTGATCAAACATTGCGGGTCGAGCGTCAAAGGTTCGCATACCTTATAAAAATGTCATAAAAAACTATTACAACCTGGGAACAGGTCAACATTTTTAAATTTCGAGTTGAATTCGGACGTAAACGTTTACCTACTTTTTATTGAAAATTAAGGTTTTTTCCTTACTTTTTAAGTGTTTTTTTTAAATATTAACATAGTAGGAGTTTTTAAATATGTTTTCGTGCAAATGACAGAATTTAAAGAAATATGTCGTAAAATGGAATTAAATAATTCAATTATTATTTTTTAAATACTATAAGAGGCAGCCAAAAAAACAGCTTCTGATTCATTTTAACAATCGAAAAGTAAAAAGTGTGCAAAAAATAGCGAAAAAATCGCATTTTCCAGTACCCGAATAATTACTAATATTGATTTTTTTGCCTTTTAAAACTCTGAATACCGTACGCGAAAACACTTTTGTTAAAGTTGCACATATCTCTGCAGCATTCAAAGTGGTTAGTTCTGGATTTCGTTCCCGAATCCCATGGTAAACATTTTTAACCATTATTCGTTCTTTTAACGTTAATTAAGTTTTTTTTGAAGGCAGGTAACTAGTTAAAGGTTGGTTAATATTCATAATTTACAGAATTAAAAGCACTTAACATCACTAAATCTTTATATACAATTATATACACTAAATAAGATAAACTATTATAAAATTGGCACAAAACAATATCTATATAGTACAATTATTAGAAATTTATAATATTTAGAAAATACCCTGTATAGCAATTAAAATTTAAACTTACAAAATCTGTCCATAATCAATAATAACTAAATAAAATAATCGAACACACGAAAACCCTGTCGATAAGCATTTTCAAGTCTCTTCAAGTTGTAAACTAAGAAATGTGTGTTGCCACTTTTATTGTCTTCTCGATAACAATGATTTCAATACATATTGGCGTGCTATTTTAAGTGCAATCGCTGGCTGGTAACTTATTTTCGCGAATTATGACAACGTGGCGATCAAACTCTTGGCCGGTTCACTGTTATTTGAGCGGAAAAGTATATCATAGGCTTAAAAATCATTTACTAGTGTTAGATTTTTATTCAGCCGCTTCGTCGGTTGGGTGGCCGGTATTAAATGAGTCACTGACAGAAATTTTGGACTTTAGGTATAGTATTTATAATATTCAGTATTTTTTATTTTAGTCTGCACAATTAACGAGTGTTGTCATAATCACAAAAATTCAGGATGCTACTTTCAAGAGGTAACCTAATTTTACCAAATGGGAAATTAAGTTTTCTTAACTAGGCCTTTACCTGTAAATGTTTGGCAAGCTCTATACATATCTGGGACGTCTGTAATGCGAGCTCTCTTGTAGGTACAATTATTAAAGCTTGAATGTAGTCTTTCTTTGGATCAATCTGTTCTAGGACTGGTATTGAATAAGCACCAGTTTTACCTTAAATATAAAGTAGCGTTAACCAAATAGTCAAGTAAAGAATTATTGTTTATGTAAATTTCGACAATATTCGGGGATTCACGTAGCGAGTAAGTCGCGAGCGGCGTCACAGTGAGGCAAACTTACTGAATTGTTTGCGCGGACCTTAAGCCTTCCGCAGAAGCACCGTAGTTATCTGTTTGTTTACAATGGACAATATAGCAATCTGCTTTTTCATAAATGACTGTCAAAATTTGGCTAGTCCCAAACCTGGCTCGACCGCGGCAGTGTTTGCAGTACCGCGCGCTCCAGTTTGGTATCCACTCTCCACAGCAACGAAACTGAAAACGCGCGCGGCCGCCTCGCGAAATGGATACACATCTTATTGATTTATGACATTCATAAATCTGGTTATAAAAATTATTTACTCACAAAAAAAAAAACAATACTTAGCAGACTGTGAAGCCTGTATAGTTAGTTTCGGAGGTGTGTATCAAATTTTTTTTACAACTAACATGTGAAAATATTAGTTACCTACTTGGGAACAATGTCGGCAGATAACAGCACTGCTTGGAATTGATAAGTGACAAAAGAACTTGCAACTGTGTAAACGTAAGTTACAATGCTGAGAAAAAAATCAAATGAATAGAATGTCAGATATTTTTTTTTATCAAGATATCTGTTTATTGTAATGTTTTCAAAGAAATACATGTTACAAAGAATAATAGATTACTCTAACTAATCTGTTGTGCAAATTCAATTAAAATTTTTATTCAATGCATTTTGAGTATTATCAAAGTTAATTTAGTGAATTATCTACCAAACTGAAAAAGAAATATACTCGGAAGTGTTTTAAAAATGTTTTGCCACATTGTTTTAAAAAACTATATGTACATAAAGTAAAAAACTATAATTACCTGTTCCATTTTTTGCTCTGGCAAGAACATCTTTTCCTGAAAGCGCAATGGGTATTGCACATTCTTGAATCGGAGAGGGTTTTTCCCATCCTTTTTCAAAAATACCCATTAAGAGTTCTCTTTTTAAGCAATATTCTTCAAATTCATTGCCTCTCGTGTCGGTAACATCCTAGTTTATTAAATCAGATAAAAGGTTTTAATAAAAAGGCAATTATTTACTATACTTTAATTAATTCAACCGGTATTTAGTGTGGTTAATTCAGCTAGGAAATTATCATTTATATATAAAATGAAGGGGAATCCAAAATGCTCATCATTAGAAACCAACACCTTAATTAATTTTTCAGCATAAAAATTCTACTATAAACCATTACCCTGATTGTTAAAGGAAAGTTAACCCAGTAGATTTATTATTCATAGCACAAATATCTATTTTTTTAAAATACGATTTTAATTAAAGTTTATTTATATATAAAATATTTTATAACATGACATTCATTTATTTTAAAACATAATTTTTATATTCTAAAATGAAAGGTTTGCCCTTTTTGAGTTTTTTTTGTAATCATTTAGGTGGTAATAAAAATAATCAAACTTGAAGTTGGAACTCTTATATTTTAAAATTTTGCGTCTTAAAGCCTTTTTACACATACAAGAATTATTCCAAAAGTTACTGGCATAATTGGGGAGTATGACAAAAGTGGGATAAGTCAAAAAATGTAATGTTTATGTTAATTAAAATAATTTAAATTTTCCTTTAAACCATTTTGTCAATTCTAAAAACTTCTTAATTGAAAGGGTTTTTAAAAGTCCAAACTTAAAACATTTAAGATGCACAGTAGTAAAGATTATCCATAAATCTATGTTCCTATCAAAACTAACATTAGACCATCTCTGATCTTTTCTCTCCTTAAATAGAAGGGCTAATGTACCCATTTCTGGTCACTTTTTTGTCCATTGTTATCGTTCTCATAAATATAGAAGTAAAAAACAACCATCTGTTGTAACACCCAAATATAACAACTTTTATCTACCTATATAATCATTTAAAGAACATTAACATGTTGTTTCCAGGTTTGCTTAAGTATTAAATACAAATTAATGTACTATTACCAAAAATCCTATTAAAAGTTTTATCAAAATTTTGAAGAGTTTTCACCAGAATTCTCGCATGTAAAAAACGGCTTTTACACCATTTGTTAAAAACGACACTATTTTTGGTGTATATTTTATAGCCTGTTAAAAGTTCCGAGTGGTGAGTTGTCTAAAAAAACAAACAATATTCTTTGCTAAATTCACTGTCGATAAATGACTTGGTTGACAATAACAACATTTAGGTCCTTAGTTTTTTTTTTTAATTAAACATTTCTGGCAGCACAAGAAGGCTTGACACCTAAATACTAGGGCACCGTGGGTGCTATTATTTGAGATTTTAGTGTTTTTAACTTCTATCAGATCTTCCTTGAAAAAAAAACACAATGGAAAATTTTATGAGATATTTTCAATAACAGTTCTAATTATTTTAATCTTGTGACAAAAAAACTGTATGATAGTGTAAATTTAGTTTAGTTAAATCTACATTCGTTCATTGTCTCAACCTTAAAATTATACCAAAAAAGCATAACTTTAGAATAAGATGATATTTTTAAATTAATTTTATTTACACTATAATTCATAGACCACAACCATGATAGCTAATAGAAAGTTAAACCAGTAAATAAATTTTCTACATTAATAAACAGTGACCTAGAATTGTACCCCAAATACTGACCAAATAATTAAAATAGTTGTTTTGAAAACTATTCTCTACAGACTTATGTTTAGATATATTATGAAATCATTTCAAAAATTCAATGAAATTAAAAAAACAAAGACATTTCCATATTAAATTAGGGCAGACAGAAATGTAGTTGTTTAATAAACAGAGAAAGTAAAAAGGTGTTTCTAGCCCAAATACCTCATGCTTACTGAATGGATATTTTTAAATGATACTTACACTTGTCTGTATCCTATGGTCTTTTGGAGGGATTTTTAATTTGGCTTTCCATCCTAAGTCATCAGTTTTTGAGTCCATTTTATTATCGATTTTTGAATCGATATCTCTAAAATATTTAGATAATAGAAATAATTCTGTGAATAACCAAAATATACAATGTGTCCCAAATGCCCGGAATGGCCAATTATCTTACGAACTTATGGGACAATGTAGGGCAATAAAATCAAATTAATAAATTTAAAACCTAGAGGGAAAATAACATTCTGCGTTCGCTAGAAATACCGACGGCGTTGTCAGAAGTTCCAATTACGAGAATTCAGTGTCAACTTTTTATTTTTAAATGTGATACCCACTTGTTTATTATTTTTCGGAATTCCTTGCATAATTTACCGTATATTTGTAACAAATTATTAAGGCCTGAAATTAAAGGTATTCTGAAGAATTTACTTTTTCTCAGAGCAAGCAATGTATTCCGTAAAAAAAAATTGTCTCTCCTTGTTATATCTGTCTTCTACCTTCTCAAATGTGTAACGGGTAGGACGCTATGACAATAGATTTGACGTATACTTTAGTATTTTTCTAACTTGGTTTACCTAAAGGAAAGAGTGAACATTTTATTTTTTAAGAAATTGGAAGCCATTTTTTACTTGCTTATTTAAGTAAACTATTTTAGAGAATTATTGAAGTATATGTCAAATCTAACTGTCAGTCTTCTAGCTGTTACACGTTTTAGAAAGTAGAAGCCAGAGCTAACAAAATGCCACAATTATTTTTTTATATGGGATGCATTACCTGCTCCGAGAAAAAGCCATTTATTTGAAATACTTTTAATTTTGGAGATGGATATTTGGTAACCAGTGTACAGCAAATTATGCAGGGAATCATAAAAAATAATAAAGTGAGTATCCCATTTAAAAGTCAAAAGTTGACGCTGATTTCTCAAAAATGGAACATCATTATTCAGTATGTTTGTGTTTTTATCATGTAAGTTAGTATTAATATATTTATAAGTTGGTAATAGTAAATCTTATTGGGTTTGTCCATGAATAAATAAATAAATCTGCAAATGTCGCCTGTACTTTCAGCAAACACAGAATGTTGTTTCTTTAAGTTCCAAATTTCATACAGTGTGTTAGATAATTGGACATTGGGAACTTTTGGGTTACACTGTATATTGTATATACTGCCTGACCAGAAACAAAAATTTAATTTTTAAGTACAATATCGAATTAATCAATAAAAAAAAACAGGGACCATTACCTCACAAGGGATAAGAAAAAGTATTTTTATGTTACTATAATTCCTTTTCTGTTCAATTAAAATTTGCTTAAAAAAGCATCATAGTCACAGAAATAACTTTAAATATTTATCACTATCAATAGTTTGTCAAAAAATTGCATTAAACTTCACTTTATCACCTGGAATTTGACAAATTGATTGTAATGAACTTTTAAAATAATTATTTATTATTAGTAAAGTTAAAGACACTGTTATAAATATATAAAGCTTTACTTAAAACCATGCAGATAAATTTACCAAGAGGGTCAAAATTAAAAACCTTTTCGAGAGCTATAAACTGATAATTTTAGGAATAAGTAATCTGTTTTGTAGGGCAATAAAATCATATTTTATTTATTTTACACAGAAAAAAATGTGTTGAATTTTACCAGAAATAGAATTTATAAATTCTGAGATGTAACCCTTAGATGTTCATCATTTTGAAAAAATATTTATTTGGTAACACTACAGTAAAAACATAATGTTATGAACACAACTGGTCAACAAGAAGTTCGAATTTTTATGAAAACCAAAACAAGTTTAAACTTTAAATCTTTTTAGTGAATAAAGCTATATTATTTAAAGCGATTTTTTCAACCGAACGCTTGTAACTTTTTTATAAGAAATAATAAGCCTCCTATTACTGAAAAAGTGGAATAAAATTGTTGGCATTTCTGTGTTTAATTTATAGGCTAATCAAAATGGCTTTGGTATTAAATAAGGGTTTTATGTGTATTTTATATCTATCCGTACAACTCCTATTTAGTGTTAAAATGATTGCACCACTTCTAATGTCACTACATTTTTTCTTATAAACTTTTAATTCGAGTAATTAGTTAGGGTAATTAGTATGGTGTTTGAATATTTTATCCCCAAAAAATTTTTAGATTTCTTTCCTATCTTAGTTTTTTACTTGTATCATGTTTTTAGTTGACAATTTCAAGGTAGCATAAAAATATCAGTGGAAAACATGATTTTACTGTATGTCTCATTTGACACTCGAATTGAAATTGAAATAACTATTCAAGTAACACTGAGACAAATCCATGTATTTTAATATCTTTAGTTTTTTTTCAAGATTAAATGAAGGACAGAAACCTTTTAATAAAAAATAAACAAAACTGTAGGCAGTAAGAAATAGAATAATTCCTACCTAACAATTTTTATCTTAAAAACCACTAGTTGTTAAATTTCTTCAAAGGAAAAAATTTATTATTTATTTATAAATATAAAAAGTCAGAAACCTCTCCATTTACAAAAACATTACCAACTATTTTTAAAATATGTAAAATCATTAATTTTAATAAGAATATGATAAAGAACTACAACTAGCAGTAACAGTTAAATTTACTTGATAAGGCTGATAAGAAAATAACAAGAGATAAATTGTAAATATTTACTAATACCAAATTACCAATAATGGACAGAAAAATTTAGTATTTTGAGACATTTTTTAAAGCAAATAAGATAAATTTATTTGCTGTTAATACTTTGATTAAATAGAAATACTTAAATTTAAGTTGTAAATAAGCTTAAATCAGCTACAACCTACAACTAAGTATTTCAAAGGTATCTTAAAACATTTTTTACACCAATATATTTAACTCACTACAATATCAAGGTATCTGGACACAACAAATAAAGACCTTATATAGTAATACCATTAGGAATAATCAGGGAAAAAGAACAAAGGTATTCACATACGATAAAGAAAGGTTTTTATTTAAACTTTTAAAATGCATTAAAAAAATTTTTGACTGCCACAAAAAAATGCAAATGACTAATTTCTGCCACATAGTTGGGTTATTTTATTTATTTTAGTTAATATTTTTGCTATACCTTTATTATTTCTGCCAAATAAGATTAATCCAATTATGTAGCAGCAATTACCTAGATTTACAAAAACAAAAACTGTGTCCCAAGAGTAGTAGATACTGTAAAATTAATGATCTACAAATGGGTTATATGGATTTAATGTCTATTTTATAACTACACAAACCCAGTAAACAAGATCATCAAATGTATACTTACAGTTTATTATTCATAGTCAAATGGTTAGTATTTATTCTGTCCGTTATCATATTTTCGAAGTCTGTATAAAACTGATCTCAGTAACAAAAATAGGGTTTATGAAACCCAAATCTATCTTCTACAATATGTAGGACCGAATAAGATCCCTTCAGGAACCGAATTTTCTAAAATTAGATAAAATAATTTTAGATAAAAATCGAAGGTCATGGGAGTTGCTAATTAATGGATCCACCTCAGATAGGTGGATCATATATAAGTAGATCAAGTCGAGTCAATATTTATAAAAATTAAATATACTACATCAAAACTTTCGAGTTAATAACTAAAAAAAGAAAATATTCGTAGGATGCCTAAAATTTTTACGGGATACAAAAATTTTATTTTTAGCAAGATACGAAAATGGCTGCGACACTACGTCGCAATCGTGAAGGGAACCGTAAACAAGGAAGTATTTTTAGAACGATTTATATTTACCTGATTTTATTTTGTTTATCTAGGAGATACGTTTTCATTAGTTGCAAAATAGTTAAACATACTTTTTAAATTACTGCTTACACATTAACTTTCTTTTTCCAGTTAGAATTTTTGCTGAAAACAACGTTCGTCTCACTGTACTCTCCACAAAGAAAATGATTTTTGATAAAATGGCTGCGCTTTACAGTTAAGCACTACAGCGAACTCTAGCGGTGAAACAATGTTTCGGCGGGAAATTTAATTTTACATGTATTTTTAATTCCATTTTCATAGTTTTTTTTTATAACTGATTTTTTAAATTAATTACTTTAAGCTAAATTTAGTGCTCGGTCGACGGTCAGCGCTGAAATCGGTGTGAACGTATCTATATCTATGAAAATGTAAGATCAATTACAATAAAGAGCCGATAGACTACTACTCGCGTAGAACATTATTTCATTGATGTAGCTGCGTTCGACCGATATCAGCGCGTATTGTCGGTCGTGCACTAAGTATGCCGCAGGTTGTGCCAGAGCAAGTATACAGGTGACAACCAAAAAAGTGGAAATATTTACATCTGTGCCAACTGCCAACAGATTCAGAGCTCATCCAATCTCGGATGAATTAACCACTTTATATGCACCATAGTCAAAAAAGATCCAGACCAGAGATGCTGGCCAAATAGACCTTCAACAAAGATGCTTTTTGATAAGCTCGCAATATTCTTGACATTCTGACGAAGTAATAATCAATAACCATAAAGCAGTGTTCAGTACTCATTAAAATACAGTTAAATAACTAAGGCGGAACTGTGATAAGGGTAAATATCATTAGCTTTTATTACAGCTAATACAAAACCATTATTTTTAAAACCAAAACCACCAGGTTTCAGTTGGCTAGAGTTAATTGGTATGTTTTTATTAATTATAGGCAACAAGTATATTTCTTATTTGTAATGGACATACACTAACACTACCAACAAAAATGATCTTAATACAGTTGTCTTTTAACTTTTAGTTTTATTAACATATAATGCCAAGTCTGCAATATAAATATAGATTATTGAGAACAATGAAAAAAAAATGGGTGAGTAAAATATATTTAAAGCAGGTAACACATGATAAAAGGAAGGGAAGATGTAACCTTAAGCCTAAATTATCACAAACAAACTAAGCTAAAGTGTTTTCCTTCAACCTCAGTATTTTAACTGGTAGAAGCATCACCATTTCTTTACAAATGCTTAACTCCATTGGTATTAGCTCTTGTGCCTTGGTATGCTTCTCACAATATTCTACAATAAATTTGTAATGTTCATATTGTGTTTCTACATTTTTTAGTTGAACTGACTTGTCAAAAACAACATATCTTCCATGAAGTGCTGCCACATGGAAATAAGCTTGAAGAAATGCCTTTTCTGCACCATTTTGAACTTTCTCTCTTTCAGCAATATTTATTTTAAAAGATGACAGAAAACTTCCATAGTGTTTTATGCACTTTTCTACAAGACTATTAATTTTGGATAAAACTTGGGGTTTGGGCCTATCTTTAGTTTCTCTAAGTTTTTCTGACTTAATATCTATAATATCTGAATAGCTCTGTCCAAGCTCAAACCAAATTTGTCTGCAGTAATTCATATAATACTGTGAATTTATATTGTTAATAATATCTTCTAATAAATCAATTCTTCTTTTGTGTAACTTAGCTTGGTTGTCTGGATTATCCTCAAAAAATAGTAAATTTAAATAAAGTTGACTTTGATCCTGTATAATTTCAATATAATCTGAAGCCAATGTGTTCAAATTGTAATATTCTTGAGCTTTTTTAATCCAGTCTTGAGTTTTTAGAAAAACTTTTTTTGCATCAGCTAAGTATAGTATAAATTGATCTGTTATTTGTTCCTCATAGAAAGTAACATCAATTCCTGTAAAGGATAAATTTTGTAAATCTTCTCGTGTGATTTGAGCATCTTCAGAAAGTTCCATAAGGGATAGATCTGACACCATCTTGCATTTTTCATCAATATTGTCTGTGTGAGCTAAAAGTCGATCCTTTGATTTTCCAAGTAAAAAAATGCCATATTTAGTCCAGCAGCGAGCTACATCTGCACTTCTGTGATTAAAAGTTTCAAGTTTTGCTTCATATTCCTCATTTCTTTCAGTTTCTGTGTCCAGTTCTTCTTTTTTGTACTTATCTAAAATATATGAGCTAGATGCCAAATGATGTCTAGCCTGTTTAAATCCACATTTTTCCATAAAAAACTGAGATAGAGTAGCTGAATTTAGAGCCCAATCTATTGGATCAAAATCATCCATTTCTAGCTGCCTTTGAAGAGTTATATGACAATAAACTGCACTTTTAAAATCTTCTTTCAGTTTTCCAAATATCTGTGCAAGGTAGTATAAAGTAAGAGTATGGATTTTTTCAAAATTCTTAAATGCCATGGCATCATTATAGGTTTCTATATTTGGTTCAAATAAGTCAGATATATCAATGGGAGTTATACCACTTTCTTTGAATTCCCTATATAGATTTTCAGCTTTTTCAAGATAAATTTTAGATTTCTCTGGATCTCGCTGTGACCATAAAATTCCAAATTGATTGTACATATTCAGAGCTATTAAAACTGCCTCTGGAAGGTTTTCCAATTTTTCAATTATCTCCTTGCATTTTTCTAAATGCTTTTCACCAGAAGAAACTTCTTCAGTGTCAATCGCAACCATTCCCAGGTATAAATAAACAGTGCCATACATAGCTGAAATGTGTTTATGTTAAAGGCAAAAGCAGACATAAGTATTTATTATATTTACCAGTTAGCTTAATATTTTCTGGTGTTTGGGGTGACTGGGTTCTTAATAAATTTTCTATATTTGCTTTCATGCCAATCAGAATTTGTCTTGCAGAATACTTGGAAAGAAATGGTTCATTTTCTGGATCTAATTTACTGTCTTCTAATAGAAGTTTTATAACTTTCAGATATTTTTCTTGAAGATCTACAAAAGCTTCTTTATTTATAGTCATGTTTAAATATTTTTAAAATTCAAAACAAAATTTTAAAAGGAGGAAACTTTCAAGAAACTCCAATGACATTTGATTTTAACCTTCGTGTATATACCTGTAGAGAAGCAGCCTAGTTGGCCGAAGACTTGATCTGGAAAGTTGCTGGCAGTGCCGATTTTGACCAATTTTAGTCATAGAAGCGCTTTTTTGAGGCGCTGATTACGGCTCTGATAAAAATTTTAGTCGGAAACGTTTCGTTTTCGAGATATCCATCATCAAACTTAAAAATCAAACTAACCTCTTTTTCACTATATTCCCTCTATATTATATATCTAATATTCTTCTTTTTGCACGCAATATTCTTAGTTGTTAAACTAAAGCGGCACACAACATTTAATAAACATCTTTTAAAACCTAGTTTTTATATTTATTTTACACCTTTTTTTCCATTAAATTGCCAAATTTCACTTTCAAACGCTGCTGAATACATGGTTGCGGCGATTAAAATAAGGTATAAAATAAATCTAAAAACAGGCTTTTAAAAATTATTTAAAAAATATCGTGTGCCAAAAAGGAGAAATAGTGTAAATGAGGTTAGTTTGATTTTCAAGTTTCTGACTAAAATTTTTTCAGAGTCATGATCAGCGCAAAAAAAAACCTTAAACCAAAATTAGTTAGAATTAGCGTTGTCACAAGTTTATAGACAATTACCGAGAAAGCTTATACTTTCTTTTTTTTTTCTGTCCACCCTTATTCGCACTGCCAAGTGGCAAGGCTGCCTCTATGGTTGTATGACCGAAGATTTTAACCATTCGCCAAGCTAGCCAATAGAAGAAGAAATTTCTTCTTTTTTGCTATGGCTTTTTCTATAGAGACTGTAGGCAAGATTGTGTTCAACAACCTTGTGCATATGTGCGCGAACTGGGTTAATAACTGTTAATAACCCGGGTAATAAATAACAGCTATTTTTTATGTTAAATTAAATTTCTTTTAGAACGTTATTTTTTATAGTAGTTGGATGGAGAACATTTAATACTAGATCTATACCAATTGATTATAACTTCTAAGAATTTGGAGCAAATCATGAGAAACAGGATTAGTGTTTTAGGACCTAACTGTTTTAGAAATAATAAAATAGTTAGAAATTTTTAAAAATGTTTAATAAAAATTGGCAAATACATATATTTCAAATAATAAATCTCTATATCTTATGAAGGCACAGTAAAATAATTTGAACTATAAAATTACAAATACTTATATGTATATAAAATATAGTAGATTTCATTGGAACATTGAGTGCACATAAAATGCATTAGTACCATTTTTTTTTGTAAGCATAATGGATAAATATACATTCACTATGCGGTCGGTCGTTTTTATAATGACACCCGGGGCGGCTCGGATATCAGTGGTTTACGGTAAATTTTTTCAACTCATGATACTATTTTTTAAATGGTAAAACGTATTATATTAACTTAAATCATAAACAAATTACCAAAAAATATTGAGTTGTTCATTCACTATGAAAAGAAGATAAAGTCAGAATAATTATTGTACATCGCTTATTTCCGAATTCGGTTATCATCGATTGTTTTTAGATCGTGTTGGGGTCAAGTTGTTGCGAGGCATTGACATAATACATATAGACTGCCGAGTTGAGCCCAAAAGTGAGAGAGAACGCTATACAAGCCGCACTCATGCTCTCTCACTCTAGCTCGTGCTCACTACAAAACTGCATAGCGCGGAACAGAGCGCGCTATGCAGTTTTGTCGCAGCTGCATGCTCGTACAGAGTACTCTCTTACTTTTGGGGTTACTTTGGCTGTACAATATCAGTAGTTAATATATATGCTGTAAGGAAGTGTATGTTCTTCTTTTTCCTTGGGAGCCGTCTTAATTCACTACCGGAGGCAGCGCAGCCTCTTGAGCTTTTTGTGCCTTATCTCTCATTATCTTTTATATCAATCCTCCCATTAGTCTTGTTCCTTCTACAAGTCTGTATAACCCCGAGACTGGTTGGTTGATATATTCCTGTGGGCTCATTTTCGGTTGCCCAAATAATGCCAGTCTTTTGTGATTCAATGCTTCATATTCGCACAGGATATGGTAGGCTGTTTCTTCCCCCTCGTCGCACATTCTGCAACTTGGGTCCCCATTGTATAAGACTAGAGGTTACCATGCCCTGTGTATATGTTCGGTGTGTGTGTATTATTGAAATTTTTTGTTTGATGTTGGTTATGGATTTTCGGCTTGGTTTTCGATAATAGAATTTAAAAAAAAGTTACATTCTCCTGCCTACGATTCGAATTCTGAAAACACCATTTTCAAGATAAAGAGAAAATATTAAAAAATATATTTTTAAGGGGCGAAAAGGCGATGCGTAAATTAGACCTAGGTAAAGAAAATGAGTGGGGTTCAAATAGAACTCTAGTTTTATATTTCGTGTTCGTTTGTTTTTAACATATTTTTTAAAACTCTATTTCAAGATTTAATTTAAACATCTTTTTATGGTCGCATACCCAGTATTTTCAACTATCGCCGATCCAGACGTCACCTATAGAAGATCACCTTTTTTATTGGCAGCGATATCATTTGAGACCTGATCTTGGTAAGTAGCTAACATTTTTTTTCCTGTTAAAATCTGCTCTATTTTATAGATAAAATTATGCAAAATAAAATTTGGTACTAGGCACTTTCGGTGAAGTGGGAGGAAGGGGGCTAATTAAAATTGATTCAGTAAATCTTATTGTCACGAGCCGCCACTGGATAACATCTACCATACATGTTTTTATGTAGCACAATTCAAAAATATTGTATGCATAAAATATTGCAAAGAATATGGACTATACATATTGAATAGTGCTAACAGGCATTTAAAGGGTTTTTTGAAAACTTAGTTAGATTGTGTGTGTGTGTTGTGAATTTGAACAACTTTGTATTTCTAAATAAGTCTAATTATTTATTAAAACTACGATAATAAATTTTCAAAAAGCCATTTAACAATAGCAGCAAGACATTTAAAATTTTTAATTAGAAAATTATATGGCTGAAACAGGTCTACTTAAATCAATTTGAGTAAAGTTTTTACAGAAAATAAATTGATAAAATATATCTATTTAAAAAGATTGCACATTTTTTTTGGAGTGCTGTTGTATAAAGTAATTTACTTTCCATTTAACTAAACACTGAAGGGTGGTGGAACTTTCCTATTAAATTGTGTTTATAAAAATTAAAAATATTTAAATGAAAAAGCTTTACCACCAGTCAAAGTTTTGCTGAGGTTGTAAGCTGTGTTTGTACAATTGGATCTCAGTGTCGCACACTGGATGGCCCATTTATATTTGCACTATAGAGTAGAAATACTAAATTTTTTAGGAACACTAGTAAAAAAGTAAAAATGTGTTGCTGTTTGTTATTAACTAAAAAATACCAAAATAAATATTTCATTATTTCTTGACAAATGTGGTAACCGGTTCTTGTCTTTCTTTTTCCAAATTGTTTCTTGTTATGTTAAAGGCTTCTGTTTTTATAAAGTCTACTTTTTTGTATACTGTATCACTTTCAACAGCTTTTGGTAAAGACTTCGTTGTACTACTTGATGATGAACCTAAATTGAAAATAAATACAAATATTAGTTGCTTTTCTAAAGCTGAAATATTTATCAATGTAAAACATATATAAGAATGTTATAACTGTCACCGAAAATCAAAATACAGCAATAGCTTTAATTTAAAACACTTTTAAAGGTTAGAATAAAAAGGTTGCAAGTAAAAAGCATTTTAAAAACTAACTACCTTCGAGATCTAGATCCAAATACTGCATTTTTCCACTGATTAAATGATATACTTCGCCCTGGTTTTGGTACAAATCTTCGACACCTAAACTAGGTGGAGTGGGACTAGGCGCCGCTCGAATTTTTCTCGTTCCATCTTCTTCCGTTAGATGAAAAGATTTACGCATATGAGATTCCTGTAAAGGTGTAGGAGGCTTTAATTTTCTATCAACACTGGGAGCAGCGATTCTAGGCGAAGGTGGCTCTGTATTTGAACAATTGGAATGGGTGTCTGATAATTTCCTTTTTGGTTTTAACTCTCTAAAATCATAAAAAATTGTTAATATTCAAAACGGTTTGAAGATTACTGATTATTTTGGCATTTTGAATATATATGTTGGTAATTTTTATCTGCTTATATACTGGGTGTTAATTAAGAATGTACAAAAAGGGGAGGTGGGTGAAATTCGCCTTTTTTTGTCTATCACATTCGTGAAAATTCAAAGTTTTAATTTTGGCCATTTTATTATATTTATAATAAGACCAAGTATCTTTATTTACATCTACAATGAATTGGTTAAAAAATTAGAATTGCAAGTATAAAAAAAACCTTTAAACTTCCTATTTTTATTGAATTTTTTCCATATTACACGTTTTTTGATCTTTTTTTGCTTTAAATCAATCGGTATTTAAAAATTATTATATTTGTAAACCTTTTTTTAAAGTTATTATTTGTAAGATTTAACCACATTTTCACAACTTTTTTACCAACAAATTTTTTTTATTGTAGCTTCGAGTCTACTTAAACCATTTACTAACAATAAGTTCAATATGGATCAAATCAATAAAGTTTACCTATTGACAGCTGGCGGTGGTATCAACTGTGTCTCAGATGTTAAAAGTGGACTTGGAAGATTAGAGTAAGCAGGTGTGGAAGAAGTGTGCGAATGTGCTGGTGAAGATGGTTCTAAGTCTTGTGTTGCTTCTAAATCGTACCTAAAAACCTAAAAGAAGAAAAACTTAATATTCCATTACTCATTCACAAGAAAACTAATTTTATAACAGCAGAATTGTTACTCATTATTTTGAAATTATGCCTAGGCAGTTAAGCCTTTGCTTTAATTTTGCCTGGTATTCCTCCATAGTCTAAATTTAGGCAAAATCATATACTAGTACAAATATACTGCAAGCCTCTAAATAATAAAACTGAAACACAATGATAAAGCAGTAAAGAAGGTGAAAGAAACGGTGAAATGGTAAGAATATTAAAATTTATAACATTAAAAAAAAACGGAGTAGAACTATCTTAAATGTTTCCATAACCAATAAATGAAATCACCCTAAAAACTTACAGAAGTGACAGAACTAGTAGTGGGTTTAGGTGAAATATCATATCTAAATAGAGTGCCATCAGGACAATTTACAGGTGCGGCGTTATTATAGCAGTGCCTTCTCTGTAAAGTTCCTTTGCCATGCTCGTTTTCCACAATATGAGACCGAGGAAAGTCATACATGTCATCAGTGATAATTTTCTAAAAGTGATGATAGTAGTAAATATAAAACAAATACCAAATTAATATCAAATACAATATAGGTATGCCCGACACGGATTTATCAAGTGACTATTAATGGCCTCATCAGCAAGACTTAAAACGGACGTAAGAAAGTACAGTCTTCTTTTCAGCCTATCGGTACGTTGCTATTGACTAGGATAAACTTTTTTATGTTTATACATTTCTATATTTTTTACATATACTACAGAAACCCGATTTATACAGCCGATTTTATTAATCAATCAATTATCAATGATTTGTGGTTTGATTTTAATGATTTTTTTCAGTATGTGTGTTTTGATTTAATATATTGAAATCACAAACATTGTAAAGAGAGACAAAACTTTGTATAAAGAATGTTACAAATATAAGTTCTGCATGGGGATCAGAGGGTAAAGATAAAAAACAGACTATTTAAACTGGGGCGTTTTTTTACAAATGGGTTCTTAATCCTACTCAACCCACTTAAACATAAACTTTAGCTTAAAAACATCAATGGCATGTTAAATTAAGGCATTATCAGAAAGAGTGCTTCACATTAGTCTTTACATACCTATGCAGGGTATTCCTTAATGCTATGCTAATATTCAAGGGGGCGATTCCTTCAAATTTTAGGTTGCCTTTTAAGTTATTTATTTTTTGTTGTTTTGTTCAATTTATTTGATAATTATTTTTTAAAAGAATGGCTAAATAGCTTGAAATAATAATAATAATAATAGCCTGGATTCTTAAAAAAAATTCATATGAACATGTCTGATGTACATTTTTTTCTTTCTATCACAGACTTTAAAACAACAGGAACAACATACTTTTATGTATTTATGATTATTATTTTTATTCATATTAATACATGCATTAACAGCCGATTTTTAAGATAATTTTATAAAAGATATAACGTCCTAAATTTACTATTTTTTATTATTAACACTGATAAAATAATTACAAAAATTGTTGGGCCTATCCAACGATCAGGCTAAACGGTATTTAACTGATCTTGAAAAACTGCATGGCCGCCATTTCCGCATGAAAACATTTCTAATTCACCATATTTACTGAGATAGATATTCCAAAAAATGACGAAAAAATAAACTAAATGGCAACTTAGAATTTAAAGAAATAAAACGATAAAAGTTTAGAACACTAATAACCACTATTTTGATACTGAAGTTCTAAAAACAATTTATTTTAAACTACCTAGATTTTAAGTTTTTTAAAAAAATTATTCAGACCATCCGGATTTTCTGAAAAAATTAATATGTATTGCCCCGAAACTAATCATTTTTAATTTATTTGTTTTAATCAAGAAAGGCTCATTTTACGAGAAAAACACAAGCGGTAATTTTTATGTAAAAGTGACCACGCTATCAAAAAAACCCAGCAGCGTACCATTTTTTCCTTAAAATATAAAATTCAAATCCCATACGGACGCCACTGGTAGAAATTCAAAAAAAAAAGTTCGACGCCAGAAAATGCCTCTAAATGCATATACATGCATACCGAATTTCGTAAATATATCCTTTTTTTAATTTTATGACCCTGTAGTTTAAAAGTTAGAATATATGCTTATATAATTTTTTTTCTTAAAATAAGTTAAGGAATCACCCCTTGAATATTAACATATAATTAAGGGGCCTACACTGTATAGTTCTAAAAAAATAAATACGAATAAAAAAATATGACCCATCTAGGAAAATGTGTCGCATACTAGTCGATTATAGAAAAACCAATAATACAACCAAAGACGGTCGATATTCTCTTCCAGATATAACAGATATTCTTAATAAACTCGGTCGCTGCCAATATTTCTGTACCTTAAACTTAGCAAGCAAATTTTACCAGCTTGAAATGCACCTGATATGGTTTAAAGACTGTCAAGACATTTGAAAACTTCGAAATATTGCAGGAACAATCGGGAAAAAGTTCCATTATCATTTTGGGACCCTATTTTTTATAACATAAAAAAAACTAAAAACACTTGGTTAATACATTTCCATTATTGTGAAATAATATAATTATTGTTCTATTTGACGTTTTGTCCAGGGTTATCTATTTTTTTTTTAAGTAAAAGATAATGACAGAAAAATCAGAACAAATATTTTTTATTAAATTAAACTTGTAACATCCTGGAATTACATTGTTTTTAATTAACAAAAAAATAATAAATAAAATAATTTTTTATCTTGAGAAATAAAAAGTAAAAAACGCTTACTGACTCAACTAATATTCCATAAAAGGTTTAAAATGCAAATATTTAAAATACTAGCTATGAACGAATACAATTGTAAATAAAAGCTCTATGTGTGTATGTGTATAAATAAACTTGATTTAATATAGGTATGTTTTTAAACTATTTTTTTTGCAGTTATTTCTGATCCTTGACAGTGGCCTTTCTAGGCTTGTAATAATCTAAAATTGCTGCATACAAGAGACGGGGCAGTTTTCTAAATGAATTCTTTTACGCATTTTCTTAGAAAATTGATTTTTAGCCCTAGCTCACTTCCCTCTAACTGGTTGTAAAACCGTAGAAAACAGAATTAATTATTGTCATTTAATACCTTAAAGAAACTGATTAAGTGGTGAAAAAGTGACTTAAGCAAACATGCTCTAAAAAAAGGTTAGTACTTACCTGTCCTATAGTTTTTGTCGCATCTTCATTCTCCTTACTAAAATTTAAAAAAAAATAATAAATGTTAAAAAATAAAATATACAGTTTAAAGCATTAATACAATTATAGCCCTTATTTTTATATGTTTTTTTTTAACTTGTGATATATCATGTGAAGTAAAATAATATCAGTCTCCTTACTTGAGTTTTGTAGGAGTAGGAGCCAAATTTAAGTAACATGGCGGCGGACTGATATGAAGGGGCTTAGGCGGCCTTGGAGGTGGGAAGACTTGCTTGTTATTGACAACTTTTGTGAACTTCTGCATAGGAGTTGGTTCAAGCTCAGCTGAACTGTTCGATGGACGGAAGTTCTTTGATATGTCTAAAAATTTAATCTTTTAATGATTATAACAACATTAAAACAACTTTAAACCACCTTTTTTTTTAAGTAAAAATATTATTTGGCCATTCTCCAGAAAATGGATATTTATTTTATGTTTTTAAAAACATATTATGAATCTTACCTGGATCAACCTGAGTAGGTATTAAATCATCTTCATTAAAAACATTATCAGAATCTGTTGGGCTTTGTAGAGGGGAGTGATTCCCTTGAACTTGCTTTGTATTTTTCTGGGGCACCAACTGCCTCGGACAATCATAAAACCTAGGATCTTGCAAATCGTTAACATAATTTCTTTCTGGATTACTTGTAAAGTTTACATAGCTATTCTGAGTACCATAATCGTATGTTTCGTTGTTGTGCGATGGATAGCGATTACTATTTCTTTGATTATATTCGAAAAGAGTCTTAAAGTCCTTGGGATCAAAAACAGGTGATTTACCTAAGGAAAAAAGTATGCTTCTAATATGGCAAGTTTATCATAATATTTTTTTGTATTCAGTTATTACAGATTTTAGCTAGTTTAACAAATAACTTATGCTTTATAGAAAATTACTTAAACCAAGTAAAATTATTATTCCATTCGCCTATAGACAAGGGGAGAAAAAAATCTCCTTGTCGATGGTTAATTAAATGTGTCGAAGTTACAAGCATAGATAATCCTACTTGTATAATTAAACATTACAAATCTGATTGTATATGTATGTTCAAATATAAATATATATTTCATTGAGTGTTATGTTGTAAATGCGGACCTATTCGATCATGAGGCTGTTTTCTGTAATTTTAACCTTATGACCCCACCACTGTGTTCACACGTCGTTGTCGTGGCTGGGCCCAGTAGGATCTTTTGGAACATGCGCTAGAGTTGCTGGTTATCGGAAACTTTTTGGCTAGCGTATGGAACGGGATCCGAAGCTAAGATGAACAAAAGGCTTAACTCAAGGTCTTAGCATACCGTGCTGATGAGTGAATGACATCCTGTGCTTAAACAGGTGCCTCTGAGATACAGGCGACCTCTCAGAGTATCTAACCTTACTGCGGTAATGCGGAGTTCTGCCGTGGTGGACTACTACTTCACTAGCTCCAAACAGAAAGCGGACAGAACCGCTTTCATAGGAAAAAAGTGACAAAGTTGCGCTGACCGAAACGGATTAATCCATTTCGAGAGGTGCCACCCTAGCTCACAAGCAGACAAGGGTGCGCCGACCGAAACGGGTAAATCCGGTTTGAAAGGTGCCCCTGAAGTCACCGGCGCCTGTTTCACGGGGAATCCATCTCGAACAAACAGGTGCTTAGGAAGGGATTCCTGAATCCAAACAGAAGGCGGACAGAACCGCCTTTATAGGGAAAAGGGTTCCCTGGTGTTAAACAGAAAGCGGATAGGACCGTTTTCATAGGGTAAGACCGGAGATGCGGCCTCAGAAAGAACATCTGGTTCCTGTAACAAGGACCTGGTAACTACCCACGTCACTAGACCGGGAGAGGAGGGCATAACGGATCTGAGCGTCTGCTTATAATACTTTTCAGGAGACAGGAACACCAGAACACATATTGAGCTCGTGTGAGATGTAAGAAGTGTCTGCCAATTTGATATCGGATTCATTAGAAGTCTGATCCTATTGGGAGAAATATAAAAAGGTGTAAGCCACAATAGACCGAGCGGTCCCAGTGGAGGCGTAAAAAGTCCACTCACTTTAAGCTTACCCTAACCTTATGACAGAGCGACCTAAGATAACGAAACGTTTCAGAAAGTATATACTAGGAAGAATTATGATAGATTTTGTCAACTTTGTGCAGGTAGAGATTGCAATGCTGTTCTTGATTCTGAGAATTCACTGGAGACTTTTTATTGGATTGGCTTTCAAATCAAATCAAATAAAGCTTTTATTGTGAAAAGAATATAAACTTCTCATTCACAAGTTCTTATCTAAATATAAAATAAAAATAAAATGTTCTAAAATATTTAAACATTAGTCTTAAGAGATCATATTATTTTTTAACAAGTTATACCTCTGCTGTTCTGATGAGACTTATTAAGCACCAAATCAAAAAGTGTTGAGTAACAAAGGGTTTAATAATTTTAGCTTGAAATATGCTCTGACTGCATACAATGAGAAAGTTTTTCATGCATTGTCCAGCGTTTTTATAGTATTAAAATAAATGTCATAAAATAGGGTTAGACCTATTACACTTTTATAAGTTTTATAGTAATGCTTTGTAATATTTTTTTATTTCTTTATTCTTTTTCAGTTTATTTGTTTTAATTGTCACTGTCATAGTTACCACTTAAAGTGTGGTTCCTTCCACGCGGCCGTCGCATACGACTAACGCAATGCGACTAACGCATGCGGCCGCCGTTTAATCAGGTGGTTTCTTAGGACCGCGGCTCAAACTCGCGATAGCAAAATTATTAGTGTAAAAGAAATAATCTTTGGTAAGAGTCGTGATGGATGATCTAGCAATATATTTAGAAAAAGAGGATGACGAAATACTATTACAATTAGCCAACCTGAAACATAGTAATGCCCCTATAAATCCAACATTTCAGCAAAGACGCGATGAGGGTTGTTATACTACATTAATAAATCGACATCTGCAACAGGATGAAGTAAAATTTAGAAAAAATTTTAGACTGAACAAAGCACAGTTTAGTTTTATTCTTGACTTAATAAAGACGAAGTCCGAGCCATACAACAAAGTTGAATATCCAATAACCCCAGAGGAAAAATTAGCCATTGTATTAAGGTAAACCTGACAGGGTCCTGAATTGAGTCTTATGATTAGGATCTGGAAACTTCAAAAGATACGAGGTTGGTTAAATGAAGGCAAAGTTGCGCAATTTGATGCTAATCAAAATGCTACCTTAGAACTTTAAAATTTTCGAATACATACTTTTGGAAAAAAACCGATTAGTGGCGATTTCGTTTTTATTTTTTCTGACTTTATTTGAATGGATGTAACAAACTAACTTTTACATTTCCATTACTACTTTTTCTGTTCTACGAGATAGTGTTATTAGATTTATACACCGACGTTTCGTCTTTGAGCTGCCATCATCACCTTTTTTTTTTTAAACGGCCCTGGATTTTTTTATTATGTATTTTAGGAGCTATTAAGTTCCCAAAACCAATAATGTATTGTACTTATTCGAAAAATTTATGTTAATGGCAATTTTCATAAGAAACCATATATTAGAGAGAGTCAGACAATATATTTTTGGCAGGATCTTGGGAAAACATTAAACTGATTTTTTTGAATAAGTGCGAAACATCATTCGATTTGAGATCTTAAAAGCTCTTAAAATACGTAATAAAAAATCCAGCACCTCATTTAAAAAATAAAGTTTCAATTTTCAACAATTTAAAAAAAAACGGACATTCCACACAAAACAACACAAACAAAATATCAAATGCAGTCGTTGACAGCGGACGCATACGACGGCCGCTCGGAACAAACCAGGCACATTTAAAAACATGAGTAGGAGTGCTTTGCGGCTAACGTAGTGCGTTAGTCGCATGCGGCGGCCGCGTGGAAGGAAACATACCTTTATTGTTAGTTAATCTTCCTAACTTTAATGTTTCTAACTTTTTTGCAGTGTCAAAAGTAACCTTTTTTGGATGCAATAGAGATAATTTTAACCTAACACTTACCTGTTATGCATTCAGATATGGGTATATAGGGACTAGTACTAACAGGCGACATGGGAGGGGTTTCTCCAATTTGAAGCGGTCTTTGATCTGGATTTTCTTCGGTTATTTCTATGTCTGGATTGTTCATGGCCACACTTACTATAAACACACAAAATAAAAGGTTTAATCTATAATCTGCTTCTGAAGTAATCTTACATATTTTAGTGGCAAATATGGTAAACATAAGAAAAAAAAGTTCTCCCAAATACATACTTCAAAACGCTTTGTTTTGATAATAAATGGTTGTTAAAATTTTATATTATTATTATAATTATAAGAAAATTCTAATAATTTGAAATGTCATAAAAGAATATAGCAGTATTCACCTAAAGACAGCTGAAAAACTTACCAGTGTGTTTTTTTTAATTAATTAAAATAATGGAAGTCCAACAAACATATATCATTCAATATAAAACTATGCATGCATATTTTTTTTAAATTTTGCTATTTTAATCCAAATATCAGTCTACAGGGATTTATTTTTATGCATTGTTTTTGCAATACATTTTAATAAAAATGATTTTGTATTTATTTTTTGTAACAAGAATTATTTAACTTATATGAGACATTTGCGATTTAAATTAAAAAATTAAAAAGGTAACCATGAATGTCTAAAATGCCAATAGACACAAAGTTCATATTGTGTCAAAGGCTAACATTTATATACTACTTTTAATATGTATTTGTTAAAGTGAAACATACAATAATATTAATTTTTTTGTTATCAAAAATGAACCAATAAGTAAAGTGTCCCATTAAGAAATTGTGTTGTATCTATTTTGTTTGAAGTCAAATAATTTTCTTAAATATTCTTTCAGGTTCTATGGGGAAAAATACACAAGATAGCTATTTTTTTGGCCTTGTTTAGTCCTCCTTGGACATAAAAAATAATTGATGCTTAAAATTGCAAGAACAATTTATTGTGCTTTGCAATTTGTCAAACTACAAGCACGCAAAAAGTATAATTTTATTATGATTTTGACAATTTTTTTCCGTTTTAGTGTTATTGTGAGTCAAGTGTCATGTAGTTATCCCCTTCAATTTTTAGATATCGGTTCTAAGTTACTTTATATGTAAATTTCTAGCTGTGTTAGGACAGCTTTTAAATGCTTTTACATAATCTGTTTTTTAAAAATAGGTTAAAATTTTTGTGACTGTTCCTAATATACTTTTTTACATCAGGCAAGTACTTATGTAATGTAAAATTAAATATTGGTTATTTATTTTGTGCATCTGTATTGCAGTTTAATGTTACTGTTTAGGTGTTACTCGAATAAAGAAATTTATACTGACTTATTATATTTTTAGATTTTCTTTGGAGTGTTTAAAGCAAATAAGTTTGAAAACGAAAGAATTGTGAAGACTTTTTTTTATGGAGTCGTCTTTATTGTTAAGTGTTGCAAGAATCTAGGATTTTAGTAATAAATAAATTACTTTGTTTCCTAATTTACATTCATTTTTCACTGCATTTATATATAGAGCACACCTTAAACATTGTTTATATAAGATAATAATACATGTTTTAAATGATTAAATAAAATCATCATTCTCTTAGTCATAACTTGTAAATATAAGATTATATTTTTCAGGTATAAAAATGTGAAGGAGCACTTAAATGTATTAACTGTGATCTTTTATCAACTAAAAATAAAGCATATGTATATAAACAAATGACTGTGTTTTTTAAAAAAATACCTATCATTAACAAAAGTATTTTTATTGTTTTAATTAAAATATAATTTTAAAGTCTAAATTTCATTGTTAGATTTAATAACAAAGAAAAATATTATTATACAAATATTGTCATTCTGGAAGAAAAGTAATATATTAACTGCAATTTCTGAGTTACATGTAAAAAACCCAGGGTTTGAAACTATCTGATATGTTTGATATATATCCATTTTGTTAATAAACAGTTATATTCTATAAATACAAAAGTTATTAAATGCTTCTTAAATACTCAGTAATGAAGTAAAATCAATTCTGCACTTTGTCAATTACTTTTTTTGTAAAAAATAATGGAATAAACACAGCCATTTATGGATTAGAACTTACTATTAGGGAGTATGTTTTAACTTTACTCCAACGTCAAATGTTATTATTTTTATAAATATATACCTAATATTACTTAGGTGTAGGGTTTATAAAAATTAAAGACATAAAATACTTACAATCTTCATCTTCATTTGTAGACTTTAAACCACAAACTTTACAAATGCATGTTACCCAAGATTTCATTTCTTCTTCTGTGTCTGCCGCCAAATAATAAGTACGATTGGGTGTTTTTATATCAAAGACATGATCAAACTTCAAGTTCCTTTCTTCAAGTTTCAGACCCAAGTCAACCTATATTTAATAATTTATTATATTTTTTTTAGTATCTAGTAGCATAAGTAACAAATAATTAGGTTTTAACCAGAAATTTGAAATAATTAACTATGACAGTTGCATTTTATGACTGTATTTAGCCCCTCTGATTGGATCATGTTTTTATTAAACTAAAACATTATTTACCTTCGCAATGATAATAATGGTATTTATAATAAGCAACAAAATTAAGGGGAATCTTACAAAAGCTTTGTGGTTAGTTCTTTGAAATCTGTAGCTATAGATGTAATCCTCAGTGATGTAAACTTATCCATGTAAGTACACAACTTAGATCTTTTTATACATAACTTGACTAACCTGCTCACAATGATCCAAATCGATTACCCCCTTAAGTTTTCTTCGATTTCTGTCTGTGTAATATGTCAAAACATACTGTCCTGGAATATCACCAGAATGGGTTAACAAAAACCACCTTCTTCTCCACCTCTAAAAAATTATAAACTGTGTACTATTTTTATCACATTACTTATCTGTAAAATGTTTATAAAGATGAATCATAAATTTAAAGAGGGACTTTACTTAAGTATGTGACAGAATGATTAATATAGATCAGTGTTAACAAAATGGGAAAAATTAAGTGAAAACTTACTGCTCTCCATATTCGTTTTGTAGGCGGCGATTTAGTTAACCATCCTTCAAACACTATTTCTTCAGAACATTTAGCCATATTTTATCAGTTTAAAACCTAAGCACCAGCCATTGATGACTAATTTTATTGCACTTTCAACAAGGAATTTAAGGACTTATTATCACCATTAAAATAAAAAATTGCAAAT
The DNA here is from genome assembly GCA_019359885.1 of Listronotus oregonensis. Lineage (NCBI taxonomy): Eukaryota > Metazoa > Arthropoda > Insecta > Coleoptera > Curculionidae > Listronotus > Listronotus oregonensis. The sequence continues at coordinate 259,322 of JAHBCN010000129.1, forward strand.
TAAATTTGATTTTTTTAAATCTGAAAAATAAAAATACATGGTATTTAAAGCGTAACTGAAGAAAAATACTATTTTTATCTAAAAAAAAAACAGAAATGTAGAAAATGGTATAAAATACACAAAGTACTGTCAAAGTTGTCAATGTGACAAAAAAAGGAAAATGTCAAAAATTAAAAAAAATTCAGTGGCTACCTTGGCACTCCTAGAGGTAGATTTGCCACTTGGCCAGGCAAACAAGCGTGCAATAGAATAAGAAGGGTAACTTTTTTAGGTGGTCAGATATTGATCTCAATTAAATCCGACAATACACTTTTCATGGCTCTTAGCATATACTTTCTAGAGACAGCCTTGTCTCTTAGCAATGTGGAGAAGCATGCGAGAGGGATGGTCTATAACCATTCTCGGCAAGATTTAGTTATCGGACATGATACTGATTTTGATGATTTTTCTACATACGAGGTTTCTTTTTGCGGCGCTGGGTCCTCCAAGCGGACTAACCTGAAAATGCCAGTGCCAGTATAGTATATAGTATAAGTCCTTTCTCTCTCGCTTCGCTTTCCCACCTACCACTCAGCACGCAGAGTGACAAGGCTGCCTGTAGAAGGAATATGCTCTAAGGGTATCATCCATCTGCGGCAAAAATGATCCATGATGACTATACTGGACATATCTATTGTTTTGGAAACTTCACCCACCAAAAACAATAATCAGCTGAGTGGGACGAAAAAATTGACATTTCGTTTTTCATCATTTTTAAATAACACTTTAAAATTTCCAGTGAAAGTAAAATTAATTAACGCAATAGACAGAAAGTTGCTTTTACATTTATTTCAAACTTCAACTGCACGACACTCGCAACTAAAAAAGTGAAACCTCCGAAGAACAAAAAAGTAGTAGCAATCGCGCACAACAACCTTGTATGTTTTTCTTTGTTTTGCACTTTTGCAGTTTGTTTAATACGAAAATAGTATCCCGACCTAATTTTCAGTTATATTTTTAGATGCGATATTAAAAGGTGTTAAACTAGTTTGATATTTCCTTTTGAAAATGAGTAACGAAAAAAGTCACCCTCAGGATACTGGCGGCCCCGCTAGAGAGCGAAACACCAGTGAATGTTCTTATACTAGTGATGATGGAGGTATTTCTGCATTTACTGGAAAGAGGTATGTGTAGATAATTAATTTTTCTCCGAAAAAACTTGGATAGGTCCAAACAGTTCAAAACTTTAAAATAGACATTAAGTAACAGCAGTTCCCAAAGTGGTGTGTTGTTTAAAGGAAAAAACATGGGTTATAAGAAAGTGACGGTTTTATGTAATAGATTTTTGTGCATGAAATACCTTAAAACTTTTTTATTTTTTAATAATATACATATATGCTTTCAGTACATTATCCAATTTTCTAAAACAAGATTATTATCCAGCAAGCCATCTAAAGATCCTGAGTATATTAAAATTTAAATAATAAACTTTTAGAAACTTTACTGCAGTGATATATTCTAAGTAGTTTGAACTGTGCTTCTTATGTTTTTACAGGAAAAAGCACACCTTTATTATGATGAATGATGGAAGGTATGTGTTTCAAAATGGATTTATAGTGCAGTTTCTAACTTTACTGTTGTGATGTGTTTTTAGTAAATGTGGGTTCAGTCCTTGTTTCAGCCGTCATTTGCTAGCTTATTATTGGTTACATAATATAAAAAATAATTTTCTTGTAATAAATGACTTCTAAACCTGCTTTTTAAAGATAACTGTTACATTTTGTTTTGTCTTTATGGATTTTTTAAAATATTTAATCCTAACCTTAAGCTGACCTGTTTAAAATAAGAGTTTTACTTTTGCTGCAGAAGCAAAATGTCCAATTTTTTTTGTTTGACTCTCAAACCTCTCGGTTTCATATTTGCAAATCTAAATACGGTAATTGTCTCGAAAGTTGGCTCCTCTCCGATTTTGAGCAAATTTGGTATACGGGGGTTTTTTGGGGCGCTGATTACGAATCTGAAAAAATATTTTTTCGGCAACATTTTGTTTTTCAGATATTCATCATCAAAGTTGAAAATCAAACTAACCTTATTTTTACTATATTGCCCCTTCTTTTTGTACACAATTCTTGATTTTTATATAAAGTGGCACAAAATATTTTATAAACACTCTTTAAAACCTAATATTTTTATTTATTTTACACCTTTACCATTAAATTGCGAAGCTTCACTTTCAAACGGGACGGCCATGATTCCCTAGTGTATACATGGTTGACGCCATGATTAGACGTGTGAAAGTGGGGGTTTGCAATTAAATGGAAAAGGTGTAAAATAGATATAAAAACAAGTTTTAAAATATTATGTGCCAAATTTAGTGTAAAAATAAAGGGAATTCTGTGCAAAAAGGAAGGAGGGAATAGTGTAAATAAGGTTAGTTTGTTTTTCAACTTTGATGTGAATTTATCTCGAAAAACGAAACGTTGCCAAAAATTTTTCAGATTCGTATCAAAATTTAAACCCGATATGCCAAATTTGTAAAATTGAAGGAAGAATTTTTCGAACAATTACCTAAAAATACTATTTGATCCATATCTATACCTTCGGATATATATTTTTAACATTTTAGCACATGTGAAATATATAAAATAGTAGGTAATTTAAAAAATAGAAAATATAATATATTGTATGTATGTCTTTTTTTTTCATAAATTAAACTATAATGATGGTAGTTGTAAATGAAATGGTTTTTAACAAATTTAAATGTTGGATAGACATTCTAAGGCCAATAGTTAAAACTAGTTAATAGTTTTTTATGGGTATATTTTATTAATTATTATTATATTGAGTTTTATTATCCCCAAACAACTCCCAACATAAAAATATTTTTAAAATGTCCTAAAAATAGTAAGACCCAAAAATGTTTATTTTCATTATACAGTGTGTTTTTCGCTTTTCATGGATACACCCTGATATCTCAGTAATTAATAATGCGATTATCTTTAAATTTTGGTGGTGATTGTATGTTAGAATAATGAAGTATTTGGCATAGTGAACCATTTTATTTACCATTGGCATGCGGTCTTGGGGGGTAAAAAAGAGTTTATTTTTTGGGAAAAGTATATTGGGACTTATTTTAAATATTTTTTTCTGTCAGATTTAAAATCAGTATCCGCAAAAACCCCTTAATTCCTATTTTCAAATCTCAACGGCTGATTTTAGCACATTTTTTTTTATTTTGTCACTTTTTTAATAAATCCTTTATTTAAGATCATTATATCAAAGTTACAAATAACATTATTTTAGATTTCTGTATTTGCGACATTAATACCTTTTAAAACAATACACTTTTCAACAATTTTTCCCAAACGTACATTTATTTTTCTTAAAGTTGGGGGAGTAATTTCCCAACAGGAAACTACAAGAAAAAAATAGTTTTGGTTAGTCAAAAAATTACTTCTCAAACTTCAAAAGTTTTTGAAAAGTGTATTGTTTTAGATGGTACTTATGTTAGAAATACAGAAATATGAAATAATGTAATTTGTAATTTTGATATAATAGTTTTAAATAAAGGATTTATTAAAAAAGTGACAAAATAAATAAATATTTTTTTCTGCTAAAATCAGCTCTTGAGATTTTAAAAATATGAATTAAGGGGTTTTTGGAAATGCTGATTTTAAATCTGACAAAAAAATTATTTAAAATAAGTCCTAATATACTTTTCCCAAAAAATCAGGTCTTTTTACCCCCAAGACCGCACGCCAATGGTAAATAAAAGTGTTCACTATGCCAAATACTTTATTTTTCTAACATATAATCACCACCAAAATTTAAAGAAAATGGCATAATTAATACTATCGTGCTTACTTAAAGGTGGTATCTCCATTTTTGGCTTATATGGAGTTATAACGTTAGATCGATAAAAAGGTCAATTTTACACATTTTTTAATAGTTTAAAAGTGGTAAGTAAGACTTAACAGAAAATAAAATAAACATCTATAACAATAGTCATATCTTCACACAGTATACCAATCAGGAGTCTTAATCGTGGTATCGGCAATTTCTTAACTATAAAGTGGTATGTAGAAAAATGGGTTGGAGATACCACGTTTAAGCTTTGTTTTTATGTTGTTTCTTCTGATAGCTTTATATGCCTAATATGGACTTGCAAATAGTCATTATGCTCCCTAGGCTCGAAATGTTTAAAAAGGGTATTTTTTGTCTTAGAATTATAGTGTTTAATCAAAGTTTTGTACCGTTGGTTGGGTGGAATTGTCCATGTGAAAAACTCCCAAAACGTATGATTTTAAAGACTTTGTTAAAGTAGTACAAAACGCAAACTCCAAAAAGGCAAATATTGTTTTTTAAATTGTCAAAGATTTTTAATATTTACAAAGAGCAATAAAAAAAATTTAAAAATGTTTAAAAAAAAAACAAAAGGCAAAACCTCCAACGCATTTCCCTATTTTTAAAGGATATTGTACAAATTCGAGCAAATAAAGGGGAGAAAACTTTACTGTACAAAACTAGTTTTTTTTGGATTCCGAAGAGAAGGTATTAAATTTCTTAAAAAATGAGTTCATGAAAAACGGAGTTTCTGTACCTAATTTAAAAAGGCCGGCAAGAGGAATTACTGAAGAGCAAAAAAATACAATAATTAAAAACTTATCTTCATTTATTTACGAAAATCGTTTGGAGTTTTGGAGAAACCTGCCAATTAACAATGCAGCTCCTTATTTAATTAACAACATAAAATATTAAAGATTTATTCTTCTTTATCGTATTTTTGACATTTTTTCGTACACCCAATCATTATTAGTTTAAATGGAGCCTATGTGTTATACCTTGATTTAGTATAAATTAAAATAAATATTATTGGTTTAACCAAGTAGATAGATTTTTTCCATAAACTTACTAAAACCAAATAATAAATAAATTGACTAACTTACAAGTCGTATCTATCCTATTTTTGTGTGTGACACCTTTAAATACCTCTATAATATGTTGATATTTTACAAAATGCCTAACTAAAAAGTCGTATCTACCCTATTTTTGCGTGTGACACCTTTAAATGCCTCTATAATATGTTATTATTTTACGAAATGCCTAACTAAAAAGTCGTATCTACCATGTTTTTCTTATGATGTCTTTAAAATCATTCAAATTGTGTTAACATTTTAACTAACCAGTTTAGGAACAACATATCGCAATAATTTAATTATTGAACAATTTTAAACAGTTGGAAAATTGCATATTAACTTTAAAGTCGATTTTCTCAGTTTCAACAATTTTGGAGATACCACCTTTAAGCTAAGCACGGCAGAATAACTGAGATATCAGGGTGTATCCATGAAAAGTGGAACACACTGTATATAAATAAAACTATCCAGTTAAAAAAAAATTTACACTATTAAAATCTTTTTAAGCAAAAGATTCAAAAATAGAAGTAAGTTTTAGATAATTTATTACCTGAATTGATATAATGCCATGACTTTCACACTGGTCCAGTTTTGTGTACCTACTTATGTAGAGTATCTAAATAGTTAGGGTACACATTTTACTTAACTGTTAACAGGGTATATTTGCTATATTAGGGAAAACATTTATTTTAAACTAACCAGAATAACGGGAGGTGGGTAAAGATCAGCCTTTTTTGCCCATCAAATTTTTGAAAATTCAAAGTTTCAATTTAGGCCATTTTATTATATTTATAATAAGTCTTTATTTGCATCTACTATAACCAAAATAAATAAATGCTAGTTAATAAGCTTATTATGTGTTATATTAAAGATATATAATATATAATTTTTGAAAATAAAAGATCAAAAAACATGTAAAATGGCAAGTTTAAAGGTTTTTTTTGGTACTTGCCATTCTGATTTTTTTACCAATTCATTGTATATCTAAATAAAGATACTTGGACTTACTGTAAATATAATAAAATGGCCTGAATTGACACGAATATAATTGGCAAAAAAGGCCGATCTTTACCCACCTCCTTTAATGGGAATTTCATAAAAAGCACCCATCACTATTTGTATGTGTAAATTGTAAATGTTAATAAGAATAAAATATTTTAGTGTTTATTTTTGTTTTCTTAAAGACCACCTATTTTTGTTATAGGTAATTAGTATAAGAACATTTTGATGCACAATATATGTGTTGTAGCATTTGGGGTGGTTTTGGGTATAGGAACAATGTGTGTCAGTTACCAGTGGAAAACAGTATATGGTTTCCTGCAATATTTAATTTAAGTATTTGTTTGTTGGTTTTAGCTTAATTTGGAGTGATGTTTCAGGAATAATGACCCCCATGTGTTAAAAAATAGTTTGCCCAGTGCAAAGAAAATTTAGTTTAAGTTATAGAAGCTTAATAGTCTTAACTCTCAGTTATAATGAATAGAATTCATCTAAGAGTTTGCGATTTAAACTAAAAAATGAAAAAAAAAATACAATAAGTACCTAAAATGCCAAAACACAAAAATCAAATTTTCCGTCAAAGTCTATAATTTATTACAAGTGTTCATACATGGTGCTAAAAGTAAAACATTTAATTTAATAAATTTTGTTATTCAAGATAAATACACTAAATATAATGCATATGAGAATATGAGGAATTTTATCTATTCACACAAGGTACCAGAAATACCAAAACACAAATAGTCATTCTGTTAAAGCTATGTAGTCCAGTAAATAAAGGGACAAAGCTGTAAATAAATCTGTACAGTTTTCCCTTGTGGCGCAATTCTTAGGTCTTCGGGGATGCTTTCGAGCGAAAAAAAGTTTATCAACATTAACAGGTGGGAAAGGGCTAAAAATGGCCCCTTAAGGCCCGAATGAGTTTCCCGCTAATATCTGCCAAAATATGCGAATTAGAAAATTTTTGTTTTAAAAAAAATGAAGATCGCCTTGTAATCTACAAAAATGGTTCTTATAATTTTTTTTCGAAAAATCGATAGTTTTCGAGATAACGGGACCCAAATGTCCCCTCATTTCAGCTGCCGCTCTACCGCTAGAATGCCGCTATCTTCGTGGATTCACTTATAAGCGGGCGGACGAATTGTTCCATTACTCGGGCACTAATGTACATTTTTTAATCATTCAAGTTCATCGGAATGGGAAAACCCGTACCTATCATTGCATTTAAGTTTGGTCCATTCTGATTTTTCTAGAATATTAAAAAAAGCGTCAAAGTTTTTTTTCACAATATTTTGAGAGTATCTCAAAATATTGTAATTATAATAAGACCTTAGCAAGTGTTCAATGATCCCAGAAAATTTCCTTCACCATCTTTCTTGCGTTTTCATAAAAAATTGTTTTGCCCATCTGCATTTTTTAGCCGTTTCCGGCTATCTATCCAGTGTGGAATGTTATGGATTTTTCGACGGCCGTTTTTGCGAAAAATATTAGTGTTGCAAAAAATGGTAGGAACCATTTTTGTAGATTTCGAGGTGGTCTTCATTTTTTGTTGGAACAAAAATTCTCTAATTCGCATATTTTGGCAGATATTCGCCGGAAACTCATTTTTGGGACTTTGGGGGGCCATTTTCAGCGGGTTCCCACGTCGGAATCGTGATAAACTTTTTCTTCGCTCGAAAGCATCTGCGAAGACCTAAGAATTGCGCCACAAATGAAAACTGTACAGATTTATTTACAGCTTTGGGTACTTTCAGGTCTTCAGTAACTGGATAATGCTATATTACTAGTTTTGATACATACTGTTAAAAGTAAAACATATAATTAACTACTAAATTCTGTTACTTAAAGTAAAGATGAAATTCCTTTTATGGGACGCTGTGAAAAACTAATCATTAAATGGGGTTTTTTGAAATTTTCAAATTTAAATTTAAAAATTGATTTGGGGTTGAAAATTCCCAAAACACGGACTAAAATACATTAAAAAATTAAGTATTTTGTAATAAATTATTGTTTATGAGTGTTAAAATTTTTTATTAATGTTTTGAGGTTGGTTCACGACCTTGGAGATTAACCAAAATCTATTATAAGGACTAAAATGAGTTATTATAAGTTTTTATGCAAAATAATAAATCTACTTTTTTTCTTTTTATTTCTACGAATTTTCATTACGTTTTCTTGATAGAGGATAACTATACCCTTTGTAGGGGTTTTTTCTTAGCAAAACTAACAAGAAATATTTTTTAATGGTTTTATGACTTGAAAATACATTTTTTATTCAAATTTTTTTAAATGTGTGATTTATGTTCAGTTTTTGGGGATGATTTTACCCTTCTAGGGGACTTAAGAGGGTATTTTGCACCTTCATAAAACTTAATTTATCGCGAAACTTCTTAATTTTGCTTTACTAAGATATACAGGGTGTCCTGTACTTGATACAAAAAAAAAACTTAAAACAAAAAATGTCTGTTTAATAACGCTAATTTTATTAACAGTATTGGTAAATATACAGGCTATCCCAAAAACCGTTTTCATTGTTAAATACTTTTTTTAAATGGAACGCCCTGTATATTTAGTCAAATTTCGATTCTTTATTCAATTCTTCATCAAAAATGTTTATTACACTATACGTCAATTATTGCTGGTTTCTAACGCAATAAAAACGATTAAAGAATAAAAACAATTAACATAACATCCTATAGTTAATGTTTAAACTGCTAACTGTTTTATAGTACTATTTTCTGTCATAATTATTTAAAAATAATTCTTTTTGTCTCCGTGTGACAAATTTAGTTTTTTTATTAGTTACCTAATTATCTCAAAAACCAGCAATAATAGACGTAGAGTGTATTTGACATTTTTGATGTAGAATTGAATGTAGAGTCAAAATTTGGCAAAATACACAGGGCGTTCCATTTAAAAAAACGTACTGAACAATGAAAACTGTGTTTTTGAGACACCCCGTATATTTACCAATACTGTTAATAAAATAGTGTTACCAAACACAGATTTTATCTTAAGTTTTTTTCTCTATCATGTACATGGGCAGAGATAGTGTATAAATAGAGTTGGGACACACTGTATATGATGGAAAATACGATTGTGTTAAAATTCGTAAGGGCTAAATTTTTTTAATTTTTAAAACACAAAAATAATGATCATTTGATTTTTAATGATAAGTAATACTTGTATAATATTTTATCATTTTTTCCCTAGTCACTATAATATGCTTAGAAAGAGACGAAAAAACAGCTTCTAGCGTTTACTTTTTGGCATTCTCCAGTCATTTTTTTAGATTCTTATTTCTATACATTTCTATTTATTGGGATGATTCTGTAGGCTCTCACAGAGTTGTTATATGTATATAAAAAAATAATTTTAGCGTTCTTATCTAAAATTATTTATTTACTAATATTCTCAAGGAATTATTTTTTTCTCTGTGTTTTTAATTTTATTTGTATAATAAGTGTGGGTTTTTTTGTTTAAATATTATTATATATTATTTATTCTAACTACAAATTAGGTTTTTGTTTAAAGACAAAGGACCACATCTCAGACCTTTATGGTGGCCAGTGGTCTTACGGCAGCATCGCCACCAAAATTGTATTCGCTTGAAGAAATTATGCAGGCTGCAAATGGAATGAGGGACATGAACCTGGTGCATCAAATAGTGGTAGATGAAAATTTTCGTTTAGAAAAAGCTGAACCTGAAGCAAATACCGTTCAAAAAGTGATTAAGGATACTATGCATAAAGCTTTTTGGGATATTCTAAGAGAACAGTTAGCAGAAGATCCTCCGAATTTTTCACATGTAAGTGGAATGTAACTTTTTTAGCTTTTTAAAAATACTTTTTGACAGAAGATGCGCATAAATAAAAAAATAATGTAAACGTTTATGTATCTTTAGTAAATATTGGATAGATATTATTGATGACAACTTTTCTGTTGTTAAGCCGCGTTTACACCAAAGTCTTCCACTAAGTTTTCCACAAGTTGCGGCAGTTTGTTTCTTTTTTACAGCTTACAGCAACTTTTTCTTTCTTCCATTGTGGGAGACAAATCTTCCACTAAATTTTGGTTTCCCGCGGAGTGTCGGTAAACGATCAAAGAAAGTTGACAACTAAAAGTGAAAGATTTGTCGTTGCACGCTTTGCGCAAGCAACTTGTGGAGAACTGGAGAACTACTGCCTAAACCTTTGGCGCCAATTCTTTTAGTTTTCTACAAAAAATCTTCCACTTATTGCTCTAAGCAACTTTTAGTTTTCTACAAACAATCTTTTGTCAACTGTTAGTTGTCAGCTTTGGTGTAAACGCGTCTTTAGTCCACAACTGTAACCACAATATAATTTTAAATTGAGAACAGATAAACAACACAGGCCTGCGAAATATTTTTTTTTATTTTCCGCTTTCAATAAGTATGTTTTAGTATGTTAGCACATCGCGATTTATTTTTTTAAAGATATGCATATTTACAGATTTTTAAACAATTTTTATAAAAAAAATATAATAAATATAAAATCAAACGTTTAGTGACAAAACTAGCAGTATTAGTTTTAAACACGACTAGGGAAATTAGCTAAATCCCGACGACTTACGACATCCTTTACTATTTTAAAACTTTCACAAACCACTTTTTAAATTACAAGTTTCCAGCGCCAGAAAAAAACATTGAGGGTTGCAGATTTTAACGCTTTTTCCGGGCAGCATATGATTACAAATATTGTTGTAAGAAAGATTTGGAAAATATAAACATCTCTCCCATATGTCATGCATCTATGTTTACCCTCATTTATATTTTTTTTTCTTAAAATTCCCCGCCCTGTAATTCAAAAGTCAAAAAGTTTGGAACACATTATGTTTAAATAAACTTTTATTCTTATTTTCATCCAAGTAGTCCATCTTTGAATTTTTTCGCAACATTAAAAAAACACCCAGTATAAACAAATAAAGTAATAATTAATTTTAATCATAATAAATAGAGTTTGCATCGTTAATTTTTGATTATTAAATTCGTAGATGTTCATTGCTAAGTGGATTGAGCCGTAAAAAATATTTTTTGACAAATTACAAAATTTAGATTTTTTTTCATTTGACCATAATTGAGGTAAATCAAGTAAAAATAAAGGGCAGATCTATTTCTTAACATTATTATCTTTTTGTAAGCAATGATTTAACAAGAGATTTTCATAAATAAAACAAAAAGGAAATTAATATTTTAAATAAATAAAAATAGTACCTATTAATTGAACATCCTCTTTATTCACCTGACTTGACTCCCTGGAACTATTATTTATTTCTATGAATCTATGAAGAAGTAATAAAAGCTGTAAATAACTGATTTGCGAAACCCGAATATGTTGAATAAAAAGAATATTATATTTTTCAAATTCTTTTTTGTAGTAGCCTATGTATTTATTATTACGCCATCGTGCATTGATTCTTTGATTACTAACAACATTAACGAAATATTTGTTTTTATGTCTGACCTTGCTTTCCTTATTTGGATAATACATGGTTCAAGTAATTTAAATGCAGCTTTCTTTGTGTTCTTTTTCGCTAAGGACGTCCGTGTGTTGCTTTTTTGTTCTCTTTCTTACCAATGACTAATACCAAGTTCAATGAAACTTCCGTGAAAGATTTCGCAAATAGCCTACGGGCGATACCTTGCCCTTTTTTGGTAATAGCCGGGCTGTGGTGCCAGTGGTCGATAGTATGACTTATGAATACGTCCAATAAGTAGAACAGTGGAAACATTTCCACATACATACATACATTAATGATTTGACGGTAAACATATAAAACATTACAATGTGAATTTTTAATCGTGAATAGCCTTTTAAAATAGAAAAACCCTGTATGAGAGTTATAGGATCTTATATAAGTTATTTAGCTTAATAAGTATCTGTGCTGCTAATAGTCATTTTAAATTTTTTAGTTAAAACTTGTTTTTCAGGCTTTCATACTTTTAGAAGAAGTAAAGCAGGGTTTGTTTGATCTCTTACTACCCCAACATACAAAAATCAGGCAACAGATTTCAGAAGTTCTAGATATTCCATTGATTAAACAACAAGCAGAAAAGGGTATTCTAGACTTTAATGTAGGTATGATTTACAGATAAATAAAGTTAGTTTAAAACTATAAGGAGGATAGACATTTTTTTTCAGTGGTTAGTGCATAGTATGTTAAATTCGATTATTTACATTAATATTTTAAAAACTATAGGTAATTTAGATTGATACAAGTTTTAGCAAATGGGCCTATTCTAAATCAACATTTTGTAAAATTTCTAGAGTTATGCATGTAGTATAATAATTATCATTGATTTTTTTTAAATATATTTTTTTACATTTTGCAAAGTACTTCCGGTCTTAAAACAACCAAGCAGTACACTTGAACAAATGATTTTAAAAACCGGAAGAAATAAGTAGTAAAAGAGAGAGAGATAGGCGATCCCCCTCATATTCATTTCTTTTTATAAATTCCAATCTCTATTATCTGTCATATTTATTAAAAAAAAAAGTCAATTTTTTTTTAAATAAAAGTTATTAAAAAAGTTTTTCTAAATGCAATTGTTAGCTCATGTGCAAAATTTTACATAAGATAATTTTGATTTTTTGTCCATTTGGGGCCATCCATAAATTACGTCACACCTTAAGGGGGGAAAGAGGTGTAGAGGATTGTGACATTGTGTGACAAGGGGTATGGGGGGTCATCAGCTTTGTGACATGTGACATCACATGTAAAAATCTAAATTATTAAAACGCAAAACTTAAATGTAAACGAAAAACTTAAGAATTTTTTTTATTTTGTAAAATTATTTAAAATATTTGATTTGATGTTAATTCTATTAAAAATATTCTTAATAAGAATAAAAAAATGGTTTTACTGTTTTGATTATTTGTAGATGTAAAATTTCAAAATATGTGACATCACAATAGGGGGGAGGAGGTCTTATAAATGTGACGAGTTGTGACGGACGGGGACGGGTCAAAAAATCCTGAAATTCGTGTGGCGTAATTTATGGACTGCCCCTTTGTTGTAAATTGCATTACCAGTGTTGCAAAATAAGACTTACCGCAACCTTAATAAAACTTCTTAGTGTTGACATTACTTTATTCCAGAGATATTTTCTTTGAAGTAGCGCCATATTAAAAGTGTGTTTTTTTACAAAATCCAAATTGGGCTCATGGGCGTAGCGAGGTACGAGCAGGGAGCAGCTGCCCCCCCTTAGAAGAGCGGTCGTTCGCTGGTAAACTGAAATTCTGACGAGCTTCATAACTTGCGACGCTTTTTATGAGACTTAAGAAACTAACAGGCTTAAAAGCTGGTTTGTGAAATCCAACTATAGGTGATTTGATTTCTAATATAATTTTTGTTTACATTATTTTTTACTCTAAAAAATGTCACTTATAAAAAGAGTACCGTAGTTTTTTTTTGTTATAGAAAAATGAATCATAAAAGTTTTTGTGAAAACCCAAAAGGACTTTTAAAAAGTAGTAAAGGACCCTAAGTAAAATAGACATAGAAGCGGAGCAGGTGGGCGGGATGCGGGGTGAGAGGGGAGGCAACTGATCAGCCAATGTTGTGGTTAGTTGTGGTTAACCACAACTAACCACAACAAAAGGACTTTTAAAAAGTAGTAAAGGACCCTAAGTAAAATAGACATAGGAGCGGAGCAGGTGGGCGGGATGCGGGGTGAGAGGGGAGGCAACTGATCAGCCAATGTTGTGCGCCTTCATTGATCGACGCTCGCATACATTCAAGCTATTTCTGATTTTTGGCTTCGGTGAACTTTAGCCCCAGTTTTAAACAGCAATATTTTGAATTTTTTTTTTACTTATTTGTTACACCATACTAAAACGCATGGGGTCTGAAAAAATTATTTTTTCACTCACATTATCACAAAATAAAATAATATCTTTATTTTCCCAAAAAAATATACTAAAATAATATGGCCGACTAACATAAAAAAAGTGAGAAAGAATACCTACAAAAAGAGATGATACGATGTCGCTTCGTTACGATTTCCTCTATGAATAAGCAATGTTGCCAGATGTTTTTTAATAATTTGTTATTATTAAAGGTTCTTTTTTTCCATTTACCAGAAATAAAGTTTTTTTATAGAAAAAACTAACCAGAACTGACAAACAACAACTTCCAAACTATTACCTAGTTCTGGTTAGTTGTCGTTAGGTTTTCCTCGTTACATTGTAAATTTTCTTTATCATAAATGCGCCGTCGAACAAAATGAAAAAAAAAGATATTCTGATATCTTAATTTTTTATAAGCAAAAATAGGGTGGACCTCACTTCCAAATATTTACCTTATTTAAGAAATTATTATTTTTTGTAATTTGTGTATTTTTATAATTTAATCCATAATGCTTTAAAACTAAATTTAAATCCTTTTTTTTTGATCCGACAACGTCGCAAATTCTGGCCTTTTAGTTAATCTAAAAACATAGTGTTTTCTTTTACTTAATCCAAGAACATAGTGTTTTTTCGACTTTTAATTTCATTTTTCTCTGCAAAAATGCATTTTTTCGGATTTTTTCTTATGGAAATCTACTAAACAAAATGTGTTTTTTTATCTGTAATATTTATTTTTTTCAAATCGAATGGAGCTAAACGACACCGGACCCTTGATTTTTATATATTTTTTTAATTACTACCTCCACTGCTCATGTGAAACTCATATGGTAAAAATAACGACCAAAACAAACAATATAATCCAGGATTTTCTTTGTCTGCCCCTCTTATATACAATCCTGGCTACGCCCTTGATTGGGCTATAAAATTTTTTTCACTTGTGGTGCAGAGTAAATTTTGTTTTGACCCTCTATATGGTAACATCATAAAATATCTATTTTTTTTAAAGGTAGTTTGTATCTAAAAGTAATACACTTTAATATCTTAAAAACAGTTTAATTTATAAGTTAATTTTTCTAATAAAAGAATCATAAATAAAAATTAAACGCATTTAAAGTTTCACCTTTTTAATTAATAATGAACTATTTATTGTTGATCTGTTTGGCTTAATTTCAATCTTATACTCTTAGATAGAGACTACTAAAAATAGATATTTTATGTTAAGTTACCTTATACGTGGTCAAAAATAAGTAAGCTTTGTATTACATGTGACCAATTTTTGACAGCTCATCATGAATTTTGTAGAAAAACACACATTTATTATGGCGCTACTTTAAAGAAAAAGTGTCTGGAATAAAGCATTGTTAAAACCAAGATTTATGTAGATTTCGTTGACTCTCATTTTGCAACAGTAGTGCAGTTTACAAAAAATAGACAAAAAAAATTGCATTTAGAAAAACTTTTAATAC
>JAHBCN010000129.1:274559-290248 GCA_019359885.1 Listronotus oregonensis
TAACTTTTAGTTGTTTTTTAAAAAAACAAGATATGTAAACAAACTACAATCAATTTCGGGGTCTAAAAATGTTAATTATTTAATTTTAAATTTCGTTATTCTTTAATTTTATTTTTTTTTATAAATTAAGTGAAATTCTGTAAAAATGTTTTGTGGTAATTAAAAACTTTATTTATAACCCCGAAAAAATAAATTTTGAAAAAGGTCAAGATGAAAACTCATAACAATTTTGTTTTAATTATCATTTTTAAAAAAAAACCTACCCCTTAAAAAAATTTAAAAAAATAAATATATATATATATATATATATATATATATATATATATATATATATATATATATATATATATATATATATATATATATATATATATATATATATATATATATATATATATATATATATATATATATATATATATATTTTAAAAAAAAAATAAAAATAAGGAGTAAATTTAAACATATAAGAATAACAAAATAAGTAATTAAACAACTAAAAAAAAACTTTATTTGTAATCGTGATTTACGGAACAAAAATAAACTAGAGCAGCACTTTCCCCGAGCGCCGGGGAAAGCTCCCTTTCCCAACCCACCGCCCCTCGTATCGACAAAACAGGTGACTACCAAAACAAAAATCGATAAAATTCCAATATAATTTGTACGACGTGGTTGAAAAATTCCTCCAGACCGGCAGCGGCTCTTAAAAAATAAACATTAAAAGGGAATTTCCCAAACAAAAATATGAATAAAAATAATTGCGAGATGATTCTCCCCTTGGGTTGGGAGTGGATTTCTAACCCGGGCCCGACTGACAGCACGACGATCTCGGCGCTTCTTGCAACTTATTTTTTTTTGCAAATAAGAAATAATAAACTTCAAACAAAAAAATGTCCTTTTAGAAGCCTCTTACTAACAAGACAGATAGAAATTCCAACATATTATTTACACGTTGAGACCTCAGTCTCCATCCTGCTCCGCTACTATCGAGACGGAGACAGAAAACTCAAATATTTCTGTATATGTGGAGACCCCCAGCCTTTACCCTGCTCTGCTACTATCAAGACAGAACAGAAAATTCAAACAAATAATTTATTTGTGAAACATTAAATGTAAACACATCATTAATACGTGGAGACCTCAGTTTACCCTGCTCTGCTACTATCGAGACAGAGACAGAAAATTGAACAAATAATTTATTTGTGAGACAGTAAGTTAAACAAATAATTTATAAGTGGAGACCTCAGCCTTCACCCTGCTCAGCTACTATCGAGACAGAGACAGAAAATTACAACAAATAATTTATTTGAGACAGTAAATGTAAACAAATAATTTATACGGGGGAAAAATTCAGCCTTCCCCCTCTCTGCTACTATCGAGACAGAGACAGAAAATTACAACAAATAATTTATTTGAGACATTAAATGTAAACAAATAATTTTTTAGTGGAGACCTCACCCTTCACCCTGCTTTTGCTACTATCGAGACAGAGACAGAAAATTACAACAAATAATTTATTTGAGACAGTAAATGTAAACAAATAATTTATACGTGGAGCCCCAGCCTTCACCCTGCTCTCTACTATCGAGACAGAGACAGAAAATTACAACAACTTCAACTTCAAACTTCAACTTCAAAATGGCTTTATTGTCTTAAGAAAAAACATTACTCTTTTAAAAAGCTTACTTAAACAAAAAAAAATACATTATAATAAATAGCATAGTACGTGATGTAAAAAAAATACAGTTAAATAAAATAAAAAAAAAAAAAAGGTGCCCCCTTTCCCAAAACCCTTTTCCTTCCTTTCTCCACATATAGAATATTTACACTCCTAAAAAAATAAAAAGATCTAATAAAGCATCAAAAACTTCGAGAATAAGAAGAAGAGGGAAAAGGGTCATGTCAAAATTAAAATAGCAAAAACAGTAATAAAAAAACAACATGGGTTTGGGTTCATAGAAAAAATGTAAAAAAAAAAAAAAAAATGTAACAAGCCTCACACAAAACTATCATTTAAAAATTCCGTCAGAGAATAATAGGCCTTAGACAATAGAAGCCCCTTTCACTTCTCTCCTAAATCGTTTTTCCCGAGGATATTTTCCGAATGGGCCCCGGAATTTAAACTTTTTTTTACCATTATACACAAATGAGTTTTTTACCAACGTTTGAGGACGGTATGGGAAAACGTCACCCGCAAATTTCGTGTTGGGAAAAAAAGATTCTGCAGAAATTTCAGCCATAAATTTTTTCCTAACCAAACACACCGTTTCCAATATGAAAAAAAGGGCAATGTTAAAAT
Source organism: Listronotus oregonensis (assembly GCA_019359885.1). NCBI lineage: Eukaryota > Metazoa > Arthropoda > Insecta > Coleoptera > Curculionidae > Listronotus > Listronotus oregonensis. The sequence goes on from JAHBCN010000129.1 coordinate 276,856, forward strand.
TTTTTTAGCAAAAAAAAAGAGGTTTACAAGATTCGCGATGTTTAGCTCCACATATAAATCTAACAGCTCTTTTCTGAAAAGACAAACACGCTATTAAACAGGAAATGAGCGCAAAAACCCCCAAAAAAAGCATATCCCATATCGGAGATGTGACTCAACGAGGGCATAGTACACGTTTGGACCCAAATGACTATTTAATTCCTAAACGACTTTAACAGCATAACCCCCTTTAGATTTTTTTTAATTAAGTTGTAAAATGTGCTGTTCAAATTTCAACTTATCATCGATGTATAAGCCCAGAAATTTATTTACTGCAGGATTATTTTTTTGGTTTCTCTGGTTAAATTCCCCTTAAGCCTAACAAATAATTTATTTGAGACAGTAAATGTAAACAAATAATTTATACGTGGAGACCTCGGCCTTCACCCTGCTCTGCTACTATGGGAAAAGGGAGACAGAAAATTACAACAAATAATTTATTTGAGACAGTAAATGTAAACAAATAATTTATACGTGGAGACCTCACCCCTTCACCCTGCTCTGCTACTATCGAGACAGAGACAAAAAATTACAACAAATAATTTATTTGAGACAGTAAATATAAACAAATAATTTATACGTGGAGACCTAAAGTCTTCCCTGCTCACTACTATCGAGACAGAAAAGAAAATTACAAAAAAATAATTTATTTGTGAGTCAGTAAATGTAAACAAATAATTTATACGTGGAGACCTCAGCCTTCACCCTGCTCTGCTACTATCGAGACAGAGACAGAAAATTACAACAAATAATTTATTTGTGAGTCAGTAAATGTAAACAAATAATTTATACGTGGAGACCTCAGCCTTCACCCTGCTCTGCTACTATCGAGACAGAGACAGAAAATTCACAACTCATGTGACTCACCTGATTCAGTAAACATTAAAGGTTCATCATCATTTTCGAAAAACTGCAAAATGTTTTCCATATCACAAGTCAGGGACCACTGTAATGGCCATGCCCTCAATTGTTCTTTTGCTGCTTTAGTAATGATATTAGTTCCCCCCTTTCCCTAATTTCATAGCGATTATTTGCAAGACATTTAATTATTTCATATGGTCCTAGAAATCCATTCGCTTTTGGGTTTTTCATCTGGGAATCACGATGCATCAAAACAAAATCGCCCGAATAATATCGGGTAGTATCCCTTCGTTTTTGATTAGAGGCCTTCGTGGAGGAGTTCACCGATAATTTTTCAGCAACTCGAGCCCTGTCAAGCTCGCGGTTACGAACAATATTCAAATTCGGAGAAATAGTCTTAGGCAAAGCCTGTATCAATGGTGTTGAACTCTTGATTCCCAACAAAAGTTGTAAAGGTGTAGCCTGGGTGGATTTTTGAATAGTTGTATTTAACACTAACTGAATCTTCCATATTCCGCTTGGCCATTCTGACTTAATTTTGGTTTCTATTCTCAAAATATTTCTAATCGTTCTCATATATCTTGTTGCTTGACCGTTACCTCGATGAATATCTGGTGAAGTAAAATGGTATTCGATCTTCCATTGCTCCAGGTACTTAGGAAAAGTAGTGATTTTAAAAGATGTACCGGCATCCATAACTATTCTCTTTGGAGTACCACTAGTTATCATGTGAATGAAATCCCGAAGAATAATTTGAAGTTCATTCTGGAATTCTATAGGCGCCGCAATTTCACAAATCTCAGACGAATCAGGTTCGGATACTACCCTATTTAAACCAGGATGCTGACGTCGAATTACGCGCGAGCCTTCGTGATCCGTGATTGTAACCAAGCTTTGATCTTCAAATAAATTACGTCCTATAAAAAAAATCATAATCGGGGCACTCATCAGGTACAATAAAATACGTTATTTCCGTGTTAATACCAGTTATTTTGGTTTTCGCTGAAACTTTTTGATGCTGTCATCATTACATTGAATTTCCCCTTTAACATAATGCTGCAAAAACAACTTTATCTTTAAACAAGTAAAGGGAATTTTTCAGAAATAAGGGAAATATCCGCGCCTGTGTCAATCAGAGCTCGAAATCGGTAGTCATCAATGTAAACTTCGGTAGCCGTAGCCGGCTTTATTGCACAACAAAAATTAACGCTTTTGCGTTTCTCGATAGCGGCTTTAATGAAACAATTAGAAATATTGTGGCCACGCTTGGCACAGAATGCGCAGGCATCACTTAAGTCTTGTTTAGAAACAGTAGATGAAGAATGTTGATGAGATGATTCACCTTGGTTAATATTTCTTGAATTTTCTTCGGAAGAAAGTCTTGGCATTTTTACAAGGCAATTTGCTTTTACGTGTCCTAATTTACCACACCGAAAGCATTTTGATTTAGAAAGGTTTCCTGAACTACTGTGACTGATATTATAAGTCGAAAATTTTCTTTTAATAGCTGCAGAGTCATTAAGTTTAGTAAATGCTCCGGGTGATTCTTTTACGATAGGTTTTACAAAAGATGACAAAAACACTAAAAGCTCGGAGACAGTAAGACAGTTAGCATTAATCGCAGCGTTACGTACATTTAATTCAGAAATTCCATGCACAATAAGTTCTATCAAATCTCTTTCACACCAACCGGCACGTAGACTTTTTAATAAAGCCAACTTTTCATGAACATATGTCTCATATGTATTAACGTCAGTACTGTTCAATTTTGCTGCTTCCTCAAATAACCGCCCTAAATTTCTTTTTGTCGGAAATAGTTCGATAAAATCTTTTCGAAAGGTGATCCAGTCCCTAGCTTCTGGATTCCAACGTTCAAACCAATTTTTTGCATCATTCATCAAAAATCTACCAACTCTCGACAAAACTTGCACATCTGACCATGAAAGTTCATTTTTTATAGCTTCTACTTGACTCACCCATTTGACAGATTCGTTTACCTCTGGACGAAAATACGGCAAATCAACATGGTCACTAGAGCGTTGAGATTGCAAGGCTCTCACTAATTCACTTATTAAAGTTTGTGCTGAATCGCTTGCACGTTCCGACGACTCCATACTTAATTAAAAAGTTTTGATCAAACCCGAACAAGTTAATTTAAGTTTTGCACTAGTTAAAAAAACAACGGGCACAGTCCACACAAACAAGGATAATTGCCGAGTTCAGTCCCACTTCTGATGTTAGAAAACAAAAAAAAGTAAATTTAAACATATAAGAATAACAAAAAAAAAACTCAACATTCGAACAACTGAATAAAAACTTTATTTCGTAATCGTGATTTACGGAACAAAAATAAGCTAGAGCAGCACATTACCCGAGCGCCGAGAGAAGACTACCTTCCAACCCACCGTCCCTTCGTATCGGCAAAAACAGGTCATCGCATTACAAAAAAACAAAAATCGATAAAATTCCAAAATAACTTGTACGACGTGGTTGAAAGATTCCTCTCTGGGAGACCGGTAGCGGCTCTTAAGTAAATAAACATTAAAGGTAATTTCCCAAACAAAATATATGAATAAAAATAATTGCGAGATGATTCTCCGCTTGGCTTGGCAGTGGATTTCTAACAAAATATATATATATATATATATATATATATATATATATATATATATATTTTAAAAATATATATATATATATATATATATATATATATATATATATATATATATATATATATATATATATATATATAATATTTTTAGAAAAAAACCCCACTTTTTGGAATTAAAAAAAAAAGACAGATAATGGGATTTACGTGTCCACTATTTCTTTGCTTATTTTTCATGTCAATTAAACCAGAAATTAATGCCAAAGTAAAATTTCGAATAAAGCTATTAATAAAAAGAATCCCGTATATGATGTGGAGTTTACTAGTCACACTATATATTGTTTTAAAGATACAAAAAAATCGTCCAATTTCGGATTCTTCTGGATAACTTTGAAAGTAACCAGTACTTCTAAATTTGTGGATAGTATATTGCTGGGTATTTAATTTAACACAAATTAACCTTAGTCCAGTAAATGAAGGGACAAAGCTGTAAATAAATCTGTACAGTTTTCCCTTGTGGCGCAATTCTTAGGTCTTCGGGGATGCTTTCGAGCGAAAAAAAGTTTATCAACATTAACAGGTGGGAAAGGGCTGAAAATGGCCCCTCAAGGCTCAAAATAGGCGGTTTCCCGCTAATATCTGCCAAAATATGCGAATTGGAGAATTTTTGTTAGGACAAAAATGAAGATTGCCTTGTAATCTACAAAAATGGTCCTTATATTTTTTTTCGAAAAATCGATAGTTTTCGATATAACGGGAGCCAAAAGTCCCCTCATTTCAGCTGCCGCTCTACCGCTAGAATGCCGCTATCTTCATGGATTCACTTATAAGCGGGCTGACGAATTGTTCCATTAGTCGGGCAATAATGTACATTTTTTAATTATTCAAAGTTCATTGGAATGGGAAAACACGTCCCTATCATTGCATATGAGTTTGGGTCCATTCTGATTTTTCTCGAATATTAAAAAAAGCTGTCAAAGTTTTTTTTTCACAATATTTTAAGAGTATCTCATTAATTTTTTGATGTTTTTTGAAAAATAGTTTGTTATTAACATTTCTTTTTTATAATAAGACCTTAGCAAGTGTTCAATGATTTCAGAAAATTTCCTTCACCATCTATTTTGCGTTTTGATAAAAAATTGTTTGGCCATCTGCATTTTTATTAAGAAACTACTATCAGTGTGGAATGTTATGGATTTTTTGACGGCCGTTTTTGCGAAAAATATTGGTGTTGCGAAAAAAATGGTAATGACCATTTTTGTAGATTTCGAGGTGATCTTTATTGTTTGTTCGAAAAAAATTTTCTAATTCGCATATTTTGGCAGATATTCGCGGGAAACTCATTTTTTGGACTTTGGGAGGCCATTTTCAGCGGGTTCCCACGTCGGAATCGTGATTAAAATTTTTCTCGTAAAAAATTCCCCGAAGACCCTTTGAATTGCGCCATAAATGAAAACTGTTCAGATTTATTTACAGCTTTGGGTACTTTCAGGTCTTCAGTTACTGGACTACCTTTTATGGGTTTTGAGATTTCCTTTTTGAATCGAATTTAAAACTCTTTTAAGGGGGATTTCTAATTTAAAATTCTTTTACTAAAATTGTTACTTTAATCGTTTTAATAATAATTTCAATTAAGAGATCATAATATATGTGCTTTTTAGTATTATGCACAATTCATAATATCTTTTATGGCCAAAATGTGTGCTCAAGTGAGAGATGAAAAAATTCAACAGCTGAGAGAAACAACGGATATTGTCGAATTGTACAAAGGTATTTTGGAGGTTTGTATTTTTATTATTTATTTTTAATTATGTGGGGACGGAAAATGTTTAATTACCAAATACAAGGTGTTAAAAAAACTTTTTTCGTATGATTCAGACAAGCATTTTTTAAACATTTTGAAACTTTTTTATTTTTCTAAGATAGGTAGTACCCAGATACCCATCATGAGAACAGAAATGTCCGGATTTTTAAAAATTTTAAAATTTTCATTATTATTGCCCATTTTATTTAAAATAAAAAGTGCTCTTTAAACTTTTAGAAAAATCAACTTTGTTAAAAAAAAAAACGAAAATCACATTAAGTAGTATATTAAATAAAAATCATTTATCCCTACCAGTAAAGGTATTACTAATTAAAATGAAAAACTAAATAATCACAGATGTTCCATAAGGCCACAATTTATATTAACACATGCTCATGCTGTGCTTCAGTTAATGTAGACTACAAATGTCAAAAAGGAACTAGAATACTTACTAGGAATTAAAAATGGTACACTTATGCGTAGCCAGTATCAAGGTGATTTTTCCTTTACAATTTTGGCAAACCTAAAAACTCTAGATCGACAGACAGTCAAAAACTAATAATTTTTGCAAACATATAAACCGACAACAAGACAAAAACACCTCATATCGCTATTTACAAAACTAACGGCCGAGTGATGATCGCGTTGTTAACTTTAGCAATGGACTTAGCAATTGTTAAAAGTTGACAACGGTTTAGAATGTCCATTGTTAAATTTGACAATGCGATCATCACTCGGCCGTAAATCTACTAAATCAACTCCATGACAGTTGACAAATGGCATAAAGTTTGTTTATATTTGTAGTGTTGCCGCCATAAGTCCTAGTTATTTCCAAAAATTTTAGATTCTTAGTTCTTTTTAAAGGCCTGTAATGGATACATTGAAATATTTGTTGAATATTTCCAATCCTTTTCGTCTACCTTTAATTTGAAGCTCCTCTATGTACTGTAAATCCATGTATCATTATCAATTTTAGACACTTGAATTAATGCAGCTTGATATGGCTAACTTTACATTACAAATGATCAGACCTGATATTATAAATCACAGCGTGGAATTGGAACGAGAAAAATTCACTAAGTATCTTGCAGTTCAAATAGGTAAACTTACTTTGTATGCGGCAAGGGAAAAGTACTTATTGCATATAAAATAAATTATTATATATCTTAGATAAGTACGTCCAATAGGCCTCCTAAGAAATAATTGGATCACAGCTTTTTTTAAATTTTTAGATGGTCTTCAACATACTAGAAATTGGCTTTTAAAACATATTAAGACCAATGAACCAGTACCGACAGACGTAGAGTATGAAACATTTATTAGAAATTGTTCCAAGGGAGCATTTACAAGAGCTTGCATAGATCTGTTAGACTGGGATCGGTAAGTTATTTAAATTTAATCAAAATTTTTGTGGATAGTCACTCTTCTAGATTTTATCAAATTAAAGGTCAATTTATAAGCTTATTCATTCCCGTTGGCAAGTTAAACTTATGTCGTTTAATGTAACCATTTATAAACGACGCCGGCGGTACTGTTCGCAATTCAGTTGCAGTTCTGTGTCATTCGAACTTGACCTTTTGATCGTCGATCATTCGCTGCGTTCGTGATCAATCAGTTGGATTGCTTCATTGAGTCACGCGTTGGCCATGCGCTGTTGATATACCAGCAGTAGTAAAACACAATAAGAGTTTAAAGGCGTAGTAATGTTTAATATTTTCAGACATTTAAATAATATTTAATGAATAAAAACAAAAGAGAACATAAACAATTAAAGGGTTTAGTGACAGAAATGACACTTGCAGTCAAAACTTAAACTGAACGAGAGGAAGGCCAGCCATCGGCAACAGTATATTAACAGCAACGGCAACGAAACATTAGGTTTTTAAATTACCGAAATGCTGGGGTACCCTCCGGTATAGATCTGGCACCAACCCTTTTTCCCCGTCATATAAACGATCTTCTCTCTTCCACGATCAATCTCCCCAAAGTTCTTCTGACGATAGTACCATTCACTCTAATATTTAATTTCTCAAGCCCTTCTCTAAGCATAATTTCGAAAATAGGCGCAGGGTAATGCAGATTTCTTTTTAACAGGACTTTTAATTGATATTGGATTAGGGTACCAAAATTCTTGTCTAATTTAAAATCTACCAATTCTCCTTCTTAACCTATGAGTGGTCAAATTATGCAGAACAATAAGTCATTTCACTTTGTAGGCGTTACTTTTGAGAATAATTTTAATAGGTACAAACACAATATATCTATAGCTCTAAATATAGCTAATAAAATTCCTACACTATCACAACCCAATAGAGAAACACAGAGTACCACTTTCCACTTTGATCCTTTATCCCTAGAATGCCTAAACTGTGAACCCTGTTGTCTGTAATGGTATTACCTCCCAAATCTTTAAGTCCTATTTTAATAATCGGCCTCTTTTTTTACTTAGGACACCCAGGCTATGTTAGTACTTAGGCTTTTGAGCTTCTGTGGACTGAACTAACATTTTAAAAAATTAAACAGTTTTTAAAATTTATTTATTTAATTTATTTCAGTTAAGTTAAGCAAAGTTGGTCTCCATACTACCAGGTTTATATAAATAGATTTAAAAATATAAAGCATGCATAAGTTTATCAAAGGTCTGTTTGTTATTCAAAAACAGTGAACAGTTATTCACACTTTTTTTACGTAAGCACTTTTATGGAAGATATATTTTAGGACTAGGTGTGTAAAAAAATAGTAAAATAGTGTAAAATATTTCTGAATAACAAACAGACCTCAAATATACCAGACACAACTAAACAGACAGTCCAGAGTTCCCACATTATTTTGGATGCATATTCCTACTTACAAGTATTATTAAGAAACGAAAACCAAAAATATTTATCTGATGTCTCATCTCATTCAGGTGGGAGTAACGCAGGGCAGTGTCTTGGGACCCATTCTCTTTATAATATATTTGAATATTACAGAAATATCTAAAAGTTATGAAGATTTTTGTCAACTAACAAATTATGCAGATGATACAAGCGTGTTGGTGAATGATGGCAATATGCTTAATCTTAAAATAAAAACAAAAAATATAATGCTGCAGGCAGGCGACTGGTTTACAAAAAAATAAACTCATCATGAATAGTAGTAAAACAAATGCCATTGTATTTAAAACCAACAGGTCACGAATAGATGAACCAAATATAATAAAACTAGAAGATGATTCCTTGGGTTTGAAGGGAAAGACAAAGTTTTTGGGTGTAGTTATAGATGATGTTCTTTCATGGGAGCATCATGTCGAGTATGTCAGACAGAAATTAAATTCAGTGTGCTACAGTTTCGAGTCTTATCAAAGTATACAGATGTCGTTTGAACAAGGCAGATAATTTATCATGCAAATTTTGAAGTTAAATTCGAAGCATAATCTTGTATGGAAGTTGCAGAGACATTTGCCAAAAAAGCGTTATAGGAATTATGTTTGGGATGAATTTTAGGGAATCATGCAGGGGTAAGTTTCGGGAAAATAGAATGTTGACGACGAATTTTCATACAGGAGTGCATATTATTTTTATAAAAACGAAACTTTTTCAGGGTAGTTTTTCACTAAATCTATATTCGTCCAGAAATATAAACTATATTTATCCTAGACATAGATAAACAATGACTGAAAATGGAGCGATATAATTGTAAATTTTTTAACCACTTGCCTATGGACATAAAGGCAATTGATAATATTAAGGTTGAAAAAAATTGTTTAATTTGTTAGTAACTATAGAACTCTACATGTCGCAGAATATTTTGAATTTGTTAGAAATTTATAGATATTTTTAAATATGTTTTTTTGTAGGTAATATGGCAGTATTATTGTATTTTTTTTGTGACGTTATTTCCTTTTATGTTTTAACCTTATGGTGAAACATACTTTTGAAATAAAGATTGTTTATTATTATTATTATTATTACTTATACTTGTAGCCAAGTCTTTCTGCATGTTCCATGTTGCAGACAAATGATAATAAATTTTGTAAAAGATTAGATTTTTTTAATCGTACTGAAAACAAATTTAAAATCTTGGCCAAAAGGGCAATATTAAATTAAATTAGTGATTATTTAGGTTAGGTATACTTATATGTAGTTTTAGTGTTTACCGCTGTAAAACTTAAAATGTATTTTTATGTCAGTAAATAAATAAATAAAATATTGACTCCTTATTAATTCATATTAAACTGATTTTATTTTAGGTCGCAACCCTATCCAGAGACATTTATTCTGGATGAAGAGAGGATATATGATCTGCAATGTCGTACATTCCGTTTGGTGGCTCGCAAATATTATTAGTAACCTTAAGTAATGCCGGGCATCTAAGACAATAAATTCTTTAAGTTATCACTGAAGGACCACATCATGATTCCTTACAGACTGTAAAGACTGACAAGGAATTGAATGACATATTGCCAAATGTTCAGAACAGGTATGCAAATTTAATTTTTAATGAGTCAATCTTGTGGGTCAACTTAAAGAATATCATTAAAACCTGTTTAAATGTGGCAGACAATGATTCGATACTAACACTGAAGAATTTGAACTTTTTATCTTAATTTTATTTATTCACACAACGTTTCGGGAGTTTTAATAATGGAAGAAAAAAATGTCCAAACGTTGTGTGAATAAATGAAATAAAGAGAATGGAAATTATTTTTTTTAGTGTTAGTATCATTGAAAACTCTTAGTATAGATCAGTTTTCTCAAAGTGGGCGATAACGCCCCTTGTGGGCGTGGAGGCCTAAGGGGCGGTAAGGGACCCAGAAAAAATTGGGGGGCGCTGATGTGATTTGGGGGCGATGGGTGATTTGAACTTTAGCTACTTCAATTTTAGAATTCACTGAAAATAAATCCTACACTACACAACATTCATTTATTAGTTCATATTTTTATCCTATTTTATTGTATAAATATAAATTAAAAATATATTAAATATTTATTATTTTCAATGCGTTCACAACGCTATTTATATCTTAAGATATTTAGTAATAGGAATCAAACACTGAAAGATATTCCGCCCTTCAAGTGTCGCAGGTTAGGTGCCCACCTCCGAAGACACGTGAAAATATGTATATATTGTTGCGGCCCAGAGCACTTGCCGAACGCGAGATTTTTTTTATGTACCTAATCTAGTAAAATTAAAAAAAAAAATTAAACTTAGAAGGTTTAATTATAATTCACGTTTGGCGCGAACAAATATTGTACGATTTATTTGTGCAATCCTGTATTTTAGTCCGTCAACGTTCGTCGGTTCGTGTTTGCGGAGTGCAGGTGCCCAAAACACAGCCGCGATCGCGACCGTCTGGCGACTGACGTGACTAAAGGTTTGCCGCGAACGATTCGTTCAAAAAGAACGGATCAGTGCACTGATTCAAATAAATTTATTCGCTGATTCAAATCATTTTTAACCCACTAGTTTTGATTCTTTCAGGTCACTAAGTCAGAATCGGACTCGGAACTCGAAGATTCGGTAATTCGGACTTTTATGACGGCAAATCGGTCGTTTTGACCGGCGAGCGTCTGTTAATTTCGATTTTGTTCAATTACCAGAGGTGTATTAGAAACAATGTATGCTTATTGTCGGTTCGAGTCAGTTTTAGCGTTACCTATTTGGCAATTAAAAGAACTTTTTTCTTTGTTTTAACTATTCTTTTGAACAAAGACTTAATTTGGAGGTACATTTGTAGGTTTTATTAATTATAGTTTTTGAAAGTTTTTTCCAAATATTGTTTTTAAAATAATAATTATACCAAAAGAAATAAATGCAAATAATTTCTTTATTTAAGATAATATCACATTTTTTTGGAATTAAAACCGACCGAGTCCGACCGGCATCATAATAAAGTGAATCGGTTTGAACGAATTTTTCAAGGAATGAATCAAATGAATTGATTCAGTAAAAAATCAAACTTTCCACCTTAAACTTGACGTTCGGCGCATGCTCGCATAGCACTCGCTCGCCCTCCCGCCACTGGCCCGCTACCCCGATTTTTATGGCCATTTGGACAGGTTTAAACCAGGATAAACGTTGTTTCGACTGGACAAATAGACATGATATTTTTACATTCTCAACACGATTAAATTAATCCGGTTTAATCCGGGTGCAAATGGCTATTAATATTGAAAGTTGAATTTTAATTGCTCAATGTTGATAATTTTGAATAAAAGGTACTTTTAATAAAGTTGCATTAATAGTGCTCTTCTGGTAAGAAAAGTGTCGAGAATATAGGTTTAATTAAATTCCAGGCAAGACTAATATGTTATTGAGATTTTTAAGGTAAAAAAAAAATGGGGGGCGCTACAAAATAACGATTTTCAAAGTGGGCGTTAGATAAAATAAGTTTGGGAACCTCTGGTATAGATAACCAAAATGGTTTTTAATTTTATTTGGTGGTTTGTTTTTAAGTTTATTTATTGCTTTTTGTCAATGATATTTTCAGAAAATACACTTTTTCCAAACTATAGTGTTTCCAGATTAAACTGTAGTTTGTTATAGTTTCAGAATTATTGAGGTAACACAAAAAATCCAATAAAGGATAGTAATAAAGCGGAATTTACATATACAAGTATAGGTCTTGAAACCAGCCGGTGCAATTGAAAACCGTCTGGAATTGCAAGGATGTGCGGGACCAAACGGGTCAAAACATTGGTTACACTACTGTGGATACCTGGACACCCCTAGAGGGTAATGAATCCGGACCCCCTTGCCAAGAGGGGGGCGGAGACAAAATTCCAGGGCCAAAACCCGGTCATCGGTATATCTTTAGAGACGCCAAGCAGTTCATATCAGCTTGGACACAAAGAGAAAATTCGGTACTGGCACGGACTTCCGGGTCTCAGACCTCGAAGGCCTTCATAAGCTCACTGAACCAACAATGTACTGTCAAACTACTGGAGCAATCAAGGGTACACCAAAACTCTAGTGGGACTGTACAGGGGCACTGCAGATTAAAATACCACATGCACAAGATCGGCCTGCGAAGACGCCGAGTGCCCCATGTCCATGGAGGGGGATGAATCGGCGGACACATACGTGTTGTGCCCAGCACTGGCACGAGTAAGATTCGCAATCCTCGCCAAACACCTGTTGCCGGGGAGGTGAAAGATCTCTCCCAACAGGATCATCAGATTTATTAGGAGTCTGGACCTGGTGGGAAAATATAAAAAGGGGGTGAGCACAATAGACCTATCGGTCGGGTGGAAGGGGGGTTATACCCACTCACTTTAAACCTACCTTCCTACTAGGATCCGAGTTACCCGACTCAGGTAATCTTGAAAGTGTAAACGACCACTGGAAACCAAGCGAGTCCGAGCAGCGTTTAGACTTTCGATATGCAGTCAAAGTACTCGTAAATGTAAATTCTGCTTAATTTGTAAAAGTAGAACTGGTGGCGAAGAATCGTAAATTTGAAGGAAAATATGTATTATGTCTATTTCAGGTTGTAAATGATTTAAAAGAAGCACAGGGAAATACGATTTGCCGGAACAAAAAGCAGCTGACGAATCGACAAAAAAACTTATAATTATATTGGAACGGAGGATCATAAAGTTAAAGGAATAGTCAGTAAGTATTAATGTGTTTTGTTCCCATGTCTTGGAAATAGCATCTTCATATTATACTTCATACGTTTATTCATGTTAATACATATTACAATGTTTTACACACGTCAACAAAAAAAAAAATAAAACTAGACATTAAAAGAAAGAATACTTTTAGTGAAATACATCACACAAAGTATACTTGTACAGAAACACGCTAAAAAATTTCCATCAAAATGTAAAATTCAGGTATATTATTGAATAAAAAACGTTTTGTTAAAAATATTTTGACTCTTCTCTCAAAAGCAACAAAAGACAAACCTTTAATATCCTCAGGCAATACATTAAAACATTTTATTGCCCAGTAGCCTGGACCCGTCTGACACCTTTTTAACCTCCAGAGGGGGTAGGATGTTATTCCTGTGCCTGGTTTCAAATTATGGATTTCCCATGGCTCACATATGCGTCGATATTTCTCTTTGTATTTAAGATTTTCAAATATATACTGTG
>JAHBCN010000129.1:290265-324206 GCA_019359885.1 Listronotus oregonensis
TTTAGGTTAGTATCTTATATGAGTTTTAGTGTTTACCGCTGTTAAACTTAAAATGTATTTTTACATCAATAAATAAATATATATAATTTGACTTCTTATTAATTGATTTTATTTCAGGTCGCAACCCTATCCAGAGACATTTATTCTGGATGAAGAGAGGATATATGATCTGCAATGTCGTACATTCCGTTTGGTGGCTGCTGCAACAGTATTATTAGTAACCTTAAGTAATGCCGGTGCTGATCTACAGACAATAAATTCCTTTAAGTTATCACTGAAGGACCACATCATGATTCTCTTACAGACTGTAAAGACTGACAAGGAATTGAATGACATATTGCCAAATGTTGCAGAACAGGTATGCAAATTTAATTTTTAATAGAGTCAATCTCGTCAGTCAACTTAAAAGAATATCATTAAAACCTGTTTAAATGTGGTAGGCAATGATTCGGTACTAACACTAGAAGAATTTGAACTTCCATTATCTTAATTTTATTTATTCACACAACGTTTCGGGAGTTTTAATAATGGACAGAAATAGAACTGTCCGAAACGTTGTGTGAATAAATGAAATAAAGAGAATGGAAATTAATTTTTTTAGTGTTAGTATCATTGAAAACTCTTAGTATAGATAGACACAAAATGTGATTATTATTGCTATTTGGTGGTTTGTTTTTAAGTTTATTGTATTGCTTTTTGTCAATGATATTTTCAGTAAAATACACTTTAATTACCAAACTATAGTGTTTCCAGATTAAACTGTAGTTTGTTATAGTTTCAGAATTATTGAGGTAACACAAAAAATCGCAATAAAGGATAGTAATAAAGCGGAATTTACATATACAAGTACTAGGCTCTTGAAACCAGCCGGTGCAATTCGAAAACCGTCTGGAATTGCAAGGATGTGCTGACCAAACTGGGTCAAAACATTAAGGTTACACTACTGTGGATACCTGGACACACCGGCCTAGAGGGTAATGAATCCGCAGACCCCCTTGCCAAGAGGGGGCGGAGACAAAATTCACAGGGCCGGAACCGGTCATCGGTATATCTTATGAGACGGCCAAGCAGTTCATATCAGCTTGGACACAAAGAGAAAATCTTCGGTACTGGCACGGACTTCCGGGTCTCAGACACTCGAAGGCCTTCATAAGCTCACTGAACCAACAATGTACTGTCAAACTACTGGAGCAATCAAGGGTACACCTTAAAACTCTAGTGGGACTGTACACGGGACACTGCAGATTAAAATACCACATGCACAAGATCGGCCTAGCGCCGCATGTGCATGGAGGGATGAATCGGCAGAATACATACTGTGTTCGTGCCCAGCACTGGCACGAGTAAGATTCGCAATCCTCGCCAATGACACCTTGTTGCCGGGGGAGGTGAAAGATCTCTCTCCCAACAGGATCATCAGATTTATTAGGAGTCTGGACCTGGTGGGAGAAATATAAAAGGGTGTGAGCCACAATAGACCGATCGGTCGCGGTGGAAGGGTGTTATACCCACTCACTTTAAACCTACCTACCTACTAGGATCCGAGTTACCCGACTCGGGCTGAATCTTGAAAGTGTAAACGACCACTCGGAAACCATTAGCGAGTCCGAGCAGCCGTTTAGACTTTCGATATGCAGTCAAAGTACTCGTAAATGTAAATTCCGCTTAATTTGTAAAGTAGAACTGGTGGCGAAGAATCGTAAATTTAAGAAGGAAAATATGTATTATGTCTATTTCAGGTTGTAAATGATTTAAAAGAAGCACAGCGGAAATACGATTTGCCGGAACTAAACGCAGCTGACGAATCTGCACTAAAAAAACTTATAATTGATATTGGAACGGAGGATCATAAAGTTAAAGGAATAGTCAGTAAGTATTAATGTGTTTTGTTCCCATGTCTTGGAAATAGCATCTATCACAACTGTTAGCATTTTTGATTCTATCCAAAGAAGAGCTGTTTAACTTATTAATGATCCATTTTAACAAGAACGCTTACTTGTTTAGTCCATCAGCGAGCTGTTGCTTTGAGGAATTACCCATTATAATTTCTCCTCCAGCAGCTCCCAATAGAGCGAGAGTCACTTTCATGCATTCACTTACAGTCAATCTGGAGAAGCCCTGTACTTTCCCATTTTGTTTGTTCTTTCAATCATATCACTTAAGACATCCACACCATGTTATTACTAAGGCCGTAAGCCTTAGTAATAACGTAGTGTGTGACTGTACCTACTTATTGATTTCGTTTCTGTTAGTTACTTTAAGGTATACCTATATAAAAAATATTATTTTAAAATTTTGAGTCAATTTTTTTTTGGAGTCGGTTTAATTTTTTTAATATTTAACTTTTGTTTTAAACATTTTTATCGTCTTCTAATTTTATTTTCTTTCAATGAGAAGACCACATTGAAAGTTTTGTTTTTCGACCATCAGAACAAAAGCAAATGACTGTGATAACTGATAACTGTGATTAATGTATTTTTATGCGCGTTAAACGTTTATTTTTATATTGGGTGGTCCAGGAAGGCTAAATGCTTGAGTATTAATAGGCCAAACAGAGCAAAAAAATTGCTCATTTTTACACTTAAATTGAGCCGAAAACAACCTGTGCCATCTGTTAAAACATGATGAAAGATGAAAACCCCGGTTTTGGCCCCAGCGAATTTGTTTACAGTAATTAATTAAAATATATTAATCAGTCTTAAAACGTCGTAATCAGTCGAAAACTATAAATCGACAGAAACCATTCTCTGCGTCGTTAAACTACATATTATTAGCTATCATTTTTCGAAAAATTACTCCTAAATCTTTAAAACGAACAGAGATATAATTTTTTGAAAAAAAGGTCAATTTTCAGAGTTTTTCCGGATTTCCTCGGCGGAAAATGCTCGGAAAAAGTTCTATAAAAAAACATTTTCTAGTTTTTTTAATTTTCTCAAATAGTCCCATTGACACCATCGCGATATCTCTAATAGTTTTTGAGTTATACGCGAAAAACTAAAAAAATACCTTTTTTACATTTTTTATTGTTTAAACAATTACTGTAAACAAATTCGCTGGGGCCAAAACTGGGGTTTTCATCTATTTAGCATGTGTGCAAAAAAATCTCTATAACATACCGTGGGTGTCTTAAATGAAGTTAGGGATAGTTTATGGACATATGACTTAAATATTTGGAGAAGGAAAGATCTCTACGCACAGTAGGGTGCACAGTCCAGACACTTTAGGAATAATGGAACTAACAAAGTGATAAGTTCGGAATCTGTCTGGTTGCACTGTGACTAAGTTGTAATCTATTATACTGGTCCTATTATCACTCACCAATAAAAAACGTCCAATTAATACTTATGTTACGACTTATAACGTTATTAGTTATGGTATTATGTGTATATAAAATTATTATTATTATATAGTTATAGGTACACTAACTTTGTACATTTTGTCTTATTTTTTTTTAGAAAGTAGAGTGAAAGATTTCTTCCTCGACATCATAGAATCCGCCACCGCAGCTCCTCAGAAAGTGCCTTCAGGTCTTACTGCCTTCCAAAAGGAATTAACAGGAATAGCGGGACAATTTCTCAGAATAGTTTCCCACAATAGTACAGTTTTTTGCATTTATTACTTTGATATTATAGCCGCCGCACTACCTAAACCATCATAAGTAAAAAAATATAACCTACATACTAACTTATTAATTTAATAAAATATAATACTTTCCCCCAAAGAATAATCAAGATATATTCTTTTTTACTGTGGTAATATTAGGATAGAAATCTTATAAAAACTAGAACTAATATATTTAATATATTTAATTCCATTTGTCTTTTATTTTTTACTTGTTTTTGTTAATAAATTCGGTAAAATTTCGTTGGAAAAAAAAGTTACTTTGGGCGTCCAAATGAAACTATGTAGCTACGAGTCCCGAGCTTAAAATTTAGTGACATAGATGAAAAGTGACAATGACATATTAAAATTTATTTTGAAATAGATTTTAATGGAAGTCAGAAACATATTAAATAATTTTTAAAAATTCGTTTTTTCATTAAATATCTATCTAAAAATGCGATCTTTCCTTAATTTGTTGACCGTATCTTGTTCAGAATTTAATTCTCTCCATCCCACAGTTTCAGAGTAAATGCCGCATTCACAACTGGTTACACATGCATCAAGCATTTGCAGACGCTCAGGTGTGTAAGTAGGGTTTTCAGTCTCTCTCGAATCAATCTCGAAAATTCCGAATTTTTAAATGATCAAATTTTAATCTGTTCTTGAGGTTCTCGTGTAAAATGTATTTTTTGTCCTTTATCTGTGTTTTATTTCGCCTTCGAGCATAACTACTTTACATATCCCTGGCGCTCAGCAGTGCGAGAAAGAAAGAAAAATCGGACTACCTTTATCTCTCGCTCCAACGTGGTGATTGGTCGATGCCCCGCTCAGCAATCAGCAAGAAGAGGGGGATACATACCTCTCCCACCAATCATTCAGCACGTTGGAGCGAGGGAGAAAGGTAGTAGTCCAATGTTTTTTTCTCGCACGCTTGTTCGCACTACCGAGCGGCAGGGCTGCCTCTAGTAGAAGGTATATGCTTCTGTTTTTAATTAAAAAAAAAAAAAATTTGGAGTAAAATTGTAAAATCGAACTCGGGACCTTTGTGCTGCTGGAGAAACGTGATACATACAGAACACAGAACCATTAAGGCATCATACTGAAATCAGTAAAGAAATCCTATGAATTTGCAGGCTATTTATGGATCAACTAACCTTTCAACTAAGACATTTTTTTTACCTGATACGGGTAAACCACAACATGTAAGCCATCGTTTTAAGTCCAGGAAAAGATGATTGAATTTTTAAAAATCTTAATTTTGCCCCAGGTACATCATCTTCGGTTAATTCCATTTTGATTCGGTACATTTTACTTGTTAATATAGAATTGAAAACATATGGGTAGCTAGGATTTTTAAACTTTTTTATCTAAGAATTAAGACACCAAATTTATACCAGATGCTATTGGCCCCAAGGGGAATACTTTGGTAAAGAAAATTTTCATTTTGGCATTTACGAAAAAAAGTTGCTTTTTTTTCCGCCCATCAGAGAAAATCCAAGTTTCAAAAGTAAATCCTCAATTTGTATTTGTTTCGTAAATTTTATCAAATTTTACCGGCAAATCACAAGTTTCTCAAAATTATTTATGGTTTTTTGAAAACCATAGCCCGTTAATTTTTTTTTTCACTCCACAATTTTCTTATGCATATATTTCAGATGCCTCTAACTTCTTTTTTTTAATAATAATAATAATAATAATTTATTGGTGCTTATACACAATAGTATTTACACAAGTCATTAAATAAGAATCAGAATAGTATTAAAAAAAAAAACATAGTACAAACTAAAAATTAAAATAAATGGCTTTAAAAGACAAAAAAAAAACGCTAAAACAATTTCAAAAGTCAACGTAACTACATTTCAGTGCAGACAAACAACATGTTAAAAACGGTAATCCAAAAATTCTTTGTAATCGTAGAAGGCCTGGCTGATAAGAAAATCTTTTATTTTTTCCTTGTACTTAAAACTTAGATTTTCTCTAGGGAGGGGGGGTAAAAAATTTTTTTGGTGTGTGTTCCATGTCTCACTTTTTAGATCTTTTTTAAGTCTTCGGAGAAAAAAGGCTAATTAGCGTAAATATATCTCCATCTGGCCAGGCTGTCAGGATTTCACTAGAAACAAGCTCTTATGCACTTGCAATTATGACTTTTCTGTAGTTCAAACTGGCAGTAAGCCTCCCTTTGAGCTTGCCAAAATAACTGACTTTACCACGAGCGACTCAAGATTAGCTCATCCCCATTTACACTAGCGACATTAGTTGCAGAAACAGCTCGCCTAGCAAATTTTTACTATGTAAAAGCAGATTAAGAGTTTTATAATCTTATACCTATTTCTGGTTTTAAAAAAATCTACAAAGTTTACTTTTTTAGGTTTATATTGGAATTTCACAATAGATAATTCTTCCAGAATATCAAAAAATTAATTTAAAAATGCAGCAACTTGTCACAGAAGTGATTTAAAGCCTGTTAATTTACCAAACGATAAAACTAAATGGTAAAAATACAGGGTTGTTTTTCGATATTCTACAACCACCAGTGATTATTTATATGCCTAAAATGGAATACAATATAATGAGCTGTATCTGAATCACCATTTTTTAATGCTAAATAGCTATAATTTGTTTTTAAAATTATCACAAAATAATCCGCTACAAAACCCTAAATAAAAAAAGACCTCATATTGAACTTATATTTGGGATTAGATTATAATAGGTGCTTAATATTATAGTTAACGATTTAATCACAATTATACATATAAATGGTTTTGTATGACAAGTACGGACCAACCTTTATTATCAGACATGCAATTTCTACCTAAACTATGTAGCCAATAAACAATGTAACGCGCTCTTTAACAACTTAATTAAGAATTTAACATTTTATTACAAATAAGAAAAAACTTATTATTGTTTCCTTATCCAATTAACCCTGGGAGACCAATTATATGTTTTTTAGCCTTGTCTTTATGTTCAGTTTTAGACGCAGCATGTTTGTCATGCGTCTGTTATTAATTTTGACAGTTAAAGTTTGTCATAATTCGTGTATTTCTTTTACGCTCTAGGACAGCACAAAACTACGCCATAAGTGTTCCTATTATGTTAAAGTCATTTTGTAAAACCTTTCTTGACAATTCAAGAATGAACACAACAGTTCTACAAGTTACAAGGAATACACTACATATGTAAACGCACATAGGCACGTAGAGCTCATATGTTTACAGATTGTTTAAAAATAATTGTTGAATTATTTATGTAGGCAAATACCATCAAAATGTAACCCACAAAATAGTTTAGGATTTAGGTTTTAATCTGCTAATGTAAAATATTTTCTGTAATAAGTATCTAGAAAAAAACAGGTTGTACTGTTACAAAGCAAAACAGGTTATGTTACTGTTACAAAAAAAATGTCAAAATATAAATCCTGTTTAAAAACTGCGACTTTTGGTATCACTCGTGTACATTAAGATACAGAGGTCACGTACGCGCCTTTGCGAGAACATTTATGACACAATTTTAACTTTTTTTTAAAAATCATATAACTTGATGATATAAATGTTTTTTTAATTGTATTTTGGTTAAGTTCCAATATTAACAGCGGTTTGCACCAGTGATACTTAGGTCAACCTTAACTTTAAGTGATACTTAAGTGTAAGATTTCGTTTGCACAACATACACTTAACGGTTAACTGTCACTTAAAACTAAAACTAAGTTAAGCCGAAGATTTCTTTGGCTTAAGTAATACTTTTGTAATTTTATAACCTCAAAAATTGAAAGTTTTATTGTTTTGGTGGTAAAAGCGTTAAATTATTTGTGTTGTGTTTGTGAATTTTCAAAATTAATTTTAAATAATGACCTAATCTTTTTTTAAGGCTAAAGTTCTGCAATTGAAAAAATGCATTCTGAAAACTTTACTTATATAAAAACTTTTTTGTCCAGTGCATTTTGTTTGTTAATTTTGCCGTTTTCGAGTAAACAAATTATATACATGTCGACAATACGAAGTCAGCATTCAATACAATGATAGAATGAAAAAACCATTATGGGTGCAAATTTTAACCCTTTATCAATGTAACAGATTGTTATAAATTTTGTTGGAGAAAGCCTTGGAAAAAATCAACAACTATCTCAAATTTTATGCCCTTATTCATTTCATTCACATTTAAAGTCCGTCTGTAAAAATTTTTGCAATGTTAAAGAAACAACTTGTATATATTTTTTGTTATTTTATTTTTATCATATTGAAGCGGAGTTTTTTTTTATGATGTGCTTATTATTGTGGATTATATTTAATAAAAAAGTTTTTTCCCTTACTGAAAATGCGCACGACAAATAATTAACAATTATACAAATAAAAACCGTATTTTTGTTAAAAAATTAACTGTAAGAAACGAATTTGAACTTTTTGGGAAATAAAATTTGTTCTCTCAAATTGTCTTCTTTTTCTTTACTAATAATGCGGCTCTAGTTACCAAACATCAAAACTAGACAATTTTTACAATGTTGCCAAGCATTTTTAATACTT
Source organism: Listronotus oregonensis (assembly GCA_019359885.1). Taxonomy (NCBI): domain Eukaryota; kingdom Metazoa; phylum Arthropoda; class Insecta; order Coleoptera; family Curculionidae; genus Listronotus; species Listronotus oregonensis. The sequence continues at coordinate 298,389 of JAHBCN010000129.1, forward strand.
AACTAAAAAAAAATAATAAGTGTAGCTTGTGCAAAGCTATTAATCGTTAAGGTCAACCTTAATACTAAGTGCTACTTAGTTATTGTGAACTTTTAAGAGATAGCGGTGCAAACCGCCATAAATCTCGGATGTGAGCAGAGCAGATTTTTTTGTCATGTGGTCTCCGAGCAGATCATCTTTCTAATGTAATAAAACATAAAATACTCAACCTTTTTTACCTAAGCAATAATGAAGCCTGATTGGATGTTTAGCTTGGAATAATTTTTACTTTTAGGACAATTTTTAATAACAGAACCTAGATACACATCAAATACCTTTTTAAGGAAAACAAGTATCCCTATTATTAAAAAGAAATTATACCTAACTAATTCCTTAATTTTCATTCCTTTATGCCTGGGCTAAAATTTACATTAACAACTATTGGATCTTATTTAAGTATTGAACTTTAAAAAGTAAACTGTCGGTTCCAAATTTCCAAAAGAATGATAAATTAAGGTACCTACGAGAAGTTGAAGCTTTTGTAAAGGATCTAATATAATAAATTTTGCAAAAAAGGTGTATAAAAACAATTTGTAAAAAAATAACAAACCGCACATAGACCTCAAACCTACCACAATAATTTTATTCAAGCTTTTATTGTTCTTCATCCCCCAGCTCATGTTTAATCTTTGAAGTGTCGAATTCTTCTCCTGTGCCCCGCTTGAAAATATCCAGCACGTCTAAGCAAGTGGTTTCAAAATGGGTCGTAGCATCGTATGATTGAGAAATAAAGATTTGAGACTGTAGACCGTCATCGGTAGGCTCATAGTAGTCGGATACTGAAACAAATTTTTGACGGATAGAGCCCAGAAGGTCTAGACCTGGTTTTATTTCAGCTTCGGGATTGTCGGTTTCAACGGTGGTCGAGACCATAGCGATAAACCAGCCTTTGGCAGCTACTTGGTGAGTGTAACTTACTAATGAGACATAAATATCAGAATGACGCCCAACCTAAAAAAACGCAAAAGAGTTTTGATTAATATTATCCTTCAATAATCATTAAATGACTAAAAATAATAAACATTTAGTTAAAAGTATTACCTGTTTCTGTGGAATGATAATCTGAGTAGACAAAGCGTCTTTAGTATTGGCAATGGGGTGGTCCATAAGGCAAATGCAACGGACAACTTTTCCCTTCTTGCGCACGCGGTCGGGAACATAGGTGGGATCACAATATACCTGAAAAAATAATTAAAAAGTCACTCTAGTGTGTAATTTTTAAAACATGTAACTGAATTGACCATTACTTGATAAAATCCATTTTTAAAACTATTACAGATGTTTCTTAGCCTAGTTACTACATACTACATACAGGGAGAAGTAAAGGTGGCACTCTATAGACTTAAACGAGGTCTAAGTCCAATTATAGGACATCAAAGGATCTCAAGATGGGAAATAGAGGGGGACCAAGAGGTCAGCTCATTGTTTGAGATGCCCTCGGACAGGTCAACCCCTCGTTTCATCTTCAACAGACACTTTCGGATTGTCATACCAGATAGGGAGGACTGGAAAGAAGGCCCTCCAATCAAAGCCGATCATATCTGGTATACAGATGGCTCCAAGACCAACAAGGGAGTAGAAGCTGGCATCTATGGAGACAAGCCTAGAGAAAAGATAACCTTAAGTCTTGGTCAGCCCGCCAAGGTTTTCCAAGCGGAAATCGCAGCACTAATGTATTGTGCCGTGCTGATTAAAGAAAAAGGGAGTAAAGGAAAAAACATCGTCATTTAATCAGACAGCCAAGCGGCCCTGAAGGCCATCGGTTCTCCAAAAGTTAACTCCAAACTAGTGGGAAACTGTATACAGGCCCTGGATAAAGTAGGCTTGGCAAACAAACTTACGGTAGCCTGGGTACCAGGCCACGAGGGCCACCCAGGTAAGGAAGAGGCCGACGACCAAGCTAAAAGAGAATCAGCCATGGAAATGATAGGCCCTGAGCCATTCTGTGGAATCTCGGCAGGCCTCCTTAAAGCATCTATTAAGAGCTGGGTAGACAGAGAGTTTCAAAGCTGGTGGTTACAAACACCAGGACAACGACAGGCAAAGCAGTTCATTAAGACCTGCTCGGCCAAGTTTACCTCAGACCTACTGAGCCACAGTCGTAATGTCGTAAGGATAACGGTAGGTTAACTAACAGGACATTGCAAACTCAACAAGCACCTGGAAAGAATAGGCCTGGCGGAGGATAGCCTGTGTAGGTTCTTCCAGGAGGCTGAAAAACAGCCGTACATGTGTGGTGCCACGGTGAAGCACTATGTGGGCTTAGGTTTACTAGGCTTGGTGAGGAAAAGCCAAAACCGGCAATATATATGGAGTGGCCAGTGTCAAGACTCTGAAGTCTAGTTAAAAAGACGGGCCTGGCCAAGGTACTCTAAAGAACGATAGGAGAAACCACAATAAATCTGGTAAGGTTGCAGTGGTGGAGGTCACTTTTGCCATCTCCGCTCAAATAATGTAATCTAATCTATCTAGCCTAGTTACTTTCTCAAACGCATCTTGGTAGCTAAACTTATGTCTATTTTATTTTAAATAAAGTAGTTAAAGGTATAGTAAATATTTTATTTTTTACGTACAATTTTTTATTTTTTGACTAGAATAAAATATACAGAAATAAATATTGCTGCTTTATTATTGGGAGTATTCAAAGAGGATTTTTTAAATTGATAATCAAAGAAAAAATAATTATTATTAACAATGAAAGAAGTAAAAATCTGTTTATTAATAAAAATTTTAATTTTCTAATATTAAAAAAAAATTGTGTGATCTCTGATGTTAGTTCATAATTCATTTAACCAGAGGTGAATCAGTCTATGTGTATCATTTTAACATTCTAACTTAAAAAAAAAACAGCCTAAACTATCTACAATTTTAAAATCCTTTTCATAAAACTTACTTGTTTGCATTTGGCTACTTCATTGCCAGAACGCACACCAATTACTTTTCCACCTTCTCCAAGAACAATTTCATCAATTGGTTTATCCAACATGTATGTACCGCCGTAGATCGCAGATAAACGGGCAAATCCTGAAAAGAAAAACTCATTTTCTACAGGGAGTTTCAAAAAACATGGGACAGAGCAGAGCTGTCGCAATTACTTTTAAAAAGTAATTCAATTACAATTACCAATTACTCTAAGTAGTAGTAAATTATGATTACTAATTACTAGCATGTTTGTTAAAAGTAATTTAATTATCAATTAAAACTAAAAGTAATTGCATATTTTAGAAATTAATCTATTTAAATTACCAAAGCGGCTCGCCGTGTTTCAAGATGCTCTTTCTGGCTGGGCAAAATTTCGGCTGTTTTTCAGCCTCCCGGAAGAACCTACACAGGCTATCCTAAGGTAATTAAATTTTTCGTAGTAATTCTATTATTTATTAGGTAATTGAATTAATTTCTATGTAATTCAATTACTAAAGTAATTTAATTACTTGGGATTCATGCAAATCAATTACCTTTTCCGAAGAGTAATTGAATTAAAGTATTCCAATTACTGAGAAGTAATTGAATACGATTTTTTAATTATTTTAATTTAATTACCGACAGCTCTGGGACAGAGCTTAATGGGAGATTCTTTGGGCAAAAATGTTATATAAACATATCTCTAAAATGGCCTCATTTTTAGGATACCTACAGGATGTGAAAAAAATAGCTTTGGATTTTTTCTTTTAATTTTCAAGTGGGTTCTCAATTTAAACCTAACTTGGTACAGTTAAAATACTCACAAAAATACACTTTCTCTTGATAAGACTTTTGTTACTATTATGGGCTAGGGGCAATTTTATTTATTTTTTTACCATTATTTTATCATAACTTTTTTGCTAATATTATTATAATTTGATATGTGGCACTTATTCTTCGCTTTGTTCTACATAAAAAAGTACTTTTATATTAACTTAACGGTTTTTGAGTTATTTTAATTTTAAACTTGAGTTCTTAATTTTAAACATTACTCTTTTCCTACCATGCAAGTTTAAAATTAAAATTTCTTGAAAACCGTTAAGTTTTAGAGTTACTTTAAGGATATCTTTTATGAAGAACAAAGCAGAAAATAAGTACCACAACCAAATTATGAAAAAATTAATACCAAAAAAGTTATCGTGAAGTAATACCAAAAAAGCCCGAAACTACGCTACTGGTAAAAAATATTAACAATGATTTATTGTCAGAAAGTGTATATCGGTCACTGTTCTAACTGTACCAAGTTTCAGTCAAATCGAAAAACCCCATTTGAGAATAAAGGTAAAATTCTAGTTTTGAATTTTTTTTCACACCCTGTATCCTATGTTTATATAAAATTTTGGCTAAGGAATCTCCCGTTAAGTGATGCCCCATGCTTTTTGAAACACCCTGTAAAACTTTTTGTGGTAATTCTTTATGGGCTTAGGGGTAAGTAATGCTTGTCAAAATAGTGAAACCCTCATAAGAGATCAAGATTTTGGTTAATGGTCCTAAGCAAATAATGTCAAAAAATAATTTTTTAAATTTTTTAATATCCAACTTTAATCAGAAAAGCAATGTTTTGTTTGGTGTATATTCTATAACCCTGTTTTTTTTCCAAAATGTTGATTTTTTCCCTTAAAAAGCCACATTTTTACATGTATTGTTTGGGCTCTTAACATGTTCTACCTTAAACTAAACGTCATTAATATTACTTGTTCTTTAGCAATTTAGCATTTCCACCTTACCAACTATGATTCACGCCAAATACTACTCTTGCTATAATTAACAAAAAAAAATTAAAAGAAAGTTTTTTTTATAAATATATAATTTAGTTACGAAATAATAAAACGCAATTTTTCCGGTCTACTAGGGAAACGTTGACCTTATCTCACTGGTCTACTAAACTTAAAATATTAAGTTTAATTTATTCGCTAAATCATGATGTACAAGTCAAGCTTGAGTAGAAATTGACATTTTTTACTGTGCTGTCGGGTAATTAAATATCTTGCTCCTTAAAGGCGCGTTTACATTAAAGTTGACAAAAGATTGTTTGTAGAAAACTAAAAGTTGCACTTCTTAAATTAGAGGAACAAGTGGAAGATTTTTTGTAGAAAACTAAAAGTTGCTCTTTTCAAATTTAGATAAACAAGTGAAAAACTTGTTGCCAAAGAATTGGAGCAAAAGGTTTCGGCAGTAGTTCTCCACTAGTTTTCTACAAGTTGCTTGCGCAAAGCGCGCAGCAACAAATCTTCCACTTTTAGTTGTCAACTTTCTTTGATCTTTACCGACACTCCGCGGGAAACCAACATTTAGTGGAAGATTTGTCTCTCCACAAGTGGAAGACAGAAAAATTTGCTGTATTTTGTAGAAAAAGCAACTAATTGCCGCAACTTGTGGAAAACTTAGTGGAAGACTTTGGTGTAAACGCGGCTTAAGATCTTGCCGGATAAAAAGACCTTTCCATTCTATTTCTTATTATGAATAAAAGGAATACTTTAAAAAGATCTTACTTTAAAAGAAATAAATTGGTTTCTAGTTAAAATTGCCTTTAGATAGACCGGTTTTTCAGTTTAACTGCTAATCATTTTTTTCGTAAATATGCAGGTTCTTTTACTTTGGAGTAAAATAATTTTTCACAATAGAAACATTTTACGTGCATACGTTATTTTTTTTTTATATTTGTGTAATAAATAACTTATTTTACTAAAACAAGCTTAAGAATCACCATTCATATTTTAATTTTTTTATTATGGGAAACCAACTAACAACTCCTGCTGCAAATGCTTATTTTTCCGATTTTTTTCTATCTGCTTGATTTTAAGAGTTACCATTTCTTTTCTTGAAATTATGCATTTCCTAAATATTTTTTTCTGCAAAGAGCAAACTGCCTGAGTGATTTTTATTCCCCAAAACTGAATGTTGCTGTAATCAATAACGCGCTTAGCATGTTTAGATACGTTTATACATACAATTTTATCCTAAACCTTAAGTTAAAAAATTACTAAATATGCATCTATAAACCCTTTTATTTTTTTGATAAATAAATTTACCCAACTTTTTTCTCTATTTTTTATTCTAGCTTTTTTCGGGTTTCGTTTTACGAACGATTCTTGAACTATCCGAGAACTGCCCAGAACTGTATGCGCGGTAGCTTAATACTTTGAATCGTTCTCTGACAGTTCCAGGATTATCAGACATTTGAAAATCTCGAACGCAATCATAATCCACCGATACGGTCGGTTCTAGAACTGTCCCAATGTAGTCCTAGAAAAACGCGAACTCAGAATTAAAAAGTCCGAGAACAGTTCTTTAACACCCGAACAGGCAATTTTGAACTGCGCAAGCGCCGGACGGTTCTAGAACAGTAATTGACCGAACCCGAAAACAGCTTCTAACAGGAGAACATTATCAGTCTCAGACTGTTTTCAAATAAATATTTTTGCATATAAATGCTTCCAATAAAATTTTAAAATTGTCTATGTTTTATTTGCAAAAATGTATACAATGATCTCGGTATTTCTTAATTTTGAAGATGATGGTATTAAATACTTCTTTATTTTAAAAATGGAATTCTTTTTAAATAAGTTATTTCTTTAAGTTTAGATATATCTGGAGCACTACTAGTGATCGATCGTGTCGTTCTGAAGACACGAAAAATTCGGATATACTGACAAATATAAAGGGTTATAGATTTTTGTACGTATATGACATGTAATAAACAAAATAAAATAAATTTTTGCAATAGAACAGCAACAATTTGATTTAAACAAAAGCTATAAAACGATAAGTAATGAATATAAAACAGACAGTGAAAGTCAAAAATAACCATTTTTGGAAAATTTATAAAATCTTAAATAACACTTTAATACTTGCAATTTAATTTTTTATTTTAGCTCTATCAGTATTAAGGGGATTTTTTGAATTAGAAGTTTCAAAAAATCATTTTTTTATTGCTTTTTTCAATACCTTATATTATGGAGAATATTTTTGGGCAAAATCGTTTTGCCCGGATATCATTTCTTATAGTCGAAATACACGATCATCGGACCGGTCGTGCCGTGTCATTAAGCGCGCTTTCCAAAACTTTAAACCCGATTTCCCAAAACACATTTTTGCCATTTTGTAGAGAATTGAACTGGCTATGGTTGCAACCTCAAAAGTTAAAATGGCTGCAAAATTTGGATTTTACGTACTTTTAAATAAAAAAAGTCGATTTTTTAAACTTTTTTTTCGAGGCTTCGGTCATAGCTACACTCATATATTTAAATAATTCTTTGGTCTCGTCTGCTTCAGACCTCCAAGTTACCTGAACCAGGTGCGCCCGTCTACTGGAGCACGGCATGACCTTCTTCGGTGCCATTTTATTCAATGACGTTTTAAAAATGAAAAAATAAAAGAGTATAAGCATTGTTTTACTTATTGTTTGATTTCATCTTAAAAAAAAGTTAAAATTGAGATAAAAATTGAACCTTCAAATCAGAAAAACCCCTTAAGTCTGTTTTGTATATTGCTGCATCGTAAAAACTTGGATACTTCTCTTCAGCCTGTCACCACTCGAAAGGTGATTTAATTTTTGATAGATTTGGAGATGATAAATATAATGCTTGCTATTTTCTGTTTTCCTCGATCTCTAACCACAACCGAAAATAATGACGTCGCATGGCTATTTGGCGATTTCGCTGTATTGCGTTTATGCCGGTTGTGTTTTGCTTAGTGGATTTTCATCTGTCCTGTTTGAAGTTGGTTGTAAATAAAAATATTGTATTTTTATTTTTTCACATTTAAAATATCTTAAGTTCATACAATGTTTTATTTTAAAGTTTTTGAATGGATTGTTTTTTATTTCAAAGATTTTTAAATTTTATTTATTTAAAATAAAAACCAAAATGATACAGGTTTATTTGTATCATCATAATAAAGTTGATGATGGAGCTGAAAATACAAAACTCTGACTTAACAAAATAATAACAAAAATAATTTTGCTTTTAAGTATCCCCTTAAATAACACCAAGATGCAATAAAAATGAAACATCATGTTTGTGACCCCAATGGTGATGATAGAATTTGGTACACCCTATACATTTCTCTTCTATTCTATAAAAAAAATACACAACCATACGAGAAAAGCCATAAATATGGTCCTGTTCAGTCCTCATTAGATGACCCTGTACATTAAGAAATTTTTCAGCAGTGGACCATTTTATTGATAGTTGCAAAGAAAAGCACTGAGCGAGCCATCATTTGGATGTCCCCATACTTAGCACTGCCTCTTTGGGATTTTTTTTTGTGCTGTTTTGTGCTGTTCCTGTGCTATTCTGTGCCGTTAACAAAAACTTTGTTTATGCATTTTTTTCTAAGATATAAAATAAACAAAATAGGGGTAGTTTTTCGTACCTACTTAGCATTGCCATTTTGCACCACAAATAAAAAAAAGTATGGTGCTGTGTTGTGCTCAACTTGTTCTATCATGAGCTATTATTAAAAAAAAATTAATTAAGAAGAACCATTTTTTTTACTAAAAAAAAAAAAATTTTTAACTGAGTTAGCACTGCCATTTTGCAAAATAGCGAATTAAACTGTTGTGCTGTGAAACTTTGAAAAATTATTAGAAACTTTTTGATTTTTTTTTTGTGCTTTGTGCTGTTCTTGTGCTATTCTGTGCCATTAGGAAAAAAAAATTCATCCATTTTTTCCTGATATATAAAATAAACAAAATAGGAGTAGACTACTGTTTTTTGGGTTGTTAGGCCGTCGTCGGTGAGTTGGTCTTCTTGACGTTTCGCCAGCACAAGTGGTTGGCATCTTCAGAAGGTAAGCTTCTCGGTTGATTACTTGTGTACTACTACTGTGGACGGCCTAACAACCCAAAAAACAGTAGTCTATCTAATGATGGCCGCGAAAGCCTTACACAGTTTATAAAATAGGGGTAGTTTTTTCTAAAAAAAAAGTTTCTAATAATTTTTCAAAATGTGTATTAACGACACATAATAGAACAAGTTGAGCACAACACAACATGGTACTTTTTTTATTTGTGGTGCAAAATGGCAGTGCTAAGTAGGGACGAAAAACTACCCCTATTTTGTTTATTTTATATTTCAGGAAAAAATGCATAAAAAAGTTTTTGTTAACAGAACCGAATAGCACAAGAACAGCACAAAAAAATTTTCCAAAAAGGCAGTGCTCTAAGTATGGGGACATATCATTTGGCTCAAAATATCCTTCTATAATCACTGACGTTATGCAGCAGAGTTTACCAAATGATATTTATACATAAACATAAAATACTTAATTATTTTGAAAACCGACATTTAAATTAAAATTGTTGTCACAACTTAAGATAAGTGTAATATTATTATTGTTAGATAAGAGGACTTAAGTAATGAATGCATAGTAAAAACAACACTCAATACTGATCTTATCTAAAGGTTTGTAAACATTTTGAAACAAAAATTTTTAAGCAATTTGCCATAGGCCATATAACTTTCCAGTAGTGGTTTGGTCTTAAAAAAATATATTTTACTTAAAATTTAATTTTGTCCTCGGTGGTGTAATCAGGGATAGGGGGGAGAGTTCAAACGACCACTACCTAAATAAATATATATTTTGCTCACCCAAAAAATGTGCTTAATTTTAAAAGATTTCTAATTTTCAAACAAATAGGGAGTTAATATTATGAAAAATTTATTGTACAGCATTTATGGAAAATATGTGTATAAAACTTTGTGATTTTAATTTTTTAATTTTAAAATTGATAAAAAATTATATAATAAGGGGTAGACATAGGCAGATTCTTCTCCATAATAGAATACCATTTTGGTATTTGTCTCGAAAGTTGCCTCTCTCCGATTTTGACCAAATTTGGTATACGGGGTTTTTTGGGGCGCTGATCACGAATCTGAAAAAATATTTTTTCGGCAACGTTTCGTTTTCGAAATATTCATCATCAAAGTTGAATATCAAATTAACCTTATTTTCACTATAATCCCCCTTCTTTTTGTACACAATTCTTAATTTTTACACTAAAGTGGCACACAATATTTTATAAACACCATTTAAAACCTTGTATTTTTATTTATTTTACTCCTTCTTCCATTAAATTACGAACTTTCAAGACCAAAGGCAGCCGCCATATTTGCTTACGTGTATACATGGTTGCGGCCACTTTGGGGCATATGAAAGTGGATGTTGGCAATTAAATGGAAAAAAGGTGTAAAATAAATATGAAAACAAGTTTTTTAAAAGGTGTTTCTGAAATATTGTGTGCCAATGTAGTGTAAAAATCAAGAGTTATGTGCGAAAAGAAGGAGGAATAGTGTAAATTAGGTTACTTTGATCATCAACTTTGATGATGATCATATCGAAAACGTTGCCGAAAAAATATTTTTTTCAGATTCGTAATCAGCGCCCCAAAAAAACCCTGTATACCAAATTTGGTCAAAATCGGAGAGGAGGCAACTTTCGAGACAATTACCACCATTTTTTACAGTAAATAAAAATGTCAATAAAAATATATCAAAAACAAACAAAATATGACATTTACAATCTAACATTGTTTTTTAAAGGACTGCATAAAAAAATACAAAAATGTTTAAAGTTCCTAAAAAATAAAGTCTCTATTTTTTTAGAAATAGGTACCTACTATTGGAACAACTGTTCTAAGCTGATGTCTATTCACTTGTGTTATTAAATGATAAGATCAGTTTTACTTACAAAAGTTATTCTGTAGCTCACTGCTAGTAGACTTTCCAATGTGTCTAATTTATTTCAATATAATTATATATTGAAAAATTCGACATTTATTTATAGATTTAAAATTTAATATATAAAAAATTTAATGTAACCCAAGTAATTATATTAGGTAAGCAGGGCGGGAGATTTGGGGAGTATTGAATACCCCCCAATGAAAACGAGGATTGCAGGGGTTATTTCCGGGAAATTTAACAAAAATAAAACACAAAGTTGTAGGTTTAAAGTTTTTTGAACCGAGAATTTTGTTTCTTTAAAATACCAATTTTGTGGTGGAATCTGTGTCAAATTCTATATTCTCTTTACATAAAAATAGCCTACTATGTAAAAGAGACATGATTTACACAAAACACCTTTTTTTATCTGACTGAAAGAAGTAGAATGTTAATACATAGAATAAATTTTCTCAACAATAAAATCCTAGTTACAAAAATACTGTGCATAGCAGGCCTACTAAAACATAACATTTATTTTTTAATAAGTTAAATAATATGCAACAAAAAAAAAAGACTAGTGCTGCCTCTAATTTATAAAATACCAATTTATTTGCAACTTAAATATTAAAAATTCAAAGAGTTACATTCTCGCTGTAGGTATTAGGATATATTGATATTTCATTAATAATTCATACATTTTTTCAGTCTTAATATATTATAAATAATTAAATTAAGTATCTAAGTTGAAAATTTATTATAAAATTGTTCTGTTGTAATTTATTTATTTAATTAATTATGTCGGTACTGACAACTAATAAAAATATATTTTTTTATAGCCGATTTTGCGCTCCCCAGGTAGCTACGCCCCTAGTGGGGGCCCATCTCGCCACCGCCTAAATACGGCCCTGTAGGTAAGTAGAAACTATGTATATTAAGTTTAATAATCCAGGTAGAAAAAAACATCCTTGCAAGAAAAAAAAACATACCTTGAGGCAATTCTCCCAAACCATACATAGGATACAAATATGGGGATTTTCCATATCTGGCCAAGGAATCTGAATAGAGCTTGATCCTTGTAATAGTTTCACTAGCAGGCTTATTCAAGTAATCATCATCCCTATACAAAGCAAGGGCGTGACCAGTAAAATCTTGAGTGTTTTTATCCAAGCCAAACTTCTCATACAGAGCTGTCATAGTTTGGGTTCTAGGATCAAAATCTTTCCAGGTCTTGGGATCATCCTCAACAAAATCCTGAACGTATATTAGAAAATTGCGGAAACGTCTTTTTTCAAACATACCCATCAAGTCAGAGGCAAGAGCTTCCTTTTGGTCGACAGGGACCTACATAATTAGAAATATTTAGATATCTTTTCTCTTAACCATGGACAAGAAACATGAGACTTTTTGAAATTAACAAGAGTCTATCTTACGAATACTCTTTTAAAAAAATGACGGTTCTAATGCAGCATTTAAATTTTTTTTTTTTTTTTATATTACAGTGACCATCTTTAAATCTTTAAGATGTACGAGTCCCCGGAAAAATATACCTGAACTCCTGGATATTGAGTACTAAGTAAGTGAACAGCAGAAAATAATCAAATTTAAAAAAATGCTTACCTTAGAAATCTTTCCACCTTTATACACATAACTTCCTTCAATACTCTTAAATTCCAGATACCTTGTCACTCCAGTATGAATTAGGAGTTTTACAAGCTGACCATTAGCCATCAAAAATTTGGGAATCAAGTCCACGTTCCAGTCTCTGCCCCTTCCGTAGCTATCATCCGGTGCCGGCGCCCCAAACTTCGCGAAGAGTTCTTCCAAGGGGCAGATAGAGGCGGATTCTCCTCCATAGTATTTATTTCGATCGACATGTAAGACTTTCTTACCGGAAACAGACAGCATTCCACTGAGAATACATTCTTTTAAACCGGTCCCCAAAACAATCGCATCATATTCTTCATCCATGGTAGGTAGGTGCTTTGTAGTTTTCCAGATAAATTAATTAAAAATTATTGACAAAAATCGCCAACAGGAACAAGACAAAATTGCCGAGTGAAACACGTCGAATGTCACTGCGTTTTGCCAGGTGGATAACCTAACGGTACCAAATTTACTATAAGCTTGATGTCATGTGATGTAAGTTTGTTTTATGCAGCGCTGTGACTCAAAGCTATTTTTTGATGTCGTATTTCAGTCTAATTCACGAATATTCGCATGCTTATACTTTTTGTAACTTCATTTATTGTGTTCAACTTTATTTGAAAATGATCGTGGTCTTTTACTACTATCCCACTTCGAACTTATACCTTATAGAGGCAGCCTTGTCGCTCGACCGTGCGAACAAGTGTTCTCACGGCCCTTAGAACAAATTATATTATACTCAAGAGCCTTGGGAGCTGCTTGACTGTCGGAGAATATTTTAACTGCCTTACGTGTGCAGTGCCGATCAACCAGTGTTCTAGCACACACCTCTATAGCAAATACCTCCACTTGAAATATGGTTGCGAGAGTGCCCAGAACCGCTTTCCAGCCTGCCGTTTTGTGCACGCAACGAAGCACCTGTGCGCCTATATTCTCCAAGCAGACGTTCCAGCCAAGTTTTTTGACTTTGCGTTCGATGCGCAATTTAAATGCTTTCCCCAGTCCCTAGTTTTGACTCCCATCAGTGAATGCTCGCGATAAAAAAAATATATTACATAGTTTTTTTCCGGGAAGGCGCATGAAGGAGCTGTATCAACAGTTTACCTCGGGGACTCATTTTGCTCAACAAACGATGGAGTCCTTCTTCAGCTAACAGTTAACATTGATTCCTATACTCTGTTTCTTTTGAGAGCCCACTTTCACAGAGGAATTTTCCTAATGGCGGAAGATGGTTGCGCGCTCAGCAGGAAGGAGCAGTACTGACAGAAACGGTTATGCGTGAAACCAGTAGCAGCTTCCTGGTCGGACGTCCATTTTTGTGCCTTGCACCGTGAAAAATCTTAGAAAATATTAAGTTTTGTGAAAATTTCTTGATTTCCAAGCTTGGAGCCCAACAATCCAGAAATTCCACTACAAAGCTCCTAGAAAGTTGTGTCTGGAAAGGGGAGAGCTGGCGGAACGTACTAGAATACAGGCCAAAGGGGTTGTTTTAACCCCAAACAAGTCAAGAAAGAAAAACTGCTTTCCCCTTTCCCCTGAAGGACCTACATTTCGTGTTCGAAGCCCAAGAAACGTTTTTAAATGTTAGGTAAAAGTAAATTAGTTTCAATGCGCTTCAAATGCAGAACAAATGGCTGCCGGAAAGCGACTCAGGCTAAAGGAAAACTCTGCCCTCGACCTATAGCTGTTTACGAACAACCACTTTTCTTACCTAAGTTAAAGTTAGTTTCTGACCAAAGCTAAGTTGTTTGATCGAACACGCCATTTCGGCTTGTCAAGTTACGACTCCCGCGTTTTCATTTTCGACGTTAGTTTCGACCAAACGTTGGTTTTTTAACGTAAATCCATGCAAAACAATTTAAACATAACCTTAATTCGAGTTATAAAACGTTAAAAAATGTCAAATTTTGCTCAACTTAGGTTAGCCAAGATATCTCAGACAGAAATCCGGGTACCTTAGCAGGTGTCATATTTGACTTAGCTGTGACAAAAGTCAACAAGTTAGTTCATTATTCTTATAAAATTGTTTAAATATATGGTTTTCCTCAACTTAGGTCAGAATTTGTGCTGTTCGTAAGCAGCTTATGTTCATATATTCCCAAGGGTGGTAAACTTAACAAGGGGTGCTGGATCTCATTGAAGCCCATATACGCGGATTTAAATGTCAATTGGATATTTGTGACGTAATCCTTTTGTCCTATTGTTTTGTTTACAAGTCATCTTAATTTTATCAAGTGGTATACAGTACGGATCTAATAGTAGGTGTACATCCAAAGCCGCTTTCCAGTCTGCCGTTTTGTGCACGCAACGAAGCCTTGTGGGCCCCCATTCTCAAGCAGACGTTCCCGCCAAGTATTTTTACATTGCTTGACGAAAACTGCTTTTTCCCCCTTTCCCCCCGAAGGACCTACCTTTTATTTCGTTTCGAAGCCCAATGAACGTTTATTAAGGTTAGGTAAAAATGTTTTTCACGTTCCATGTGGCGTTTAAAGCACGAAGGCTAAAGCCATTAAGCTCATGCGCTTCAAACGCAGAACAGATGGTAGCTGGAAAGCGACTTAAATTAGTTTTTAAAATTGAAAAATTTTTAAAATTTCCCCCAACAAAAAAAATTAAAAAAATTTTAAAATTTTAAAAACTTTTTTCCTTCTGGGGGCCCCCCCCCCCCTACGGGGTCACAAACATAACCTTATCTGCGGACAAATAGTAAAAATCAAGCACTCCTTGTTAAGTTTACCACCTTTGATATATTTCAGCTCCAACACCGTCCTTGGTTTTGGAGCCGTCGGTGTACCAACAGATGTCAGCCCAGAGCAGGTCGGTCGTTTTCCGACTCCAGTCCTTTCTTTGTGGGTAGACTACACCTAACCCTTTTTTATTCTGTGGACTACACTGTATGGCCGGTTGTAATTGGTTGCTGTAGGCACATTCCCAGTCTGTCACAGGTCGGGACACTCCTGATTAGTGGGTGCGCAAAATGTTATTCGTGCCAGCCAATCACGTGCAAATTGCGAGAGAAATAGCAATATCTTCTACCTCTATCTGCTTCTACTTCCGTCACGAATTCAGCACATTGAATACCTTCTTCAGTAGATTCTATGTTCAGTAGCCTATGCTCTAAATCACGGCCAAGCGGCAAGGCTGCCTTTAGAAGGTATTACTTGAAGGTACCAACCATCCGCGATGATACCTTCGAGAATATAGTCCTGGAGGAAGCCGACCTTTGACCGATCAATATAAGCTGGCGGAGCGAGAGAAAAAGGTTATATACCGGTTTTCTTTCTCTTTTGCACGCTTGTTCGCCAGGTTAAGGCTGTTTTCATACTCAAAGGCTGATGTTGGTCTGAGGAAGGTCGGGGGGCCCCCCCCAATATTTCACGCCGAAAGGGGGAAGTGTTATCCCCGTTTTTTTTCTTTTTTTAATTTTCTGAAAGTGGGCCCCAACCCGATTTTACAAAATTGGTATACGGGGGGGGGTGATCCCAATTTAAAACCTTTTTTGGGGAAAGTTTCGTTTTCGAGATATTATATAAACTTGAAAATCAAATAACCTCATTTACACTATATTTCCCCCCTTTTTTTTGTACACAACTCTTGATTTTTTTACTAAAGTGGCCAAAAATATTTTATAAACACCTTTTAGAAACTTTTTGATGTTTATTTTAAACCCTTTTTTTAATTAAAATTTTTAAGTATCACCCAAACAGGACGGCATGTTTGCTTAAGCATTTTCTATTGTATACCTGGTTGCGGCGTTTGAAAGTGAATTTTTTTCATAAATAAAAAAAAGGTATAAAAAAAATATAAAAACAAGTTTTTTTAAAAAGGGTTTTTTTTATTTGTTCAATTAAGTGTAAAAAACAAAAACTTTCAAAAGAAGGAGGAATAGTGTAAAGATTAGTTTGATTTTTTAAGTTTATGATAAATATTTGAAAAAAAAAAAACGTTTCCCCCAAAAAATTTTTTCCGAAAAAAATTATAAAAAATTTTGGGCAAAATCGGGTTACTTTTTGTTTGGCTCTTTTTTTTTCCGCACGCTTTTTTTTGGGGAATTGCAAGCCCCCTTCATACAAAGGTAACGGTTGGAACTATCCGAATCTACGACAAAGTTTGTCATATATTTCCGTTGAATGACCTTTTTTTCTCTTTGTGTTATTTTTTGAATAAAAATAAAAATTTTTTTTAAAAAAAAATATTGTTAAGATAAAGACTAAACCTGTAAAAAGGTCTTACTGGTGAAATTTTGGGAGTGACCGGTTTAAAAGTTAAAATTTTGTCCATGTCAAACAGAATTGTACAAAAGGGGGCTGGAAAATGAGGTTACTTGTTTTCAACTTTGGGTGAATGTGCCGAAAAAGATATTCTAATCACGCCCCAAAAAACCCCTATACCAATTTGTAAAATGGAGGGGCAATTTTCGAACAATTCACTTATTTCATGTCAGCGAAGGGCTGCCTCTAAAAAAGGTATTAAAATTAAAGTAAAAACTAAATGACGTCCCTGTCTTGGTTTGGAATTTATGCGACAGGTATTCTTGAGCTTGTCATGTCATGTTTCAAAACCAAAAATTAAATATTAGAAACAGTTGGATTTGGAGTTTGGAATCTAATTTGGAAAGAAAGTTGTTGTGATTACGTTAAAATTTAAGGGATTTTTTCTCATATAGTTGTTTTGGATACTTTTGGCCACTGCTGAATTATAACATTGAAAGGTATAGAGACAAGTTATGAAATATAAGGAAAATACCATACTTACCATTTTTTTTTAATTGGGTATTTGATTATAGAAATATGATTGCAGCAGTTTGATTTAATCAAGGATTTATCTTTTGCATATGGGTGTCTGGCTATATAATATAATATGTAAATAAGTGTGTTGGTAGATAGATTAAAGGTTGGATTTTAAAGGTCCTTTATTTCTGCATGCATGGCTTAACCTTAATTATCTTTTAAAATAATGGAATATCAGTGATAAATTATATATTAGAGCGTTAAAATTGAAGAATAAGAACAACCCACTTACTTATATAGTCCCCACCTAATTTTAGGTAGTGCATACAAGAAAAGCTGCAGGCAAGTTAGCAAATTCAATTTATTTTCTTATTAAATATTTTTTAACATTTCATACTAGGTATTCATAATTATAAAAATAGTCCTTATTACAAATACCTACTCAAAAACTATTTTAATTTTTGTTTGTTGTAATTGTTGAAAATTAAGAAAGTTATGGAGATGAGAGATTCTGTTTTGAAATTTAGGCACTGATGGACTCACTCACTTATTCATTCATTTATTAACTCATCAAAATTATGGGGCACTTTTCGATGGATGAAATACTTAAAATTTGGTATGTAAGTAGGTTTTAGGACACAAATAAAGGAAACAATCAAAAACTGCACAATTTTACTCGGAACGTCCTGAAACAGAGAAAGTATTATTGTATTTTTAAGGGGTATTTCGGATAAGAACTTGGCCCTTACTTTACAGTGTTTTTGGTATGATTTGTTATTCCTAATTATCAATTAATATTCTCACAATTTAATATTAATTACATCTATAAAATTATTAAATTTGTTTCCGCGAAAAAATAGGTATTAAGTAGCTTAGATAAATATATAATTACCACTAAACAGTTATTAATAAAATCGTGCCCTTATAGATTAAATCAATTCTATGAATTTAATTTTACCAACACTAATAAAGAACTGTAGTGCCTATATAAGATTTCAGATGATAAAACTTTTTTACATAAAAGTGCAACAGAGATATCATTAATATTAATACATTACAGTTTAGTTTGGTTTTAGTTTAGTTTAATTTATTAATTAATGTCAATAAATTATACAATTTAATTACACAAGTCAAATTACAATAAAATTAATATAAAATAAAACTTAACATTAACCAAGCCAATATAAAATACAAAATACATAGCACATAGATTTGTCGGACGTAAGGAACAAGTGTAAATAACAATTGAAAATAAAATAAACGAAGGCATCAAGAACAAACAAGAGTTATCTCCAGAAAATACTCTTTGAGCTTAGTTTTTAATTTAGGTAGAGGCAACATCCTTACTTATTCGTCCAGTCTGTTAAAGTATTTTATACCAAATTAATTTACACCAGTTTGTGCCCTTGTTAACCTAGTGTTGACAGCATTTGCGTACATTATTTTTGATAAATGTTTTGTAGCTAAGGATGTTGGCATATGTATCTTGTTGGTCTGTATGTCTTCAGATATATAGGATACTTTCCAGTAGAATAAGTTGCAGGCAGTGTGAGAATTTGGTCATACCTAAAAGCTTCCCTGGTGCCATCGCTGTATCCAAGCCCAGCAATAATACGCACAGCCCTCCTCTAAAGTCCAAAAATGATGTGTCTTATCAAAACAAATCAAATAAAGCTTTATTGTGTAAAGAATATAAAATTCTTATTCACAAAGTAAAGTTTTTGTCTAAGTATAAAATAAAAATAAAGCGCTCTAAAATATAAACCTATAACTTATTTCTAAAATTAAACTAAAGTAAAAAAAACACATTAACAAAATACATACAAAAAAAAATTGTAAGGTACTATTTTAATATAATATGACAAACAATTTAGGTAAGGACAACTCCAATTTAATATATCATCATAATATTCCCTGGTACTATAATAGGCTTTCTCAACCAACATCTACCTAACTTCTCTCTACGAAATTGTTTCTCCTTAGTTATTTGTCTTAGTCGTACAGGAAGGTGGTTAAACAGCTTCCTATTTTTATAAACTAGATAATTTTTAATTAGTGAAGTAAGCACGCCACATGACATTTTGGAATGGAACATGGCAGAAGTAATCTGTCTTGGCTATGTATTTTAGTGTTCTTTGTTAAAGTTGGCGCAGTGCATACACCACTCTAGTCAGAGATTGATCAAGTAGTTCACCATGTTCTCATAATGTTTGTTTTGGGTCCAGTTGAACACCTGGAAATTTGACAGATGTCGGGTTCTTTGTGATTTTGTCAGACATCCATTTCTTACTGATAAATAGGATTTCAAAAGCGCTATAGCTGAAGGTTGAAATAAGTAGTCCAGGAGGTTTTTCAGCAAAATTTCATAAGATACATATTTGAATGCCTTGCTAAGACCACAGAATATAGATGTGGAGTGCAGACCAGTCTCAAAGCATTCCAAAGTTAAAGAAGTAAATCTTAGTATAGCATCTCTTGTTGAACCCCCAATCTCTAAAAGCAAACTGGAAAAGATTACAAAGGTTGTTTGCTTCCATAAAATGAACTATCTGCTTTTTAATAATTTTTTTTATATACCTTGAAGATTATTGGCATTCTCGAAATAGGTCCATGACAAACCCAAGGTTTGTTAATATCACCATTTTTAATGATTGGGATCATCAAGGCTATTTTCAAAGCATCTGGAAAAATACTGGTTTTAATCGACTCATTTATAAGCCTGGTAAGAGGCATTAAAATTAGGTTTTGTGTATCCTTTAGAAGTGGAACGATCAGTTCACTCATGGATATCACACACACAGACGAGTTTTTGAGAGTTTCGATGACATCGCATACATAGTTAAATAAGACCTCAGTGAAAGTAAAATGCTCAGGTGTCTCTTCCAAAACTCTGACATAATGTAGTGGGTCTGCAGCAGCAGGTGGAAGCTCGCTTGGTACCTTATTGGTAACGTTTACAAAGTAGGTAGGTAGGTAGGTAGGTTTAAAGTGAGTGCGTATAATGTCCTTCCACCGCGACCGATCGGTCTATTGTGGCTCACACCCATTTAAATTTCTTCCACCAGGTCCAGACTTCTAATAAATCTGATGATCCTGTTGGGAGAGAGATCTTTCACCTCCCCCGGCAACAAGGTGTCATTGCCGAGGATTGCGAATCTTAATCGTGCCATTGCTGGGCACGAACACAGTATGTGTTGTGCCGATTCATCCTCCTCCATGCACATGCGGCACTCGGCGTCTTCCGCTAGGCCGATCTTGTGCATGTGGTATTTTAATCTGCAGTGTCCCGTGTTCAGTCCCACTACTTTACAAAGAAGGCATTAAATTTTTCTAGGGAGACATTACAAGATGGTTTAGTCTTTTTATGAGTATATGAATTAATTAAATTCCATATAAATTTTTTAAATGGTTTGCCGCTTTAATCTTAGCTTTTTTATAGCCCCTTGGTATTCCTTCAATATTCATTACGAATGTTAACGTTTTCTTGGGTTTTATGACTTATGCAGTAGTCATCCAAAACCTTAAATTAATTCCTCATGTTTCTTAGTTTGTCGTTAAACCAAACTATTTCTAAGGTGTTAGTATTATGTAAGACTGACTTTCATAATACTTTTTTGTAAAAAAAAATGCTTGGTTTAAAGCAATGATTATTTTATCAGTAAAGAGGTCGAATTTTTGGTTAACTTCAAGTTGTGGGTTCTCCATAAAAACCCAGGCGAAGCTCGCGATCGTATTGTAAAACAGACGTCTAACATCATTTGTAATTGGTTGAAGCATTTTATATCGTTTTTCGTTGCTATTGTAACTGGTATCTCAACAATCTGGCACATATGATAAGACAGAAGAAGATTCTAACGGTATGCATTAAATCAGTCCAACTCAAAGTTGATAAATATGTTGTCAATAGGGTTCTTGTCTCTCGTGACCACATTAATAGTTAGCTTGAAACAATCCATAAAAGTTGTGTGTTGTGCATCCCCAGAGTAAAACCTCATATTATACACAATATTGACTTTTTGTGTTTGAACATTTTAGGTATTTACTTATTGTTACCTTTTTCTACTTTTTAATTTAAACCGCAAATTTCTCATATAAATTTCATTATTTCTGTTGTTACTAAAAATCAGTATAAGTTCCTTTTTCTTTCCCATTAAGAAAATGTTACTTTTATGTTTTATCTCCTTTGTTTTAATTTAGATCATTTTCTTAAGTATTTTTCAGAATTCTATGGCAAAAAACGTACAAGATGGCTATTACCCATTTTTTTAAATATGCATAAAGCCAAAAATATGCACCGTTGGTTTCTCGCTGGATGACATAGGAAATAGCTAAATTAAATTTTTATGTCCCTTTTTCTTTTTGGAAAACACTTCATATTTATTTTTTAAGAAGAATATGCTCAACAAAAAAATAAAATTAAAGGGTTCTATAGTTTTTTTTAATGGACTTCTTTTTAGTACTGAGCCAACAAATTCTTGAGTTCGTTGTACTGAACTGTTATTATATGAAAAAAAACTTGTAATTATGGAAAGGCACTTCCAACTAATTCATAACTTATTATGGTAATGTCAAATTTAAAAAGTAGTTGATAAAAAATGAAGGTAACTGGGGAATTCCTAAGTTGACACTTACTGTATCTGAGCAAACGTCATTAAGATTAACAGTCTATTTATGATTGATTACACAAATAATCATAAATACCTTATAAATGGATAAATACTTTTTTAACCCACAACCTATGTACAGATAATATGCAAACAACAAAATAGTGTCAAAAAATTTTAACAAAAATTACAGAAAAACGAAAATTAATTACTTACCTTGTATAATATTAAAAATAAGAAATAATAACAATAATGCCTTTATAATAATAATAACAAGAATGCCTTTATTGCAGATATATAAAATTTTACATGGCAACATCAACATAAAATATTTCTCCCATTTACCCTTTTTTGTTTTTGTATATGAAAAACAATATTATTATTAGAAAGGTAATTCGCATTTCTGTAAAGTTTAGTTATTGAGAATATTCCATAGTTTGTTCGATGAAACTGCATTTAAAATAAATTACTCCAGTTGCCCCTTGTGGAATTTTATAAGGTATTAGAACCAACAAAGTTATTACATAGTGTTTTAAGTTTTTTTTAGAAGTTTTTTTGCTAATATAATGGAAGTGTCAGTTTATCCTGTATTTATTATCAAATGCTTATAGTTAAATTTGTTATTTGTGAAAATCTGTGTTTTTATATATGTTTGTTGATTTTTTTATGCATTTAGTTACAGGTTATTACATTCGCAAGGAATTTTATAAATAGCATTCTTTGTATTTTTCTTTATAATATATGGTTAGAAAAAGACCGTTTGACTCTACAGTCGTCCGCGAATTGCGGCTGGAAACTTTGACCGAGATTTTCTGCGCGAACAATATGGTTCGTCTACACTCATAATGTTCACGGTTACGTCCATTGTTTTTTTTGTCGTGGGCAAAAAAAACAACATTGAGTGGAAAACGCCGCGAAGCGCGAAAGCCAAACCGCGAAACCATCCACACTCACGTTTCACGACTTTCGCGGGCTTTCGGGCCGCCAGTGTAGAACCGTCTTAAAAAACTTGAACAATGCGACCTGACCACCCTCTCAATGTTAGGATATTATATACCTATACAGAGGCTTAAGTTACTCTATTGATATTACAGTTTTATATAAAACAAACGTTGCATATCGATGGATTCCCAGAAAAAGTTTTCCTTAGTGTTAATATAATTAAAGATCAAATTTAGGTGCTTATTGTCAATATAAAGGCAGCACATTTCTTTTGTTTTTGGCAAATTCTATTTTATGTTTAAACGATTAAAAAATAAACAGGTAATATTAAAAACTAATTATTTAAGTTGTTCCTAATCCCTGGCTAGTTTATCTGTTTTATCAAGATTTTTACGTCATCCATTGTTCCGAAAATATTGTCTCACTATTAAATTAAACTTACTTATACTAAGAAAATAATGCCTTTTCAATTATTGTTTAATTTACTGATAATCGTTTTTTAAAACGCCATAGGATGTCGAACTTCAGCTCTGGACCAGAAAGAACCAGCCCTGGTGCTCCAGACGCCCAAAATTCAACGGAAAACGGGGTCCCAATGCCATCTGGTAGCGGCGTAGGCATAGGAGGCACTACTTATACATTTCCTGATGTTACATTAGTGCCTGGTGGACCAGTAAGGAGTCCTAATCAAACGAGAGGCCATTTAAGGAGCGTCAGTCATGGAGGTAGCTCAAATTTGGTGGGAGGTAGTAGTTCAGCGGGAATTGTTGGAAGATCGGCTCTTAAGGGTGAGTAGAGTTTTATCTATATTATTTATATTTTTACCCGAGGACTAAAGAGGAAGGATAAGTTGTAAAGCTAAGTACTTGGATAAGATATATGTACAAGAGAACAAATGACAATGTGCCTACATTGTTATGTTGATTCAGATTGTGTAAATTTTAAGTTTGTTATATCAGAAATATTTTAAAAATTGTTTTGTAGAGTTATAGAAGGTATAAACATAAATATTACGATAAATCTTTAGAAATAATATTATTTTTCGACAAAGGATATTTTATTTTAAATAAGTTTAATAAAAATAATTGCCTGCTTAAAGGTCGTAGACAATGATGTAAGTCGAATGATAAATATGTCTTGGACTTGCGTTGTCTTAATTTATATTATAAGGGGTCCTTCAAAGACAATTGCACAAATTTTCAATGTGCCTCAAGAACCTATTTAAAATTTTTCACCAGCTCTCGGACTATAATTTTTTTTCTCATACCAGACAAATGTTCATTCATTATTTGAACACCACAGTTTTATCTGCGGCAAAAAATATCCACATGTTATATTTTACTTTGGCGTTTTTATGTTTTTGCTTGCTAATAATTATACAAACATATTGATACCTACAAAGCGTAATTTTCCACATTATTAGGACCCTATTTTTATAACATAATTATAATTATATTAAAACTTGTTTTTTGGGGACCCCAAACATTAAATTACTTTCTCTCTAAACAATGTTTTCCAGGGTATTTTAGGTCAGGTTAACTACTCCGGTTAGTAGTATTTTTTTTCGGCAAATCAGATCTATCCTGAATCTGAAAAAGGTCTGTTTGTTATCAAGTACAGTGTAGGACAGAGTGGAACAATGTAGGACTAAAAAGTGGAACTAAGATAAATAAGTTCCGGATTTGATTTTTATACCAAACGCGTTTTAGACTTATTTCAGAAATAAAAAATGGATTTACGGTTATCTTTATAAACAAATTCAAGTAAGTAGTAAAAGTGCATCAACTTCACTACTTTGAGAGTTAAGTAATTAAGTGAAAACTAGTTTACCCCAAATTCATACCAAAAATTTAGTCCTAAATTATACTCATCAAATTTTGGCGACATACCGCGTTGAACATTGTTAGGACAAACATACCGGTTTATTTTCGCGAAAAAGTGGTAACGGAGGGAAGGTGTTATGACGTCAGTATCTACGTCATTACTTTGTACCCAGTATCTACCGCCCCACTAGCCAGGAGGAGCGTTAATAATGGTTATTCAATTTCAATTTAAAATAATGGAGGATTCGCGACTTTTCTTTGTTCTGGTTCGTAATGTTTTTTTTGCTTGGTTTAACAACTATTTGAATTAGTGCAATTATATTTAAATAAAAAGGAGAAATTTATTGGTTATACGGGGGCGTAGCCAAAGGGGGGAACCAAGGGGCCCCCCCCCCCGCCCCTCTAGACCAGCGCCCCTGCGCCCAAACGAACCTACCGTATATAAAACGGTATTATTTACAACATTCTATGCTGTGCCAAACATTTTTACTTGCTGGTGTAATTTTAGAAGTCATATTTTAAAAAAAAATTTTCCCCTTTTTGTTAATAATTTTTTTTGTTCCACAGTGTCAGGGCGGTTATTCTCAAACTAACACCGCGGAAAAAGCCGCTGAGCGCCCTCCGTTTTTGGATTTTTTTTTTTTTTGGTTTGGATTTTATTCCAAAATTGTTTACTTTTATTTTTAAAAATTGCAAATCGGCGATTTCAAACGTATGTTATTTATTTCTGGTACTCATATTCTCCTCTTTGTGGTGTTATTTAGTGTTTATTGTCTTTTTGCAAGGAAACTTGTTAAAAAGTAAAAATGGATAAAGAAAAAAATCAGGTGCTGAGTTCAGGAAGGAATATCGTGGGGGAAAAAAAAAGATTTAGCGCAATACACAGCCAAAAATTTCAAAATTTTTTCAAAAAACTGGGTAAGGGAAAATTTTTTTATATTGTGATTATTTTCCTTTCTGGTAAAGTTTCAAATATAGATTTGTTTGTTTATTGTTTTGTGTTTTTTTTTTATTTAAAAAAGTTTTTAAGAAATAGAGCGCCCCTTTAAACGTTGGCCCTCCCCGCCCTGAAAGGTTGATTACGCCACTGTTGTTATAGGCTGACTTGGAAACAGCTAATATCTTATTAAATGAAAAATTTGGTTTTTATATTATTTTTTCGACTTATTTCTTAAAGCTCCAAAGACCTTATATTCAAATTTAAACTTAAAAGTGTATAAAACGATTAGTATATAAAGTTGACATACGTAAACCGTTTCGTTTTTTCGGGTAGGTGGGTTAAAAAAACGGTTAAAATTGGGGGAAAGAACAGCTATCAAAGTAGTTAAAAACGGTAAGTCCGGAAAAAAAACCTGATGACGATAATAATAATAATAATAATAATAATAAAAATTTAATTTTTTTCCATCTG